>JAQQPM010000002.1:6600000-7146461 GCA_029339225.1 Phyllachora maydis
AGTAGGTAACGCGGAGCGTTCTAGCAAACGAGATATATAGTATAGTAAGCGGGTTCGATCTTAGGTATATATTGCACTAGGCACTCGCTAAGGTCTACTTATATCTAGGCCTACCCTCGCTACTACCAATTGTTATATATATAGATTTATTCAGCTTATACGAATGCCTGGTAAAGCTCGGTATAACGGCGGAGAAGCGCCTTATAATCGATATAATAGCGCTGCGCCAGAACTATAAAAACCGTAAAATCGCAGAAATCAGGTAGATTAGTAGCGACAATAACCTAGCTAACGCTATAACCAAATGCATGCCAAACAAGACGCTTAAAAAGCTTATTACCGCTAATATAGCTAAGATTAGAGTAGAAGGCTAGGTTTAACGACTAGCCAAACAACAAGAAGAGTCTATATAACTTAGGGCAAGATTGCTTATATAAAAGACAAAGATTACTAGGACGATTTATTTATATTTATAGTATAATAAGGAATATAAGGCAAAGTGCGAAACAATCTTAATTTATACTTTTATAGCTAGTATAACATATGCGCCAGCGCCCCCTACCCTCTAATTATAACAATAAAATATCGATGGCCTTGCCTATAGTAGCCATTACTACAAGCTTTTTCTACGTAGGTGTTATGCCCGCTATAGGCGCTCTATGCTTGATAAGAGCGCGCGCCTTGTCTACCAGGACTAAAGCGTACTTAGCACCGTCGCGCCATATCCTCAATCCTAGAACTAATAAGTATTCCGATTAAATAAGGGATAATACTAAAGATTATAACTTACTTTGGCCTTTGTAGCTAGGTTAGAGCAGAGCTTTAAAAAGCAGTCCGAGAACGGACGGACTAACTTAGGGCTATAATATACATTAAGAATAATAAAATAATAGAAATAATACACGAATAGAACTTACATTAGTATATATAAGTGCCTAGACAAGCACCGCTAGTACCGGAGGCTACGGCCTAACATGCGGTTATAGCATGCTATATACAGCGCGAAATTGCCGGACTTGTTAAACGAGTCCTTAACGCCTGCTAAAAGCAAGTATAGGCAGCTAAGGTAAAGGATAGTACATATAGCACTATATAGGCTATGAACTTTATATATATTAGTAATATTAATAATAAGGATAACAAGAGTAAGACACTTACCCTCTAGTTTATATATATAAGTGTATAACGACCTCTTATAAGGCTTTATATAGTCCGATATATAGCATATACAGCGGCTAAAGCGGATAACAGAGCTGTCCGAGCTTTCGCTGAACGACAAACTTACTATCACTACTACCAGTATTACCACTGATAGTATAGGCGCACTTGCAGCAGTAAGCAGCGCCTTACGCTATACGCACGTAGCTGCCAACGCCGCCTTCTTCGCGGCCGGCGATACAGGCAAGGCATGCTTGGCGCGCTTAGAGAGATACGCCTTGTATATAGCAATCTCCGCCTTATACGCTGCCTCCTCCTCCGCCTCCTCCTTACGCTAGAGCGTAGTAGCCTGCTTAAGCAGGATGCGTATATACGCGATCAGCCCCTTAGAATTAAGGGGCATAGAGTTGGCGTTAGTATAGCTACCTATAGACTTAGGCTGCATAGTAAGCGTAGCTGTATCTACAGTATTAGGATCGTCGCTATTGTTATTATCGTTATTACTATCGTTACCGCCCGCTATGCTCTCCTAGTTACCGTTATCGGTAACAGTACGCTTAGACACATCCTCCAACACGTTATTATTACCCTTCTAGGTAAGATACTCGTCAGGAGCGTCAGTCATAAGCGTATTAAGGGCGTCGCTGCCCTTATCCTTAGTATATATACGGGCGTCGCTACCCGTACTCCTATAGAAGCACCTACTCTACTTATCGTTAAAATCCAATACTATAGACAATAAGATTAGCACGCTTAAGCATAAAGGCTAATACGCTTAAGCATTAGTATATAAAGGTAAGTAACTTACTTGTTACTACTAGTACTACTGATACTACTACTGTTATTACTGCTGCTACTACTACTGTTATTACTACTATTGTTGCTGCTACTACTGCTGCTAATACAGATCGTAGGGAGGAAGAGAACGGGTAGTATATAGTAGGAGAACCCACCTATTTATAGGTTTGGGGCAAGAGCGTTTGGAGTTTATAATCAGCTAGTATAAAGCTCTAATTTTCCTATTATAATTCCTATTTAGGACTATAAGCTTTTGCAACAATAGTTGCCGGTATAACATACTTACTGTTATGCCGTTTGAAGGCGTATATAGAAGGTGCTAAAGTCGCGCCTTCTATACTAGGGATTAGCTAGTAGAATCCAACATTCTAATTAGCAAACGAGAAGTTAAGTGATTAGGATTTCCTATTCTAGTAATAAGGAGAGCAAAGTAATCTAGGATTTCCTATTTCGGTTGATAAAGCGCTAGTACAGTTATAAAAGAAGAGTTACCGGTATTAATTATAGCAAGGGGGGTTAGGTGCTGATCCCTATAACCGCGCAGCATATAAGCCTCTCGCTCTAGGAATAGGGCATATACTGCACTACTAAGCCTCCTACTCTAGGGAATAGGGCGCATACTGCGCTACTTATGCAATAGCTACAAGTAGCGTACCTACATACCATATAATGGTTGCTAATAAGCGCTCCGCTTAACATATGTATTTAAGGGGTGCGCAACCACCCCCTAGATAGAGGAAGACAGACAATCCAGAACCAGAACTTAAACTAGTATTTTCTTGCTGCTCGCTTTGCTCTTTATCGTTTTAGATCACTACGATCTCCGGAAACCTACCAACAATAGCCGTATTTTAGTAAAAGCTTATAAATAGCCTTATTAGAAGCCGCTAGGTCTAATAGTCCTTTAGGGATTTCCATATATATTTCTTCTCTAAGAGCGCTATTAAGAAATGCCCCTATAAAGTCAGCTTATTCTATTTCCCAGTCTAGAACAGCACCTATAGCTAGAAGTATACGCCAAGTAGGTGGTATACTAGTAGAGGCGTAGGTTATAGTGTAATCTAGGCCTCCTACCTATATAAAGCCCCTAGCTACTAACCGAGATTTATACTTAATAGGCCTGTTTTTAGCGTCCTTTTTAACCTTAAGAACGTTTCGACAGGTAATAAGCTTATAGTTAGAAGGTAATAGACTTCTAGGTAGGAATTTAAAAACCCCTAGCTCTAATAACTGGATAAATTCCTTGGTAATAGCCTCTAACCACTTACTACGCTTATTTCTAGGTAGTTTTAAGACTTGCTTATATATAGTAGGCGTACTATCCTTAGATATTACCCTTTTTCGAGCCTTATAGATAAAAGACAGTATATAGCTACTAGTCTTAGCTAAAAGCTTATAGTAATCAAGCTGCATTTTATCCCCCTCTGAAATAAGATTACTATTATTAAGAGGTTCGTTCGTTATAGGCTGATTAGGCGCTATAACTTCTATAGGCTTAGGTGTAAAAATAGGCTCTATAGTTTGGGGAAACGCCTTTGGTAATTTAGGCTTTCTAATAGATATAGTAGGCCTAGTAGACTCTACTATAACCGGATTTATAGGTTTATCCGGTAAGGGTTCACCTAATTCACTATCGGAAGAAGATTCGTAGGGTTCTAGCTTACTAGGTCCTATTTCTATACTAATAGGCTTTTCAGTATTAAGATTAGAAGGGTCCGGGCTGATAGCCCCCTCTAAATCTAGGTCTAGGTCTACTAATTCCCCCTCTAAATCCGTATTATCAGTAGGCTGACTTAGTACTGTTTCATCCTCTATGAACTTAATAGTAGAGGTTTTAAGTACTGCTCTTCTAGACGGTATATATACTAGGTAGGTCTTAGAACCTAATACCACTAGTAATTTACACTCTTCCGTTCTAGAGGTAAATTTTAAGGATTTAGACTGTTTTTCTAGAGGTATAATAGCCTGTCCTCTAACGCCTATAGCCTTATAGCGCTCTAGGTTAGGTATATATAGAATGCTAGGCTCTAGCTTGTTAAATAGCACCTAGAAAGGAGTGGTTTCCTTGTTAGTTATAGCTGTACTATTAACTAATTCCACTACAGCCTCCAGTATAAAGCACTATAAATACTAGGGTAAAGTGCTACTAAGAATAGTACACCTTATACAGTCTAGTATAACTCTAACTGATCGTTCTTCTAAGCCGTTCTGCTTGTGGATATAGGGGGCAGAAGTGCTAAATTTAATAGCCCTTTTAGCTAACCAAGTAGTTAATAAATCAGTTATTTTAGTGCCTCTGTTAAAGTGGAATTTAGTAGGATATCTACCAAATCCATTCCTTAGGCCCCTAAAAAAGCCCTTAATAGCGTTAGCTACTATGGGGCCTGATTTATTAGGTAGGTTAAAAACCCACCTATACCTACTTTTACGGTCAACTAGAAGTAAGACTATAGGGTTTCTGTTATAAGGCCTAGGCCTAATTTTAACAGTATCCCCCTCTATTGAGTCCAAGACCCTAGGTAGGTCAGGTATTAAAGCCTTACTAACCCTTCTCACTGCTTTACCTCGATTACAGCTAGAGTAGTGAAAATCAGCTTCCTTTATTTTGTCAAAATTAGGCAGCCCTTTAGTATTACTAGAGGTCTTTTTCAAAAGACGTAGGCCTATATGGCCTAGCCTAACGTGCCACAATTTAGCTAAATTAAGTAGATTATAGTAATCTCGCTGACCTATATTAGGCTCCTTTAAAGTAGGGCTAGATATAGCCTTTTCTACTTTATTCCCCTCTATAACTGGCTCTCTTAGCATACGGGGCAGGTCTCCAGTGCCAGTTAAGGGCTTAGGCTCCCTAGTCTTACAGGGACTTTGATAGGGGGCCTAGGCAGTGGCTAAGGGCTCTACAGGCCTACAGGGCCTTTTCCCCTTTAAAGAAGGTCCTATACCTTCTTAAGTAGTACCCTTAGCCGGAGAATTCCTTAGCTTATAGCGCTTATTAGGCTCTATAGCTTTGGATACTATAGCATCCTCTATAATAGGTCTATAGTCTTCCTTTCTAATAGAATTAGAAGGAATTTCTACTACTATCTTATTACGCTGTGGCTCTATACCTTTAGTAGTATAACTAGAAAGGCCTAAAGGAAAAGCAAAATTTGCATGTAATATGGGCTTAGAGCTGCCTTTAACGTTAAGAAAAAATCCTGATTTCTTAAAGTCTAGTACAGCTATACAGCGTCTATCACCCCTATAAAGGGTTTCCTTTATAAGGCAACCTCCCGAATCATAGTGCCTAACCCTACTAATAATATTTATATTAATATTAGGTAGGTATAAGACGTTATCTAATACTAATTTAGTATAGGTAGGGGGGGCCTTTCTAGATAATACTTCTAGTGTAATAGAGCCTATACCAGCCGGGCTTACAGGGCTATTTCCAGTGTTAATAGGGCGTAACTGGCCTGTGTTAGGCGTAAAGGTAGTAAACCGCTCTTTACTATTACTAATATGGTCCGTAGATCCCGTATCGTATAGCCAACTATTATAAAGAGCGGGGTCTCTGGGGCGTCTTCTAGGCTTATTATCTTGATATTTTGCCTTATTAGAAGGGGTTTTTAGGCCTTTTCCTTTAAAGTCCTTACGCTTCTTATACCCTTTTAACGCTAATAGCTGTGCAAATTGGATATTAGAATCGCTAGAAGAACTAGAATTGGAACTAGAGTCGGATTCCTCTTCTTCTTCTTCTTCTATAGCTAGGTTATAAGACCCTAGCATAAAGGAGGCCTGTTCGGCACTTTTAGCACTATAATTCTGCCCTTTAATATGATAACTAGCCTTCTTCTTACCCTTTTTCTTATTCTTACCCTTCTTACTAGGGTTAGAATTTGAATTAGGGGTTGAATTAGAGCTATTAGCTATATGAGCTGCTCTATATGCCTCTGTAGCCAGGTTCCTAGATTCTTCTAAAATATCAGCCATTGGATATTCTATATTAAGGCTAGAGGCTGTAAGGCCTAGCATTCTAGCCTGTCTTATAGAGCTCTTTTGGCGTGATACCTAGCTAGGAAACTTAGATTCTAGAGCCTTAAAATACTGATTTAGTATTAAAGAGGGATCTATATCTATTTTAGCTATGGTAAGCTTAGCAAGATAGCCGTTAAATTCAGCGTTAAAAGCTGATAAGCCTTTTTTATAGGTACTAAAGGTAAGGGCGTGGAATTCGTTATAGACGTCCTCCTTTTTAGACTCTATAGGTCGGCTATACTGCCTAACAAGCAGCTTAAAGGCCTTAGAAGGTATATGAATCTACGATATAGCAGCCCTAGGGCTACTAGATAAGCTATTACGTAGAAGCATTAAAAGAATAGCTTGATCAGAGTCGCTATAAGTGTTAGATTATCAGGGTTTTCTAAAAAATTAGATATCCCTAATGCTCTTAGCACCATACTTAAAGCCTGAATCCACTGTTCAAAATTGCTTTCCCTGCTAAGCTTACTATCGTCCGGTATAGTATAGGCCTTTTTAGAAAGCTCCTTTACTATACTACTAGTAATAGTATCCTTAAAGCCTTTCTTAGACCCTATATCTATAGGGGGGTCTAAATTACTAGTAGCTGAATTAACAGCCGGCCCTAGATGGGGCTCTTTCCTAGGGGGACGTGGAGGAGAATCTAAATCTATAGTACCGCTAAAAGGATCAAATCTAGGAATATAGCTGGTTTTTCCAATAGTAGCAGCTATAGCGTTACTACTATTAGTTAAAGAAGCTAAAGTAGAAGATATATTCTTTATAGCGCTAACGCTATCCTTAATAGAGGCTTTTAGGGTATTTAGACTTAGAAGTAGTGTTTTTATATCACTAGATTGGCTAGCTATAACTCGCTTATAAGATTTTATATACTGTTTTAGGACTTCTATAACCTCGCTATAGTCTTCGCCATCTTCCTCATCTTCTGATAGGGTTCGTATAGGTAGTAAAGGCCTAGAAGATTGCCCTGGATCAGCTGGGTTACTAGCCCTTTTAAGCGCTATACCCTTCCCTTTAGCTTGATCTACCATTGTAAATAGGCTACTATTTACTTTATAGTACTAGCTAAAGCACTTAATTAGCTTCCAGTTCACTAAAGCTTATTAGCTAGCTCACTAATTATAGTAGTGATTTTCTAGGCTAGTCTTAGCGCTTAGTAGGTTTATAGCGCTGCCTACTTGCTACTTAGTAGGGCTTTCTAGTAGAAATTCCAAACTAGGCTCTAAGAGCTAGAGACTTCGACGTAGGGACTTAACTACCGCCTAGAGATATATCTATAGAAAGGGCTCTATAGTAGGGAAATATAGGTCTTTAGTGCTAGAAATTCTAAAACGCTAGCCTTTCTACTTCCAGCTATAAGTAGAAAGGTCTTTTAGTATAGGTAAGTATACTAGCCTAAGTGTATAAGAGCCCCAAATGCTCGTCAATACTATAGGACTTAGATTTCTTAGCGATTTCTCCTTCTAGATTTTCAGGCTTTTTAGTCCTTAAATAGCCTTCAATAAGATGTAATATATAGCTTTTTAGGGCTAATATAGTACTATAATTTCAGCTATAAGAGGCTTAAATAGCCCTATATATAGGCAGAGGTAGCGCTTTGAAATTGGACTCCAACGATAACTATCCTACAGGCTATCCGGGCTTATAACCTATTGGAATGGGTAATCCTATATAAGGATCTGTAACTACTATAGCCTACTAGTAGTAGTCGTATAGGGTACGTAGGGGCAGCAACAGCGTTGATATAGCCTAAATAGCACTTCCTAGGTATGTGCTAATATAGTAAAGTAGGGCCCTTTACTGTATTCACTCTATAAAAGTCCTTATATAACAGTATAGTTATAGGCTATAGCGCTATATTATAGGGGCTTTAAGCTTATAAATCACGGCTTTTAGTGGGTCTTATAGGCCTATAAGGCTTATAGTTGTAGGTAACGTAGTAACTTGATTTCTAGTCCAAGTAGGTAAGGCTTCGCAATTTCCTTTCCTACATATACCCTCCAGGACCGTTCCTGCCTTCTATACGGCAGGAGCGCCTTAGAAGGTACATAGTGCCTTCCCGAAAAACCAAATAAGCTGGCGATTTTAAATAATCGACTTACGGCTACCTAAGCTGCAGGGTAAGCCGTACGACTTTTTCTATAAGTTCTGTTTTCGCTCCTGCGGTGCAGGGTAGGTATAGGGTAGGTAGGTGACCTAGTAGAAGAGCCTTTTAAGGCTATTTCTCGCGCTTATACAGCCTAAGGAGGCTGTCTCTTCAAAAGTGGGGCATAAATCTAAAAATAGAAAAGCCTTTTAAAGCTATTTCCAGGCTATATAGTGGAATATATAGCTTAGTCAGCGGTATCCACGAAAATGGGTCCACCCTGAGAATATAGCTATATATCTTATAGTTCGAGAACTGAAATCCGTTTTGCCTAAGCTATAACCGTTAGAGCGCTATAGCTTATTTTGTACGTTTAACAAGTCCTTATATAACGGTATAGTTATAGGCTATAGCGCTATATTATAGGGGCTTTAAGCTTATATATCACGGCTTTCAGTGGGTCTTATAGGCCTATAAGGCTCATAGTTATAGGTAATGTAGTAACTTGATTTCTAGTCTAAGTAGGTAAGGCTTTATAATTTCCTTTCCTATATATACCCTCCGGGACCGTTCCTACCTTCTATACGGCAGGAGCGCCTTAGTAGGTACATAGCACCTTCCCGAAAAACCAAATAAGCTGGCGATTTTAAATAATCGACTTACAGCTACCTAAGCTACAGGGTAAGCCGCACGACTTTTCCTATAAGTTCTGTTTTCGCTCCTACAGTGCAGGGTAGGTATAGGGTAGGTAGGTAACCTAGTAGAAGAGCCTTTTAAGGCTATTTCTAGCGCTTATACAGCCTAAGGAGGCTGTCTCCACAAAAGTGGGGCATAAATCTAAAAATAGAAAAGCCTTTTAAAGCTATTTCTAGGCTATATAGTGGAATATATAGCTTAGTCAGCGGAATCCACAAAAGTGGGTCCACCCTGAGAATATAGCTATATATTTAGTAGTTCGAGAACTAAAATTCGTTTTGCCTAAGCTATAACCGTTAGAGCGCTATAGCTTATTTTAAACGCTTAACACTACCCCTATCTGGATAAACAGGTCGATCTTCCTTTACTTACGGCGTATACTTCGCTCTAGAATATAGAGCTAGGTAAAGTTAATAGTTATACTAGTAGGCCTTTTAGCTCTCATACTAATAGAAGGTAAAAGGCTCTTAAAGGGATCTATTACTACTAGTGTGGTTAATAGTACTATATTAGCTTGTATAATCTAATAGAGACTAATAATAAACTTAGGCTTGGATATATATTTAGGGCAAATGCTTACTTTAGTTAGAAAATCCGCTAAGAAGACCCTCCTTATAACCTTTACCAGATTAACCTAGTCCTAGTAATAAAGGCCTATAAGGAAGGCGCCCTTTTCTACCTTATTCGAGCGCTTTATAAGGTATATAATACTCAGTTTCGCCCTACTTATCTCTAATAGAAGTGTAATTATAAGGCTAAGTAAAATAAGGCTTTCAAACCCTTTTTCAACTCTCTCTCTATGCCGAGCTATACTTATACCTAGCTAGAGGAAGAGCAAGTTAAGATACGTTTTCTTCTAACGGAAGAAGGGAGGAAAAGCCGGCTTCTTAAAGTTACTTCTTATAGTATTAGGCCTATTATATCTTTTTTGTCTTTTCCTACTTATAGCTCTACTATATAAAAGGAGAATACATTTATAGCCCTAATAGTATAAACCGGAGTATATTATTTACTACTCCTAGCACCTAGTACTACGTCTTCCCTATTATAGGTAGTCAACCCTATAAAGGTCTTGGATCTAGATCTAAGTCTTTAAGGTCTGTTTAAAGGTAAGGTTAATAACAAGGAACCTAACTCTATAGCTTATACGATTAAGGTCTCTAGTTAGGTTTCGGATTTTCTTAGTATAGTTTGGCGCTAAAAGCTGGATATCTTCTTTTTAAAGTCCCTAGAGGACGTAGCTCGCTTTTCATAGGACTTACTCTCTACTTAGATAGGTTCTAAGCTTTATAGTAGTTTTTATAGTGATAGTACTATCGATATTTTACTTATAATATAGAATATAATTGTAAAAGCGAATAACGTGTTTAGTAATAAGGCAATATAGCTGGCTATAGCTAAAGCTTTAGGTATAGCTTTTCAAAGTCAGAAGCAGCTATAACTAGAAAGCAACGATGATAAGCCATTAAGGGCAGGTCCCTCCTATGCTTCTTTGTCTAATTAGGTAGAGACTCCTACTGCTAGCAGCCCCTCTATTTAGGTAAGAGAGGATCCTTCTTATAAGATTTAAGCTACTGATATTTACTAAGGAATACTCTAGAAAATACTGAACGGAAAATATAGTCTTTTGAATAAGAAGGCCCTTAACCTAATAGAAGGTTAGAGTCTACTTTCTAAAATCATATATAAGTTGGTCTCTAAAGGTATTAGGATTGTTAAGGAAATAGCTATACTAGATAGCTCTAGCTTAGACAATACTCTCTTTACTTCTACTTTAGCTCTAGCATTAGGTTGGGCCGGTCTAGCCCTATTTAGATATCTATAAGGTTACCTATCTAAGTAATAAAAGATAATAAAGACGAATGTCGTTTCTCTGGTTAAGACTACTAGGGAATCTTAGATAGCCTAGTTCCTAGATATAGGGGATAGCTATTATACAATTAGGTTGCTATAAGACTTTAGTACCCTAAGTATCGACTCTATTGTTATAGCGAAAAATGTAGTTTCTAGTAGCGTTGTTAGTAGTCATCTAATAATACAATCTAACGGAGCTTCCCTTATTCAGGGAGTAACTAAGTTCTATTCTTTACCCTGGATTTTCCTAACAGCTCTTTATAACGGTAGCCTATAGCTATACATACTTCTAGATAGTAGATCAGAATATAGCCTTATCCCCCTTAAGGTTATAAACCACCTTAACCTTATAATTACAAAAACCGAGATATAGTTCTATAGTTTATAGGGCGATTTGCAGTCTCTCTAAGGGGAGGTCCTAGTACCTCTCTATATTCAAGGTTATAAGGCCCTAGTCTACTACTATTGGAATGGGTAATCCTATATAAGGATCTATAACCACTATAGCCTACTAGTAGTAGTCGTATAGGGTACGTAGGGGCAGCAACAGCGTTAATATGGCCTAAATAGCACTTCCTAGGTATGTGCTAATATAGTAAAGTAGGGCCCTTTACTGTATTCCCTCTATAAAAGTCCTTATATAACGGTATAGTTATAGGCTATAGCGCTATATTATAGGGGCTTTAAGCTTAGTTATCACGGCTTTCAGTAGGTCTTATAGGCCTATAAGGCTTATAGTTATAGGTAACGTAGTAATTTGATTTCCAGTCTAGTAGGTAAGGCTTTGCAATTTCCTTCCTTATATATACCCTCCAGGACCGTTCCTGCCTTCCATACGGCAGGAGCGCCTTAGTAGGTGTATGGCGCCTTCCTGAAAAACCAAATAAGCTGGCGATTTTAAATAATCGACTCACAGCCACCTAAGCTGCCGGGTAAGCCGTACGACTTATCCTGTAAGTTCTGTTTTCGCTCCTGCAGTGCAGGGTAGGTACAGGGTAGGTAGGTGACCTAGTAGAAGAGCCTGTTAAGGCTATTTCTAGCGCTTATACAGCCTAAGGAGGCTGTCTCTACAAAAGTGGGGCATAAATCTGAAATTAGAAAAGCCTTTTAAAGCTATTTCTAGGCTATATAGTGTAATATATAGCTTAGTCAGCGGTATCTACAAAGGTAGGTCCACCCTTAGAATATAGCTATATATCTAGTAGTTTGAGAACTGAAATCCGTTTTGCCTAAGCTATAACCGTTAAAGCGCTATAGCTTATTTTATACGCTGAATAGTAGGGCTCGATATAGCCTTTTCTACTACTTTATTCCCCTCTATAACTGGCTCTCTTAGTACACGGGGCAGGTCTCTAGTGCTAGTTAAGGGCTTAGGCTCCCTAGTCTTATAGGGACTTTGATAGGGGGCCTAGATAGCAGCTGAGGGCTCTATAGGCCTATAGGGCCTTTTCCCCCTTAAAGAAGGTCCTATACCTTCTAAAGTAGTGCCCTTAGCCGGAGAATTCCTTAGCTTATAGCGCTTTTTAGGCTCTATAGCTTCGGATACTATAGCATCCTCTATAATAGGTCTATAGTCTTCCTTTCTAATAGAATTAGAAGGAATTTCTACTACTATCTTATTACACTACGGCTCTATACTTTTGATAGTATAACTAGGAAGGCCTAAAGGAAAAGCAAAATTTGCATGTAATATAGGCTTAAAGCTGCCTTTAACGTTAAGAAAAAATCCTGATTTCTTATAGTCTAGTACAGCTATATAGCGTCTATTACCCCTATAAAGGGTTTCCTTTATAAGGCAACCTCCTGAATTATAGTGCCTAACCCCGCTAACAATATTTATATTAATATTAGGTAGATATAAAACGTTATCTAATACTAATTTAGTATAGGTAGGGGGGGCCTTTCTAGATAATACTTCTAGTGTAATAGAGCCTATACTAGCCAGGCTTACAGGGCCATTTCCAGTGTTAATAGGGCATAACTAGCCTATGTTAGGCGTAAATGTAGTAAACCGCTCTTTACTTTTACTAATATGGTCTATAGATCTCATATTGTATAGCTAACTATTATAAAGAGCAGGGTCTCTAGGGCGTCTTCTAGGCTTATTATCTTTATATTTTGCCTTGTTATTAGAAGAGGTTTTTAGGCCTTTTCCTTTAAAGTCCTTACGCTTCTTATACCCTTTTTACGCTAATAGCTGTGCTAATTAGGTATTAGAATTGCTAGAAGAACTAGAATTGGAACTAAAGTCGGATTCCTCTTCTTCTTCTTCTATAGCTAGGTTATAAGACCCTAGTATAAAGGAGGCCTGTTCGGCACTTTTAGCACTATAATTCTGCCCTTTAATATTATAACTAGCCTTCTTCTTACCCTTTTTCTTATTTTTACCCTTCTTACTAGGGTTAGAGTTTGAATTAGGGGTTGAATTAGAGCTATTAGCTATATAAGCAGCTCTAAACGCCTCTATAGCCGGGTTCTTAGATTCTTTTAGAATATCAGCCATTAGATATTCAATATTAAGGCTAGAGGCTCTAAGGCCTAGCATTCTAGCCTGTCTTATAGAGCTCTTTTAGCGTGATACCTAGCTAGGAAACTTATATTCTAGAGCCTTAAAATACTGATTTAGTATTTAGGAGGGATCTATATCTATTTAAGCTATAGTAAGCTTAGTAAGATAGCCGTTAAATTTATCGTTAAAAGCTAATAAGCCTTTTTTATAGGTACTAAAGGTAAGGGCGTGGAATTCGTTATAGACGTCCTCCTTTTTAGACTCCATAGGTCGGCTATACTGCCTAACAAGCAGCTTAAAGGCCTTAGAAGGTATATGAATCTACGATATAGCAGCCCTAGGGCTACTAGATAAGCTATCGCGTAGAAGCATTAAAAGAACAGCTTGATCAGAGTTGCTATAAGTGTTAGATATATCAGGGTTTTCTAAAAATTAGATATCCCTAACGCTCTTAGTACTATACTTAAAGCCTGAATCCACTGTTTAAAATTGCTTTCCCTGCTAAGCTTACTATCATCCGGTATAGTATAGGCCTTTTTAGAAAGCTCCTTTACTTTACTACTAGTAATAGTATCCTGAAAGCCTTCCTTAGACCCTATATCTATAGGGGGGTCTAAATTACTAGTAGCTGAAATAATAGCCGGCCCTAGATAGGGCTCTTTTCTAGGGGGATATAAAGGAGAATCTAAGTCTATAGTACTGCTAAAAGGATTAAATCCAGGATTATAGCTAGTCTTTCCAGTAGTAGTAGCGTTACTACTATTAGTTAGAGAAGCTAAAGTAGAAGATATATTATTTATAGCGCTAATGCTATCCTTGACAGAGGCTTTTAGGGTATTTAGACTTGAAAGTAGTGTTTTTATATCACTAGATTAGCTAGCTATAACTTGCTTATAAGATTTTATATACTATTTTAGGGCTTCTATAACCTCGCTATAGTCTTTACTATCTTTCTTATCTTCTAATAGGGTTTATATAGGTAGTAGAGGCCTAGAAGATTACCCTGAATCAGCTGGGTTACTAGCCCTTTTAAGGGCTATACCCTTCCCTTCAGCTTGATCCGCCATTGTAAATAGGCTACTATTTACTTTATAGTGCTAGTTAGAGCACTTAATTAGCTTCCAGTTCACTAAAGCTAATCAGCTAGCTTACTAATTATAGTAGTGATATTCTAGGCTAGTCTTAGCGCTTAGTAGGTTTTTAGCGCTGCCTACTTGCTACTTAGTAGGGCTTTCTAGTAGAAATTCTAGACTAGGCTCTAAGATAGGGACTAGAGTCTTCGACGTAGGGACTTAACTACCGCCTATAGATATATCTATAGAAAGGGCTCTATAGTAGGGAAATATAGGTCTTTGGCGCTAGAAATTCTAAAACGCTAGCCTTTCTACTTCCAGCTATAAGTAGAAAGGTCTTTTAGTATAGGTAAGTATACTAGCCTAAACGTATAAGAGCCCCAAATGCTCGTCAATACTATAGGAATTAGATTTCTTAGCGATTTCTCCTTCTAGATTTTCAGGCTTTTTAGTCCTTAAATAGCCTTCCATAAGATGTAATATATAGCTTTTTAGGGCTAATATAGTACTATAATTTCAGCTATAAGAGGCTTAAAAAGCCCTATTATTAGAATACCTGTCATGACTGCAACGCACATGTTGCCAGGACCTAGATAATGTGGATCGTTAGGTAACCCAACGGCGTAGATCGTTAGGTAACTACCTAACAACGTACGTCAGACAGGGGTCGTCGTACGGTATCTACCGTATAATAAAGGGAATATATTAGAGGCTAAAATCTCTTTACCTATATACCTAGAGAGATAGATATAAATTAACCACCTAAGCTACTACTATATACTAGTACAGAACGCTATAAATACTAATCAGTAATTTAACATTAAATTACAGATTAGCAATATAAAGAGATAAGTATATATAGATTAATAATTCTATTCTATAGTAGTATATACTAGGAATAGAAGAATCATTACTATATTTTATACTAACGCCTCTATTCGACTTTTCTCTATAATCGGCATATATAAAGAGTAATCTCAAAGAAAGAAGAACTGCAGATATTAGCCGGCAGATTATACGGTCGTTATATAACATCCAGCAGTTATATACAGCTATACAATCCTAATAAACTAGTATTAAGAGAATAACCTAGTTCTTAGACTAGATATATTAACCTAATAAGACCTATATTAAGAGAACAAACCAGTTCTTATACTAGATACAACTTATACTAACTCGACTATACTATTAACTATATGACAATATATAATATATTCCTATTATATAACAGGTACTATACAATCTAATACTTATAACACCGAACTGAGCTAAAATATCAAATACTAATATAGCAGATAAATCAGATATCGACGAATATCCTATATATAAGGAAATCGCTTATACTAGTACAACGCTGCTGTATATATAGAAGAAGTATATCAATATTAAACTATAGTATAACGATATTACTATCAAGCCCAGCTATATCTACTTAAAGGTAGTATTAACAACTAGATTTATATAATACCTGGCCGAACTTAGGTATAGTAATATACACCTCGATATAATGATTAATAATATAGGCAAAAAACTAGACAGATAGACGATATACCAATTAAACTTTGTTAATAGTACTTTTTAAAAGGAGTTCCTAGCCTTATTTAACAAAAAGGGTTTCTGTTTCTAGAAACAGATAAAGATCAATAGGATTCTTAAGATTATCAACTATAGGGTACAGCCTCAAGGTACTATAGAACGACTGGCACCTTCTCTACTACCTACCCTCTTATTAATCTAACAATCTATAGTACTGCCTCCTCTATAACTTTACTAGCTAGACAAGAATAATATTTAGATTATAGTATTTGATCTATATACCCTTCCCTTAATATATATTATATAGACCATATTATTAGATAAGAAGAGGACCTTAGTATTTCATAAGTAATAGAATAAGATATACAACTATTTAGACGTACTTGAGTGATTAGGATCGACATAAGAAAACGAAAAACGAGTTTTTGGTTAAAACTATACCAAATCGCGTGCAACTATATCCATTCGAACCGTCCGATTAAGGACACAACGCCCGCCAATTTTCGCTATAGCGCTGTCGGTTATGCGATAGCCCTAGGCGTGCGAAAATACAGAAAATAGCAGACCTAGCTGCCTTTTTATAACTGTAATTTCCTTGTATATAGGCTACTAATGCAGCTCTATGCCCTAGTAACCCTACCCTACCTATAGCTTATGATAATAATAATAACCCTCTAAGCCAGCCTTTAAGCATAGACTACTAACCCCTAAGTATAGACTACCTAAATGACAATATAGAAATAAAAGACTGTTAGACTACCACTTCTACTACTACTCAAGAGACCGCTATAAGCGCTATAACTATAGTACCTATAGTACCTAGCTCTAGCGCCCCCCTTACTATTAATGCCCCTATAATTAGTACCCCCTCTTTAACCAACGTCTTTGCCCCTTTCTTTAGGGGCCTAAACAGCAGCCAGCACGCCCTAGCCCCAGCCCCTTCTAACCAGAAAACCTTGAAAAAGCTAGGGAAAAAATCGGAGAAAAATACAGGGAAAGAAGGAAGTAACAAAAGTGCTACTAAGGCCGACTATATCGCCCTAGCAACCAAGAAAACTATCTAGGCTGCCCTTAGCCCCCCTAAGCTTGCCTTTACACTTTCTAGCCTCCTAGACTGGATAATTAGCCTAGCTAAGGACAGTACTAACTTCTATAGCATAGTAGAAGCAACTACTAAAGCTAGGTAAATTGCCCTTATAGCCCTGCTCTAAGACCCGCCTAGAGAAGCCCTAACTATAATAGTAGTAGCTCCAGCACTATAAAACCGCCCTACTGCCCTAGCAACGCCTAAGCCATAGCACTAGTAACACCCTTAGTAGCCTAGCTACTACTAGTAACAACAGTAGTAATAGCAGTAACAGTCTAGCCACTTCTAGCCTATAGCCCCTATCTAGGCTAATATAGCTAGTAAGCTAACAGCTAGCAAGGTAACTAGGCCTAGCCTAGAGTACTAGGTGCTTATCCGACTAGGCTTAGCCTAGTAATAGGTGCTCGCTAAATCTGCCCTAGAGGTAGTATAGGCTATCTAACAGGCTTCTAGCCTAGTAGTTTAGAGGGTTTAAACGCTCTCTAGCAGTAACCTCCTTCTAGTTATAGAGAATATAGAGATAAAGAAGAGCCTAGAAAGCAATACTACCTAGATTATAAGGGCCTTTAGCAAGAAGGCTTCCCTATATACTATAACCTAGGTAGTAGCGGTTAAGGGCTTTATAGTCTATGACCGGGTTATAGAGGAAGGCCTACTAGAAGAAGCTAAGGAGCAATACCTTATAGCGGTTAGGGCGAAGGTCTAGTACCCTTAAGGGCTAGAACGGACTAGGGTTAAGGTACTAATAGCCTTTACCTTTCTAGAGGTAGCCTAGAAAGCCTATAAGGAAGGGGTCTTCTAGAGCTACCAAGCCCTAAAAGCAGAGCCCTAGATCGACGAAGCTAAGCCTATTTAATACCTATAACACTAGAAATAGGGCTATAGGGCTAAGGTATACTAGAGTAAAGAAGAGATCTGCTATAACTATAGCGCTAATAGCTATATTACGCTAGAAGCCTCTACCTACTTTAGGGCACCCCGCTACTGCAACTGCTACCAAGCTTACCATACCTGCTTAGAGGCCTACCCCTGCCTAAAAGAGGTATAGGCATAGGCTAAGGGATATCTACGTTCTAGGCCTAAGGCCTTTAACGTTAACTAACCGTCCCTATACTAGCATTAACAGCAATAGTAGCAATAGCAATAACAGTAGTAATACCCCCCTTAGCAGGCCCTATTATAAGAGGAGGGGGAGGAAGGCTATACTATAGTCTTAGGAAAGAGACGGAGAGGCCGACTAATAGTATTAAGAGGGTTAACCCCTAACTAGAGTATAATTACTACCTACTTTAGCTACCTAAGCGGCTAAACCCCCCCTTCCTCTACGCTAGCTATAAGCCCTAAAGGGGCTACTAGACCTACTAGAACCCTAGAGCCTATAGGAGCCCCTAGACCCCTAGATGCTAGACCTAGACTAGACCTAGATACTAGACTAGCTAATGCTACTACTATATAACAACTACCGCCTACTATATAGCTAGGGAAGATAGAGATATAAAGGTACGCCTCTAGAACGTATAGAGCTTGAAGGAGGTATAGGAAGTACTACTTTCTATAGTAAAAGAAGAAATACTCGCTATATAAGAACCCTAGATTAATAGGCAGGTATAGCACTCTACCTACTGCCCTAGATCGGCCCCCTACTACCTTATTTTCACCCCTAATAGACAGGCCTTACTTTATATCTATAAATCACTCCTGCTAGTAATATGGACTTACAGCTCTAGCTCTAACTAGGCTAGGGCTACTATATAGACTAAGAACGGCCCCTTTATAGTCTGGTCCCTATATAACGACCCCTAACCCCAGACTGGCTTAACCCCCCTTATAGAAGAAATAAGGGGGAAGATCAATGCCTGCCTAGGCCTTTACCTTCTAGCTAGGGACTTTAACCTTTACTACCCCCTTTAGGACTAACATAACTACTTTAGCCCTAGGTTAGAAGACCTACTGCTATTAATAGCAGAGCAGGGGCTTACCCTCTATACCCCCTACAGCGTTATAACTAGGGCGCTACAGGGGAGCTAAGCAGGTAGGGCCTCTACTATCAACCACTTTTAGCTTAGTAGCAGCCTTACCTGCTCCTATACTGGCTTAGATATATACTTACGCTTAGACTACTACCCCTAGGTACTAGATATTAACCTAGAGACTATAGAAACCCTACTACTGTCCCCCTGATTCTAGTAGAAGAAGATAGATAAAAAGGGGGTAGTAAGAGAGGCTAGCTCCCTAATATACAATATAGGGGGCTATAGATATCTATTACGCCTCTCTAACCTAGCCAAGCTCTAGGAGGCCTATAGGTAACTATTAGAGGAACTCTAGCGTATTACTAGGGCTATAACCTCTAAAAGAGCCCTAGCAACTACTAGAAGGAAGAGTACCCCCTAGTAGAACAACGAAATCTACTAGGTAGTCTAGGAGAGAAAAAGGGCAGAGAGACAGCTCTAATGCTCCTCTAGCAACCAGGCCCTCCTTACTACCTATAAGTTAGCCTAGAGGGAGTAAATAAAGGTTTTAAAAGAGAGTAAGAGAAAGACCTGGAGGGCCTTTCTATAAGAAGTCAGAGAAAAGCCAGAAAAGCTCTAGCAACTAAAAAGATAGGCTAGGCTATAAAGTACTACCGCCCTACCCCCTCCTAAGCTACTAACCCTTAGATAAGCCAGCACCTTCTAGGAGAAGGTAGAGGCCCTTTCAGTATACTTCTTCCCCCCCTCCCCCTAAGAGGATAGCCTGGAGGAACCCCTAATAAGCCCTAGGCTACTAGTTAGCTAGACGGTTAGGCTAGACGATATAAAAGAGGCTGTTAAAACAATAAAACCCTAGAAAGTACTAAGACCTAACGAACTCCCTATAGGCTTTCTAAAGGCCTATAGCAACCCCTTATATGAGGCCTTTACTATATTAGCCTTCAAATCCTTCCTTTATAGCTTTTATCTATAGGAATATAAGGAAGTAGTTACTATTATCCTCCCTAAACCAGGAAAATAGCCAGATACCTATAATACCCCTAGAGGCTACCGCCCTATAGCCCTACTTAACTGTATTAGCAAGGTCCTAGAGAAAGATATAGAGACTAAGATAGGGGATATGGCGGAGGCTTTTAAGCTAATTCCAGTAATATAACAGGGCTACTACTGCTATAAATCCACCGAATCGGCTATATACCTTCTTATAGCTTAAATCTAGGAGGTATAGAAGTATAAAGCTAGGGCCTCTCTCCTTTAGCTAGACCTATTAGGGTATTTTAATAGTATCCCTTATAACAGACTCCTAGCTATACTGGACTAGCTAGGGCTACCTACCTAGCTACTATCCTAGCTAAGGGAATTCCTCTCTTCTAGGACTACTAGCCTCCTATTTAACGGCTAAAAAAGCCAGTAAATCCTAGTACTAACAGGAGTACCCTAAGGCTCACCACTTTTACCAATCCTCTTAGTCCTATACCTCTACCCCCTATATAAAAGACTAGAGAGAAAATACCCTACTATCTCTACTATAGGCTATATAGACAATACTAACCTACTAGCCTTCGGCAGAGAAGCTGCAATAACGGTTAGGCAGCTAGAAGAGGCCTGGAAAAAGTGCCTAGACTAGGTAACACCCGCTAGAGTTACCTTCTTAGTAGTAAAAAGCAAGCTTATATACTTCCCCCCTAGAAAAAGGCCTTAGACCAACCCTATTAACCTAGGACTAATAAGGGACTCCCCCCCCCTATAACCAGCTATAGAGGCCCATTTTCTAGAGGTTTAGCTAGACTCTAAGCTTACCTAGAAGGCCTACGCTAATACCCTATAGCAGAAGCTAAAAACATAGTCCCTTACTATTACTAGGCTAGCTAGAAAGACCTAGGGACCTGGAATCAAAAAGACTAGGCTCCTATATACAGTAGTAATAAGGCTGGTCCTAGCCTATATAGCCTTGGCCTAGCATACCCCTATACCTATAATACCAAATAGGCTATAAGGTATAACTAGAGGCCTACTAGTAGCTAAAAACAAGGCCCTAAGGAGGGTTATAGGGGCCTATAAAAGGACATTAGTCCGAAGCCTTTACTATAAGGCTAACGTCCCCCCCCTTAACCTCTACCTTAACGCCCTCTCTTTCTTTAGCTAAGTAAAAATAAATAGGGCTATAGGGAAAGAGGTAGCTAAGTAGAAGGAAGCCCTACGCCTTACCCTTAGAAACAGGACCCCTAGGACTAGCCTCCCCCTAGAAGGATATATAAAGTAAGAAAGAAAAGGGGAGGCAACAGCCTAGTAGTACTACTAACAACTAAGAAAGGCTATTAACAAGGAACCCCTCTATACCGCCTAAAGGGATCGCTATCTATAGGAGGCTAGGGCCTTTAGTTACAACCCTTATACAGAGAGCCTCTTAGAGAAATTAGCTAAGGCTACCTTTTAAGAGAAGAACCTAGCTAAGGCTTTTAAGGAGGCCTTCTCAAGACGCCACTATAACCTCTCTAAGGCTAAAAGCTCACTACTAATATAGGCCTATATAGGTAAGATAGGCCTAAGGGGATTCCTATATACCTATAAGGTACCTAGGGTTAATAACCCCCTCTACCGCTGCTACCTAGCTATAAAGGACATCCAACATATATTCGACAGTTCAACATATATTCGACAGTTGCCCGGCCTACCCTTCGGCCTCCTTTAAGGAGAGGGAAAGAGGGGATACATATAGCTTTCTCTACAGACTTGAAAAAGGGGGCGGCAGCGCTATACGCCCCCTAGTTCGCCATATTACTACTAGACTGCTAGAATACTCTATTGCTTAGAGACTAGAAGCGGTCTAGCCTATACCCCTTTAGGCAGTATGTTTTTATACTCCTAAAGGGGCGGTATCTACTCCAGTAAAGATTGGCCTACCCCCTATCACACCCCCCTTTTTCCTATATACGGTTATAGGTTTTTCACCCGTTGTACGGTTTTCCTATAGCACTAGTTCAGCTTACCTAGATATCCCCTATAGGGATTAGATAGCGTAATAGAATCTATCTATTTAGACGTACTTTACAATATCCTTACTAATAAAACACAATGGTTTTTAATATATATAGAAGACTTAAAATCAATGAAAGTCAATATGCAATTATCTACCCGGATATTCTTACTAGACAACGGCAGATTACTTCCTATACTATATTAGGCCTAGACAACGATAGGACGAAATATATAATATATTAGACAAGCACTTTAATACCAGTATTAATAAGAAGGAGTACTATAACCGATAGACTTTAGTTATCTATTATATAATATAAGGTGAAAACCAAGATATAAAACTAATAGAAATCCTTAATATACTGTTTGATAAACTTACTCTAGTCTAGCAGAACCTAAGCTTAACTTTTCAAGGTAATGACTAGCTTAAAGTAGCTATTATATAAGCTTATTAAAGGATATGTTAGTAGGTTTCCAGAGATCGTAGTGATCTAAAACGATAAGAGTAAAGAGAGCAGCAAGGAAATACTAGTTCAAGTTCTAGTTCTGGGTTATCTGTCTCTCTCTATCTAGAGGGTAGTTGCGCACCCCTTAAATACCTATGTTTAAGCAGAGTACTCGTTAGTAACCATTATATAGTACATGGGTACGCCACTTATGGCTATCGTATAAGTGGCGTAGTACGTGCCCTATTCCCTAAAGCAGGAGGCTTAGTGGTATAGCATATGCCCTATTCCTAAAGTAAGAGGCTTATATACTATATAGTTATAGGGATCGGTACCTGATCCCCCTTACTGTAATCAACACTGGTAACTCTTCTTTTATAACTGCACTAGCGCTTTATTAACCGAAATAGGAAATCCTAGATCATTTCGCTCCCTTTGTTGCCAGAATAGGAAATGCTAATTACTTAACTTCTCGTTTGCCAATTAGAATGTTAAATTCTAGTTACTAATCCCTGGTATAGAAGGTACGACTTTAGCACCTTCTAGATATACCTCTAAACAGCGTAATAATAAGCGTGTTATGCTAGTAACTATTGTTGTAAAAGCTTATAGTCCTAAATAGGAATTATAATAGGAAAAATCAGAGCTCTAGGCTAGCTAATTATAAACTCTAAACGCTCTTGCCCTAAACCTATAAATAGGTAGGTTCTCCTACTATATACTACCTATTCTCTTTCTCCCTACAATCTATACTAGCAGCAGTAGCAGCAACAATAATAGTAGTAGCTATAGTAGCAACAATAACAGCAGTAGTATTAGCAGTACTAGCAGTAACAAGTAAGTTGTTTACTATTATATACTAATGCTTAAGCGTACTAGTCTTATGCTTAAGCGTACTAATCTTATTGTTTATAATATCTGATTTTGATAATAAATAGAGTGGGTACTTCTATAGGAGTATAGGCGGCAACGTCTATATATATACTAAGGATAAGGGTAGTAATGCCCTTGATACGCTTATAACTAACGCTCTTAACGAGTATCTTACCTAGGAGGGTAATAATAATGCGTTTAAGGACGTGTCTAAGCGTACTATTGCTAACGACAGTAACTAGAAGAGCATAGCGGGTAGCGATAACGGCGACGACGATAATAACGACGGCGACGATCCCGATACTACGGATATAGCTATACTTACTATATAGCCCAAGTCTATAGGCGGCTATACTAACGCCGACTCTATGCCCCTTAATTTAAAAGGGCTAATCGCGTATATATATATCCTACTTAAGTAGGCCGCTATGCTCTAGTATAAGGAGGAGGCGGAGGAGGAGGCAACGTGTAAGGCGGAGATTGCTACGTATAAGGTGCATATCTCTAAGCCTACCGAACATGCTTTACCTGCATTGCCAGCCGTGAAAAAGGTAGTGTTAGCGGCTATACACGTATGGCACAAGGCGCTATACGCTGCTGCAAGCGCGCCTATACCGCTAGTAGCAATACCGGTAGTAGCAACGGCAAGTTTGTCGTCTAGTAAAAGCTCGGACAACTCCATTATCTGCTTTAGCTACTATATATACCGTATATCAGACTATATAAAGCCTTATAAAAGGTTGTTACGCGTTTATATATATAAACCAGAGGGTAAGTATCTTACTCTTATTATCCTTATTATTAATATTACTAATATATGTAAAGTTTGTAGCCTATATAGTGCTATATATACTATTATTTGCCTTAGCTACCTGCACTTGCTTTTGGCAGGCGTTAAGGACTTGTTTAACAAGTCCGGCAATTTCGCGCTATATACAGCGTACTACAACCGTATATTAGGCTGCAGCTTCTAGTACTAGCAGTACTTATCTAGGCACTTATATATACTAATATAAGTTCTATTTATATATTATTTCTATTATTTTATTGTTTCTAACAAATGTTATAGCCCTAAGTTAGTCCGTTTATTCTTAGACTGCTTCTTAGAGCTCTGCTCTAACCTAGCTATAAAGGCTAAAGTAAGTTACGATCTTTAGTAGTATCTATTGTTTAATCGGAATACTTATTAGTTATAGGATTGGAAGATATGGCGCAACAGTGCTAAATATATCTTAGTCCTAGTAGATAAGGTACGCGCTCTTGTTAAGCATAGGGCACCTATAGCAGGCATAACGCCCATATAGAAAAAGCTTATAGCGATAGCTGCTATAAGCAAGGCCATTAATATTTCGTTATTGTAATTAGGGGGTAGGGGGCGCTGGCGCGTATGTTACGCTAGCTATAAGAGTATGAATTAAGATCGTTTTACGCTTTGCCTTATATTCCTTATTATGCTATAAATAAATCGTCCTAGTAGTTTTTGTCTTTTATACTAGTAATCTTGCCCTAAGTTATATAGACTCTTTTTATTGCTTAGCCGGGTATAAAACCCAGCCTTCTATTCTGATCTTAGCTATATTTGTAGTAACAAGCCTTTTAAGTGTCTTATTCGGTATATACTTAGTTATAGCGTTAGCTAGGTTGTCGTTACTACTAATCTACCTGATTTCTGCGTTTTTACGGTTTTTATAGCTCTGTTATAGAGCTATTATGTCGATTATAAGGCGCTTTTCTGCTGTTATCCCGAGCTTTACCAGGTACTTATATAAACTAAATAAGTCCGTATAAACGACAATTAGTAGTAGTAATTATAGACCTAGGCCTAAGTAGATCTTAGCGAGTATCTAGTATAGTATATACCTAAGATCGAACCTACTTATTATTCTATATATTTCGCTTGCTAAAACGCTTCTTATTACCTGCTTATACTTAGTTAAGGACTAGTATATAATATTGCTACGTAGGTTAAACTCGTTTATACCACTTATCTTATTTCCGAATATTATAATGAATCTAATCTATAATGTTATATCAGCATTATTAGCGAATAATCCATCTATAAAGATAAAGAGCTTAGCTATCTTGAGTTTAAGTTATAGGTAGCGTAGCCTATACGTTAAGTTCTCGATCTACTATTGCAATCGAGCGTTAAGCTTTTTAATCTCGGCTATACCAGGCTTAGTTAACTACGCTACTACTAACAAGTTAAAAGTCGCCTCTAGCTAGCAAATCGTGGCAATATAGGCACTTTATACGCGTTGTTCAACATATACTTGTTTCGCTGTTTTAGCATCTAGGCTTATAAGTTCAAGTCGCGTAGCTTACCCCTTTTACCGAATCTCGACAGCGTCTATACTTATTTCGAGCCTATATCCGTTAAAGTCCGTAATCGATTTATCTATTAAAAATACTAGTAGTTTATACTTAAAGCTAGCCTTATCCAGCTTAAGCTTCTCCTTATCTATAAAGGCTTACTTACTAATATTAAGAGTATTGTTAGTTTATAGGCCGACGATTCTAAATCCGCTTCCAATTTGCATCTTACTAATTATAAGGCATAGGTCGAAAGTACTTAGCTTAAGGTTAAGATATTTAGTATGCTAGTTTATATATATTACCTACTAGTATAGTCCGGCTTCAGCCAGTCTATATAATAGTATTTTAATAAGTAAGACAGTATAAGGGGGATAGAGCGTCTTAAGCTCTTTAGGTAATAGAAGAATCACTTTCCTTACTAGCTATAACTTAGCTTATATATAAGCCTGGATAACGTTATATACCTACGCCTTGAAACTAAAGTATATTCGCAGCGTTAAGAGTAGTAAGAGTATAAGTTACTATACGCAGTGTTGGATCATTAGCGATTAGGTAAGTAGGTGCTTCTTATCCTTATTACCGAATCCCTAAGCTACAAAGCGTAATTTCTTATATAGCAGAGTAAGCTTGTCTTTCACTTTCTAGATAATCCTTAACTTAAAGATCTAGTAGTTCGAAGTATCTACTAGCATCTAGATTGCTTTAATTACCCTAGCTGCTAGGAGTAAGTTCAGTTCCGTTTTATTAGATTCTTAGAATGGTACGCTAGGTATAGTAATCTTACCTTTAGTTTACAGTTTAAGCGCAAGATCATAGTTGTACTTCTCTTTTTCCAAAACAAAGTTGTTAGTAGGTACTAGGTTCTTTTAGGGTTATCCATGCTAGTAGGGCTGCTTGGGCTAGGGATATTAAAATGGTTCTAGCTGCTTAATACTAGCCTAATTATCTTGCTCGACCTATACTAGCTCCTAGTAATATGGTTTAACTACTATATTCCGAAATTCTATAGGTCTATTAACTATATCGACAATTACCGTTATATCTATAGCCAAGATCACTTTATAAGGTCCTATCTATCAGTCACTTTCCCAGAATATAAGTACTTTAGCACCTACTTCTAGAAAGTATAATAGTATGTCTTTTATACTTAGTCTATTACGTTATATAAGAGCGTCTTATGTAGTCCTTATATCATTTAGGAATCGCAATTGTATTATGGCCTTCCGAATTACACCTACTTAGCATAGTTAAGATAGAGAAGGCGGTACGTCTATAGTAAGGCGCGGGTATACGCCGAAAACTAAGAGCGTTAGTACTAGCCTATCTAGGCTAGTAGTATTATTAACTGCGCTTAGTACTACTTACAGGTATACCTCTTTCAAGCAAGATCCGGCAGTCTCTGATTTAATAATATCATAGGCCTTTCTTAATAGCCTATAATACTGCTCGATCTTACTGACTAACTAGTGTACCTTGACTGGTACTAAATGGCAGATTATACCTATAAGCTTAGCCTCTTCCTAGAACTTACGTACTTTGAAATTAGTACCCTTATTATAGCGTAAAACATTAGGTAGTCTAAGGTATATATCGATCTAACATTCCTTTAGCTACTCCTATATCTCTTTAGCTAAGAGATCGTTTAGAAAGCAGGCTACTTAGAACGATATTATAGCATCGACTATATATAGTACCTTAAAATTATCAATGTTTAGAACGTCTATAACGATCTTAAAATTAAAGCAAATATTGTCTTGTAATGTAAATCTAAATCGTTATAGCGCTATGCCTTTAATCTAGCAGAAGTGGTAGAACTTGTTAATTATCTTAATAGTACTGTATTCTACTTAGTAGTCTGCTTATTATAGTAGTTTGTACAATCTGTCGACTATAGGGTGTCTATAGTATCGATAAATGCGTCTTAGTTCGGCCTTTATAAGTTATAGAGGTATAGGACACTTATTATCTGCTATAAATACTATACTTAGGAGTTTAATCCCTTTTATAGAGATCTATAGATATCCCTATTTCCGTTAAATATATATGTGCTTTCCTAACTTGGATATAAGCTTGTTTGTTATATTATTAAGGTAGATGCTGAGCTTATCTATATCCTTTAGATATATAAGAAAAGGGGTTAGTATCTCTAATATATAGAAAGTTATATAACTAATATCAAGCTCTACTTTGATCATTCTAAGTGATTGTTTTAAATCTCTAGACCTAAAAAGTATATTTGCTTTTCCTATATATAACTTGTTAATCTTAAGCGATCTAATTATCTTCTTTAGTATAAGGAATTGTTAGAGTCTGGCGGTTGAAACGTTAGTAGCCCTAGTATCAGGTATAATCCCTTGGAATTCAGTCTTAGTATACCTGTCGAGTATAAACTAAACGGCTTTTATTTTCTTAGTATCCTTTTTGCTATTTTTACACAGTTGTTTGCTCTTAGTAATTAGGTAAAGGAAAGCTTGGTTTATAAAGTAAGTTACTGCTGTTTATTCTTCTTTAAAACTAATTACTAGTACTTTGTTTCTACCTTAAGTTTAATTGGTCTTATAGTTATCTACCTATACTTTAAGCTTAGTCTTTTCTTCCCTTGCTTTATATTTATTGTCTAAACCCTTATAATTAAGGAGGAATGCTATATATCGTCTATGATCTTTATTAATACCTTTTCGCTTAAGCTATTTGCTCTTAGCTATTACTTGTTCCTTTTAGCTATATATAAAGGAATAGTAATCTAGCTTACTATAAATCTAATAACCTACTTTAATATGGTTTTTGTTATAGTCCCCTTACCAGAGCTTATTTCGCTTTCTATACCTAATAGCACCTCTAGGTTATTGTATATATATTGCCCGGTTTCTCTTAAAGATCGAATCTATAATTAGGTTACTTCGACAGTTTCTCGTAGGCCTAGCTTTTATTATAGTAAACCTACGGTTTATTAAGGATTAGCGATATATATAATCTGCTTCCTTAACGTTAAGTGTTTGGCGGAGCATAGCTGCTAGCTTTTCAAAGCTTGTTAATAGTTTGTATAGAGCGATTTTTAGCTTAGATACTCCTTAGTAGGCTTAGATTATATTTGTAACTAGGAACTCCTTATAGTTATAGAGCAGACCGAGCCTATATTAGCTTTATTAGAGTCTATTAAGCAAGATCTGGAGAATTTCCTTTATAGACTTATTACTATTCTTGCTTTTAAGGTATATAGACTAGAAAGTAATAGTATTCTAGACGTATAAGTAGTTGTTCTACTTAGTACTTATCTCGAAGTATCCCTTTAAGATACTATATAGTTATATAAAGGAGATGCTAAGAGGGATATAGTATAAGTGATATTCCTTAGCTCGCCCTAAAAGTATATTTGGAAAAACAGTACCTAGTAGTCTATAATCGATCTAGAAAGTCCAGTATTAGTATAGGAAGAAACGAACTTTGTTATTAAGAATATTATTGTTAGACCTAGAATAGCTGTCCTTTAGGTCCTAAGACTTGATAAAATCAGTTAGGGTTTTTCGATTAATGCTTATCTTGTTTATCTAGCCTGTTTCGATCGGTAGGATAGCCATATACTTAGTACTTCTATATATAATATACTTATACCAGGCATACCGCTCTTTATTATCTGCTTAAGGTTAAGCGTGTTCTAGCCTATATCTAGTGTTAATACTAGAGGTTTATATAGGTTATATAGGGTTCTGTCGTCCCCTTTAATTAGTTCCCCAGTTATAGCCTTAGTAGTTACCTTAGCTATAACCTTAGGTATAACCTTAGCCGGCACTTTAGGTAGTTAGTAGGAATCTATAGCCTTCGCCAGCGCCCTTATTAGCCGGCGGGAATCCTACTCCTATTATACTTCTAAGTCCATAAATCAGAAGTATTATCTATAGGTCCGGATTTAGCAGGTAAAGGGTATTTCCAAATTAGCCGTGGTTACTAGCATAAAGCGTTCTGCTTTAGGCTGCTGTCTAGCATATACCTAGGTCTTAGCCACTTACTAGTTAATCGTTATTTATAATTAAGCTACTTATTAGTCTATATTACTAGGTAGCGTTTGCAGTTATATTACCAATCTGTATCTCCCCCTATAGTACCTTCTATAGCTAGGTACTAAATTCGGAGTCTTAGGTTATTATTAGTACAATCTTCTTCCCCTTTTCTGTTTAAGCAGGAAGAGATGTTGTTATATAACGTCTATACTCGGCCTAGATCGACGGTCTATAGATTTAGGGGAGTATATTAGGCCCTAGATTATTAGACAGGTTGTTGGCGAGCGTTGTAAGTCCCTTAAAGAGCTTTTACCCTTTTGAGCTATCTATAAGGATATAGCTATTGTTAAGCGTTTAGCATAGTTATAAGCGTAGTTTATTGTTCAACTTATTAAAGTAGTTAGCTATCTAGTCCTTAAAATCCAAGTGGAATTCGTAGTATAGATCTTTAGATTATTGCCCCTTATAAGTGCTAAGGCAGAAGAGTATATATAAGTTAAGTACTTTATCGCTATTATACTCTAGATCGATACGCTCTAGCAATCTATAGAAGGTTTAAGCGTTAAATTTATTAATACTTGCAATAGGTAGCTAAGTAGGGAATTCTTGTTTAAAATGCTTTTCGAGATCCTAGGCTATACTTGACGAAATACTTGGTATATAATAGGGGTTTGTCTTAATATTCTTCCTTTCTAAGGCTTTATAAGCGGAAAGGTCTTAAAACGCTATAATATATTGATTATAGTAAAGTTAGTTAGTAATATAGTTTTAGTAGCATTCTCTTAAGTAACGCTTCCTTAGTCTAAAAGCTTAGGTTAAGCTTCCTTAGTCTAGAAGGATAGGTTTATAGTATTAGTTTTCTTATAAGCGATATTGCTAAGTTAACAGGGTAGTTGTCTAGTTGCCTAATTAACAGCCCTTAGTAAACAAACTGTAATCTACTTAGTTAAGGTTGTTAAGCACTTGACTAACTACCTTGCCGCTCTACGTTGCCCTTATATTGTAATATAGAGATGATACTAATCAGTATTAGTAGGTTTCTAGAGATTATAGTAATCTAAAACAATAAGAGTAAAGAGAGCAGCAAGGAAATACTAGTTTAAGTTCTAGTTCTAGGTTATCTATCTTCCTCTATCTAGGGGGTAGTTGCGTACCCTTTAAATACCTATATTTAAGCAGAGCGCTTATTAGTGACCATTATATAGTGCGTAGGTGCGCTACTCGTAGCTATTGCACAAGTAACGCAGTACATGCCCTATTCCCTAGAGCAGGAGGCTCAGTAGTGCAGTACGTGCCCCATTCCCAGAGCGAGAGGCTCATGTGCTATGCGGTCACGGGGATCGGCACCTAATCCCCCTTACCGCAATCAACAGGATATATAAATCAGAAGAAGGTCTTTAGAGGGATAATGTTAAGATAGTAGAACAACTATTTATAATACTATATAAATCGTACTTTAGTACTTAAACCTAGTAGACTAGTTTTAAAGCAGATGTACTCTTATTAAACTATATTTATCGTTGATATTATAACTCTTAAAAGGATTACTTAAAGCTGGACTATAGTTACTATTCGAGGGATAGCTCTTAATTTAAGAAGTATAATAGATATAAGAAAAAGCTATTGTATAATAAGAAGAATATAATACTAGGAGTATACTAGATACTAAACTATAAGATTCCTAGATATAAATCATAGATATATAGCAAGGAAGACTAGGAACAGGCAAAGAAATATTACCTTATAGCCAGTATAACAGACGAATTACTTGTAGCATATATTACTATATATAATACCGGTGAATAGCCTAATACTAGTAGTAGTAGTAGTAAGGATTCCGACAGCGTAGCGAGTAACGACAATTAGCTACGAAAGACAGGCACCCATTTTCTCCAGAGTACGGCATTCCTATATATAATAATAGAAGACGACCTACATTGTATAACAAGTTCTATCAACGCTAAACATTTTGTTCTATCTAGCGTTTATAATATAAAATACTAAGGATAACTATAGGACACTAGTGCTATACAAATCTTATTATATAGTAAGAACTATGTAATAGTACTTGTACGACTCCAAGGTATCGATATTAACTAGATACTAGGCTTATTATCTATTAAATTTAGAGATAGCTAGAATATAGTAGCTATTAGCACAATTATATTAGAGAACTTAATTAGTATAGTAATATACTATATTATAGAATCGAATATACCCTTCCTATTCTACCTTAATGATATAATATAGCTAAAAGTATACCATAATAATATAGAAGATGTTATTGTATAATAAGAGAGAACAAGGATGTTTATAGTTTGGAAATAGGGCTACCTATTCTTTAATCTCTGAAAAAGCAAATATATCCTCTATATAACCAAAGGCTAGCTAAAGTAGCTATACCGACGATTCGGACATCCAACGGCAGACTGTCTATACTATATCTTAAGAGAATTATCTAAAACTAATAATTATATAATAGATATCTTAAGCAAGATCTTGGAACTTTGTTATTATTGCTAACTCTATAATCTAGTGCCTATAAGATTTAAATTCAAGCTTAAGGACAACTGCGATTTTAGTTATAAAATCATTACCGACGTTATACAACTTAAAGGCGATAAAGCCCTTTATATTATTAATACTATAACAATATTGTAAGGAGTGATTTTCCTAAAAGGCAAGACAGCGAAAGATATCTAGAATACGCTATATAAGTGCTAGATCTATATATATCTTAGACCGCCAGACTACTTATTATACAACTAAGGTACAAGTTTTATTACTAAAGAATTTTAAGGTACAGTACGCCTTAATAGTATTACCTATTATGTTGTACCTATCGAAGCATACTAGACAATTAGAACTATTAAATAAGTATATCGCCTACTCTAATAGGCTTATGAAATTTTAAGAATAGAACTAGGCTATAATATAGATAAGTATACTATTCTCTAGATAGCTATTAAGGTATTAAACGATACGCCTAGACTAAGAGGAATTATACTCATACTACTTGTTTTTGGCATATATCTATAGGTATTATATAACTTAGCTCCCTTAAAGGATATAGCAGAACAAGGAGCAGCAGTATAGAAGGCTATAAAGGCGATTAGAAAATTCTATATAAAATAAGACGTTAACCGTATAATAGCTATATAAAACGGGCTATAGATTTCAGACGGCCTCTCGCTCCTCCTCCAAAATAAAGTCCTAGTATAAAAAGAGAAATCTAATAGATTAAACTAAGCTAGATAGGAAGGACCCTATGGAATCAAAGCTATAGACTACACTACTATAACGATTATAGGCAACGCTAGAACTTAGCAATTTCGGGCGATATATATCAAGCTATATAAGAGGCTAGAGGATCTAGACGCTAGATAACCTATATTATATAATAACAAGGTTATAGCGCCGATCTAAGAACTGCCGGTAAAATACAGACGTAGATGCCTATTAAAACTATCTAGACTAACAGCCCTAGTTAGATTCTTACTATAGACTTATAACTAATATTATTTAACAGCTATATTCTTAAGTAAGAAGGAGATAGATAAGAAACAACTAGTATATAAACTTAGAGAGAAAGGACTTATTACTATACCTAGGGTACTATTCAAAGAGTCGGATATAAAGGAGATGAATAACCTTATTGCTATTAATATCTTTCAGTTTATCAAATTTAACCTATAAGAACAGCCTATACAGCGTATCTATAGTACCTGTATAGTATGAAGGATAAAAGGTAATAAGGAGAAGCTATATGAAAAATCAAGACTTATTATATAGGGATTTAGTAATAATGGAAAGAATAGTATTCTAATATAGGCCCCTACTATATAACAAATAAGCATATAACTGATGATTACGCTAGGCCTATTATTAATAAAGACTTTGGGTATAAAGTATATCCTATAGGATATTATATAGGTATATATCTAGTTAAAATATACTTTAGTCTAATAGATTATTGTACAACTACTAAAGGAAATGAGAGACAAATACCTATCGGATACTTATATACTTTTTAAAAAGCTACCATATAGCCTCGTAGAATCAGGACTCTTCTAGTTTAACATATACTACAACTACTATACTATTGCGCTAAAAATGAAAGTATTGTTGTATAACCTCTACCTACTATATATACTAGATGGCAAGGATCCTATATAGTTCGGAATTACCGCTATATAGATAGATAATACTCTTTCTCTTAGTAGCGGAATATTTGCAAAGCTTAAAGAGGATGAACTTTAAAAAGCGTAATTCTATGTAAAACCAATATCGATCCTATCGTACAACCGTAATATCAAGTTTAATAGAGTACGACTTAAGTTTAATAACAGTAATATTATTTTCATCTACTAAGGTTAAGTCAATAAGATAAACATTCTAGATATAGATACTAAGGAAATAGCTTAATACTATATTTTAGAACGTATAAAAGGAGCCGACTTGGCTAGTATCTACTAGCCTAAGGCATTATACGACTTGTTAGTGGTAGCGTAAATTAAATAGCCTATATCGGACGATACTAAGAATCTTAATAAGCGACTATAATAGCAGATAGACAATGCTACCTAGGGGCTCTAGTATATACTACTAGTCTAGAAGAATATAAAGCTTTTTATCTTTACTAATAGCTTGTTTATAAACAATAAGGATATTACCTTATAAATTAGTATAATAATCGTTCTAGCTACTAAAGAAACAGATATAGATTCGGCTAGCTACTGTATAATAGCTAGCAGAGATACCTATCGGACAATTAGCAGCTTTATTATCTATAGGAATATCATCTACTAATCCTTGACAAAATGCTATAGGGTAACCCAAAGTATACTAGCTAGTAAACTATATAGTATAGTCTCTAGGCTAGATAGCAGCATCTCTCTAATAATAACTCTTATATAACTAATATTAGTACTAGGCTTGCTAAAGATTATAACTATACTGTTGGTAGGTTTCCGGAGATCGTAGTGATCTAAAATGATAAAGAGCAAAGCGAGCAGCAAGGAAATACTAGTTTAAGTTCTGGTTCTGGATTGTCTGTCTCCCTCTATCTAGGGGGTGGTTGCGCACCCCTTAAATACCTATATTAAGCGGAGCGCTCGTTAGTAATCATTACGTAGTACGTAGGTACGCTACTTATAGCTGTTGCATAAGTAGTGTAGTATATGCCCCATTCTCTAGAGCAGGAGGCTTAGTAGTACAGCATATGCCCTATTCCCAGAGCAAGAGTCTTATATACTGTATAGTTATAGAGATTAGTACCTAACTCTCTTTACTGTAATTAATACCGGTAACTTTTCTTTTATAACTGTACTAGTGCTTTATTAACCGAAATAGGAAATCCTAGATCACTTTACTCTCCTTATTGCTAGAATAGGAAATCCCAATTACTTAACTTCTCGTTTGCTAATCAGAATGTTGAATTCTAGTTACTAATCCCTAGCGCAGAAGGCGCGACTTTAGCACCTTCTATATACGCCTCTAAACAGCATAACAGTAAGTATATTACGCCGGCAACTATTATTGCAAAAGCTTGTAGTCCTAAATAGGAATTATAATAGGAAAATCAGAGCTCTAAGCTAGCTAATTATAAACTCTGAACGCTCTTACCCTAAACCTATAAATAGGTAGGTTCTTCTACTATATACTACCTGTTCTCTTCCTCCCTATAATCTATACTAGTAGTAGCAGCAGCAGCAACAACAATAGCAGTAGCTATAGTAGCAATAACAATAGTAGTAGTATTAGTAGCATTAGTAGTAACAAGTAAATTGCTTACTATTATGCATTAATGCTTAAGCATGCTAATCTTGTTGTTTATAGTATTGGATTTTAACGATAAGTAGAGTAGGTACTCCTATAGAAGCATAGGCGGCAACGCCTATATATATACTAAGGACAAGGGTAGCAACGCCCTTGATATGCTTATAACTAACGCTCTTAATAAGTATCTTGCCTAGAAGGGCAATAATAACGTATCTAAGGATATGTCTAAGCGTGCTATTACTAACAACGGCGACTAGAAGAGCATAGTAGGCAGTAACGACGGTAATAACAATAATAATAATAGCAACGATCCCGACGCTATAGACGCGGCTACGCTTGCTATATAGCCTAAGTCCGCGGACGGCTATACTAACGCCGACTCTACGCCCCTTAATTCTAAGGGGTTAATTATACGTATATATATTCTGCTTAAGCAGGCTACTACGCTTTAGCGTAAGGAGGAGGCGGAGGAGGAGGCGGCGTATAAGGCAGAGATCGCTATACGTAAGGCACATCTCTCTAAACGCGCCAAGCATGCTCTACCTATATTACCGGCCGCAAAGAAGGCGGCGTTAGCGGCTATACGTATGTAGCGCAAGGCGCTGCTTACTGCTACAAGCGCGCCTATACCGTCGGTAGCAATACCGGCGATAGCGATAGTAAGTTTATTGTCCAGCGAAAGCTTAAATAGCTCTATTGTCTGCTCTAGCTGCTATATATACTATATATTAGACTGTATAAAGCCTTGTAAGAGGTTGTTATACACTTATACGCGCAAACTAGAAGGTAAGCGTCTTACTCTTATTATCCTTATTATTAATATTACTAATACGTATAAAGTTTATAGCCTATATAGTACTATACGTACTGTCCTTTATCTTAGCTGCCTATACTTGCTTTTAGCAGGTATTAAGGACTTGTTTAACAAGTCCGGCAATTTCGCGCTATATACAGTATACTACGACTATACGTTGGGCTACAGCCTCTAGTACTAGCAGTGCTTATCCAGGTACTTGTATATGCCAATATAAGTTCCATTCGCGTATTATTTCTATTATCTTATTGTTCCTAACATATATCGTAGCCTTAAGTTAGTCTGTCCGTTCTTAGACTACTTCTTAAAACTCTGCTCTAACCTAGCTATAAAGGCCAAAGTAAGTTACGATCTTTAGTATTATCTATTATTTAATTGGAATACTTATTGGTTATAGGATTAGAAACTATAGTGCAATAGCGCCAAGTGCGCCTTAGTCCTAGTAGACAAGGCACGCGCTTTTGTTAAGTGTAGGGCGCCTATGGCGGGCATAACGCCTATATAGAAAAAGCTCGTAGCAATAGCCGCTATAGGCAAGGCTATCGATATTTTGTTATTGTAATTAAAGGGTAGGGGGCGCTAGCGCGCATATTACACTAGCTATAAAAGTATAAATTAAGATCGTTTTACGCTTTACCTTATATTCTTTATTATACTATAAATATAAATAAATCGTCCTGGCAATCTTTGTCTTTTATACGAGCGATCTTGCCCCGAGTTATATAGACTCTTTCTGTTGTTCAGCTGGTTGTTAAACCTAGCCTTCTACTCTAATCTTAGCTATATTAGTAGTAATAAGCTTTTTAAGCGTCTTGTTTGACGTACGTTTGGTTATAGCGTTAGCTAGGTTATCGTCACTACTAATCTACCTGATTTCTGCAATTTCACAGTTTTTATAGCTCTGGCATAGCACTATTATATTGATTATAAGGCGCTTCTCCGCTATTATACCGAGCTTTACCAGGCATTCGTATAAGCTAAACGAATCTATACATACGACAATTAGTAGTAGCAAAGGTAGGCCTAGATATAAGTAGACCTTAGCAAGTATCTGGTGTAATATATACCTAAGATCAAACCTACTTACTATACTATATATCTCGCTTATTAGAACGCTCTACGTTACCTGCTTGTACTTAGTTAAAGACTAATATATGATATTGCTATATAAGTTAAACTCGTTCTTACTACTTATCTCGTTTCTAAATATTATAACGAATCTAATCTACAATATTATATTAGTATTATTAGCGAATAATCCGTCTATAAAGACGAAGAGCTTAGCTATTTTAAGTTTAAGTTATAGATAGTATAGCCTATACGTCAAGTTCTCGATCTACTATTACAATCGAGCATTAAGCTTGGCGATCTCAGCTATACTAGGCTTAGTTAACTATACTGCTACTAATAAGTTAAAAGTCGCCTCTAGCTGGCAAATTGTAGTAATATAGGCACTGTATACACGTTGTTCGACGTATACTTGTTTTGCTATTTTAGCATCTTAGCTTATAAGTTCGAGTTGCACGGCTTGCCCCTTTTGCCGAATCTTAATAGCGTCTATGCTTATTTCGAGCCTATATCTGTTAAAATCTATAATCGATTTGTCTATTAAAAAACTAGTAGCTTATACTTAAAGCCAGCCTTATCTAGCTCGAGCTTCTCCTTATCTATAAAGGCTTACTTGCTAATATTAAGAGTATTATCGGTTTATAGGCCAACGATTCCAAATCCGCTTCCAATTTATATCTTGCTGATTATAAGGTATAGGTCAAAGGCGCTTAGCTCGAGATCGAGACATTTAGTATGCCAGTTTATATATATTACCTACTAGTATAGTCCGGCTTTAGCCAGTCTATATAATAGGGTTTTAACAAGCAAGACGGTACGTAGGGGATAGAGCGTCTTAAGCTCTTTAGGTAATAAAAGAATCACTTTCCTTACTAGCTATAACTTAGCTTATATATAAGCCTAGATAACGTTATATACCTATGCTTTAAAACTAAAGTATATTCGAAGCGTTGGGAATAGTAAGAGCATAAGCTGCTATGCATATTGCTAGATCGTCGGCGACTAAGTAAGGAGGTACTTCTTATCTTTATTGCTAAACCCCTAAGCTATAAAACGTAACTTTTTGTATAGCAAAGTAAGCTTGTTTTTCACTTCTTAGATAATCCTTAATTTAAAAATTTAGTAGCTTAACGTATCTACTAGTATCTAGATTGCTTTGATTACCCTAGCTGCTAGAAGGGAGTTTAGTTCTGCTTTGTCGGATTCTTAGAATAGCGCGCCAGGTATAGTGATCTTGCCTTTGGCTTGTAGTTTAAGTATAAGATTGTAGTTACGCTTCTCTTTTTCCGAAATAAAGTTATTAGTAGGTGCTAGGTTCTTTTAGGGTTGTCTATACTAGTAAGGTTGCTTAGGCTAGGGATATTAGAATAGCTCTAGCTGCTTAACTCTAGCCTGATTATCTTGCTTGTCCTATACCGGCTTCTAGTAATATAGTTTGACCATTATATTCCGAAATTCTATAGGTCTGTTAACTATATCGACGATTACTGTTGTGTCTATAGCCGAGATTACCTTATAGAGTCCTATCTATCGATTGGTTTCTTAGAATACCAGCACTTCTATACCTACCTTAAGTAAGTATAGTAGTATATCTTCTATACTTAGTCTATTATACTATGCAAGAGCGTCTTGTATAGTCCTTATATCGTTAAGGATACGTAATTGCGCCATAGCCTTCCGAATTACGCCTACTTGGCGTAGTTAAGATAGAAAAGGCGGCGCGTCTATAGTTAGGCATAGGTATACGCTGAAAACTAAGAGCGTTAGCACTAGCCCGTCTAGGCCAGCGATATTATTGACCGCGCTCAGTGCTACTTACAAGTATACTTCTTTCGAGCAAGTCCTAGCAGTTTCGGATTTGATAATATCATACGCCTATCTTAGTAGCCTATAATACTACTCGATCTTACCGACTAATTAGTATACCTTGACTAGTATAGAGTAGCAAGTTATACCTATAAGCTTAGCCTTAGCCTAGAACTTACACGCTTCGAAGTTAGTGCCTTTATCGTAGCGCAAAACGTTAGGTAGTCTAAGGTATATATCGATCCAACATTCCTTTAGCCGCTTCTACATCTTTTTAGCTAAAAGATCGTTTAGAAAGCAGGCTACCTAGAATAAAGTCGTAGTATCGACTATATATAGTACCTTAGAACTATCGATATCCAAGACATCTATAACGATCTTAAAGTTAAAGCAAATGTTATCTTATAATGCAAATTTGAATTATTATAGCACTACTCCTTTAATCTAATAAAAATGACAGAACTTGTTAATTATCTTGATAATGCTATGCTCTACTTGGTAATCTGCTTGTTATAGCAGTTTATACAATCTGTCGACTATAAGGTGTCTATAGTGTCGATAAATACGCCTTAGCTCGGCCTCTGTAAGTTATAGAGGCGCAGGACGCTTATTGTCCGTAGTAAACGCTATGCTTAGCAGCTTAATCCCTTTAATAGGGATCTATAGGTGTCCCTATTTCCGCTAAATATATATATGCTTCCCTAACTTAGATATAAGCTTGTTTATTGTATTATTAAGGTAGATGCTAAGCTCGTCTATATCTTTTAGATATATAAGAAAAGGGGTTAGTGTCTCTAATATATAGAAAGTTGTATAACCGATGTCGAGCTCTATTCTAACTATGCCGAGTGATCGTTTTAAATCCCTAGACCTGAAAAGTATATTCGTTTCCCCTATATACGTCTTGTCGATCTTAAGCGATCTAATTATCTTTTTCAGTATAAGGAATTGTTAAAGTCCGGCAGTCGAAACGTTAGTAGCCCCGGTATTAGGCATAATTCCTTGGAATTTGGCCTTGGTATACCTATTAAGTACAAATTGAACAGCTTCCGTTCTCTCTATGTTCTTTTTACTATCTTTCTATAGCTAATCGCTCCTAGTAATCAGATAGAAGAAAGCTTAGTTTGTAAAGTAAGTTACTGCTGTTTATTCTTCTTTAAAACTAATTACTAGTGCTTTGTTTTTACCTTAAGCTTAATCAGTCTTATAGTTATCTACCTATACTCTAAGCTTAGTATCTTCTTCCCTTATATTGTATTTATTGTCTAAACCCTTATAGTTAAGGAGAAACGCCGTATATTGTCTATGATCTTTATCAATGCCCTTCCGTTTAAGCTATTTACTCTTAACTATTGCCTGTTCTTCTTAGCTATATATAAAGGATCAGTAATCTAGCTTACTATAAATCTAGTAGCCTACCTTGGTATAGGTTTTGTTACAGTCTCCTTACCAAAACTCGTTTCGCTTTCTATACCTTATAGCGCCTCTGGGCTATTATACGCGCGTGGCCTAGCTCCTTTCAAAGATCGAATCTATAATTAAGTTGCCCTAATAGTTTCTTATAGGCCTGGCTTTCGTCATTATAAACCTACGGTCTATTAAGAATTAGCAATATGTATAATCCGCCTCTTTAATGTCAAGTGTCTAACGGAGTATAGCTACTAGCTCTTCAAAGCTTATTAGTAGTTTATATAGGGCGATCTTTAGCTTAAATACTCCTTAGCAAGCTCGGATTGTATTAGTAACTAGGAATTCCTTGTAATTATAGAGTAGACCAAGCCTATATTAGCTTTACTAGAGTCTATCAAGTAAGATCTAGAGAATTTCCTTTATTAATTTGTTGCTATTCTTGCTTTTAAGGCGTATAGACTAGAAAGTAACAGTGTTCTAAATATACAGATAGTTGTTCTATTTAGTGCTTATCTCGAAGTGTCCCTTTAAGATATTGTATAGTTTGACAAAAGAGATACTAAGTAGGATATAATACAAGTAGTATTCCTTAGCTTATCCTAAAAGAACGTTCGGAAAAACAGTACTAAGCTAGCTATAATCGATCTAAAATGTCTAGTAGCGGTAGAAGAAGAAACGAACTTTATTATTAAGGATATCATTGTTAGACCTAGAATAGCTGTCCTTTAAGTCCCAAGACTTAATGAAATCAGTAAGGGTCTTCCGATTAATAGTCGTCTTATTCATCTAGCCTATTTCGATTAATAGAATAGCTATATACTTAGCGCTTCTATACGTAATGTACTTATACTAAGCGTATTGCTCTTTATTGCTTGGCTAAGGTTAAGCGTATCCCGGCCTATAGTTAGGGTTAATACTAGGGGTTTACGTATATTATATAGGGTTTCGTTGTCCCTCTTAATTAGTCCTCTAGTTATGGCCTTAGTAGTTACCTTGGCTATAACCTTAGCTGTAACCTTGGCCGGTACTTTAGGTGGTTAGTGGTAATCTGTGGCCTTTACCGGTGCTCTTGTTGGCCGGTAGGAATCCTGCTCCTATTACGCTTTTAAGTCTATAAATCGGAAATGTTATCCGTAGCTCCTGATTTAGCAGGTAGAGAGTATTTCTGAACTTATTGCAGTTACCGGTATTAAGCGTCCTGCTTTAGGCTGCTATTTGACGTGTGCTTAGGCCTAGGCCGCTTACCGGTTAATCGTCGTTTATAATCGAGCTGCTTGCCGGTTTGAATTGCTAGGTAGCGTTTGCGGTTATATTACCGACTTATATATCCCCCTGTATTGTCTTCCAGCAGGAACTAGTAGCGAAATCTCAGGTTGTTATTAGTGCAATCTCCTTTCCCTTTTCCGTTTAAGTAGAAGGAGATGCTGTTCTAAGCTATCTATACTTAGCCTAGATTAACGTCCTGTGAATTAAAAGAGGTATATTGGGCCCTAGATTGTCAGACAGGTTATTAGCAAGTATTGCGAGTCCCTTAGAGAGCTTCTGCCCTTTCAAGCCGTCTACTAAGATATAGCTGTCGTTGAGCGTTTAGCGTAGTTATAAGTGTAGTTTATTATTCAACTTGTTAAAGTGGTTAGCTGTCTAGTCTTTGAAATCCAAGTGGAATTTGTAGTATAGATCTTTAGATTGTTGCCCCTTATAAGTGCTAAGGCAGAAGAGAGTATATAAGTTAAGCACTTTATCGCTATTATACTCTAGATTAATATACTTTAGTAATCTATAGAAGGTTTAAGTGTCAAATTTATTAATGCTTATAATAGGTAGCTAGGTAGGGAATTCTCGTTTAAAACGCTTTTCGAGATCTTAGGCTATACTTAACAAAATACTTAATATATAATAAGGGTTTATCTTAGTATTCTCCCTTTTTAAGGTTCTATAAGTAGAAGGATCTTAGGACGCTATAGTATATTGATTATAGTAAAGTTGGTTAGTGATATAGTTTTAGTAGCGTTCTCTTGAGCAATGCTTCCTTGGTCTAAAAGCTTAGGTCGAGCTTCCTTAGCCTAGGAGGATAGGTTTACGGTATCGGTTTTCTTATAAGCGATATTGCTAAGTTAATAGGGTAGTTGTCTAGTTACCTAATCGATAGCCCTTAGTAAGTAAACCGCAATCTACTTAGTTAAGGTTGTTAAGTACTCGACTAACTACCTTGCCGCTCTACGTTGCCCCTATATCGCAATATAGAAATAATACTAATTAGTATTAGTAGGTTTCTAGAGATTATAGTAATCTAAAACGATAAAGAGCAAAGTAAGCAGCAAGGAAATACTAGTTTAAGTTCTAGTTCTGGATTATCTGTCTCCCTTTATCTAGAGGGTAGTTATACACCCTTTAAATACCTATATTAAGCAGAGCGCTTGTTAGTGATTATTACGTAGTACGTAGGTACGCCACTTATAGCTGTCGTATAAGTAGCGCAGTATATGCCCTATTCCCCAGAGCAGGAGGCTCAGTAGTACAGCACGTACCCCATTCCCAGAGCGAGAGTCTCATGTGCTACGCGGTCACGGGGATCAGCACCTGACCCCCCTTGCCGCAATCAACATATACTATATTATAATTTAAGGTTACTATACCAATATCTAGTGAAGCTAGGTATAACAACTAAAAAGCGACTAATAATAGATATCCTAGTAATATAGGAGTTATATAAGAAGAAAGAAATCGGGGAGATTCGCTAGATCGATAGCCGTAATAATCCAGCAGATGCTATAACAAAGAAGACTCCGAATTACACGCTTAAAGACTTAGTAACTAATAATAAGCTAACTATCTATATAGAAGTATATATAGAAGACATAAGTACTATAGCTAGATATAGACATACATTGTACAACGATAATCGGTAATAATAGCAATATACTGGCGATTAGGCTGGATATTATGCAATGTATATGGGATAATAGGCAGTAAATAATACGAACTTGATTCTTATACGGCTACTACGGCCGCTAATATCTACTAGCTATCTAAGCTACCCTAAGCAGTATACCTAGGGCTGTAAGCGCCTTACTAGCTATTTTAGATAGCTCTAACAACTCCTTCTTAACATCTACTAGCACCTCCTTATCTAAATCCGGTACTTAAACAACCTTATAGCTAGAATCTTATTATACAATAAAGCCTAGACAATAGGCAGTATTAGATAAAGTTAGTATAGTACTGCCTATATAGCGACTATCTTTAAGACTGCTGTACAATATCGTAGGCTATAGGCGGCGGCGGCGTAGCGTCTATAGCGTCGTTGTACTATAGTTATAGACTAACCCCTTTCCCTAGAAGTAATACTCTGTATATATATTATACTATTTACTAGCTAGAACGAAGTAGCTCTGGAATCAGTGCTCTTAGGTTGTCTTACAATAGTAATAGATATACGATATACGCTGCTTACCGCGCAAAGCAATCAAGATAGCATGCTAATATTATTTGCGTTTCATTATATACTTCAATATGTCCGACCTATTCTGCTATCTATTACTACCCTTATATAGGGTAAAGAGGACATCCTTTAACAGTAAGGCGTATATAGCGCGCTTAGTATCCTATCTACAAATAATAAGTATTTTATAGCAAGCACCGCCTAGCAGCAATCGCACAATAAGCACCTAGGGATAACTTATATTAGACGCCAGCTTTATAAAAAGATTATGGTTAAACAAGTCTATAGTCGGGTTTACTATGATATAATAGGTACTATCGGTGTTCTTATATACGTTAACTAAGCCGAAATTGATATAGGCGTCTATATTAAAGACGTTTATAAGTAGTATTAAGTCAATGTTATTATAAAGAATATAAACAGCAGCTATCTCGAAAAGGATATCGTAAAATAAGGCGAAATAATAACAATAGTACAAATAAAGGCCGATAATAAGCAACAAACATAATAGAGATTACAAAAGTTATTATATATAAGAGGAAGAAAGAGAATAGAGTAGCAAGGGCAGGCGAGCAACCCTTTATACCTTAAGAAAACAGTATAAGGGAAGGCATAAGAGTAGGTATAAAAGCTATTCAATTACCTGCCTATTGTTCTTTTTCTATTATATAAGACCTATTATTTCCTTAATGCAAAAACGGCGTTCTACCTACGGATTTACTATTCTTAACACCCCTAACTATACCGGTACTAAAAAGGCGACTATAAGTGTAGGTTGGCATGCGTATAAATCACGCGTACAACCAAATTACTACTATACTTTCCCTATAAGAACTCCCCGCTAAAACAGCTAGCACTATATAATAGATATCGCAGGATACTCCCCTATATATGACTCTTACTGCAGATACCTAACCATAGGCTTTACGGACATACCCTATATATACCCCTACTAACTATAGTATAACTAGCAATATATAATAGCAATCGAGCAGCTGATACCTAGTAATCTTATATAATAAAAGAAAAGACTACTAGTATTGGAATACCTATTATAACTACAATATATATGTTGCTAGGACCTAGATAATATGGATTTTTAGGTGACCTAACGGCGTAGATCGTCAGGTAACTACCTAACGATACGCGTCGGACAGGGGTCGTCGTACAGTATCTACTGTACAACAAAGGGAATATATTAGGGGCCAAAATCTCTTTACCTATATACCTAGAGAGATAGACATGAATTGACCACCTAAGCCACCACTACGTACTAGTACGGAACGCTACAAACACCTATATATATAGGTAGAGATAGCGCTTTGAAATTTAGACTCTAACGATAACTATCCCATAGGCTATCCGGGCTTCAAACCTATTAGAATGGGTAATCCTATATAAGGATCTATAACCACTATAGCCTACTAGTAGTAGTCGTAGAGGGTACATAGGGGCAGCAACAGCGTTAATATGGCCTAAATAGCAATTCCTAGGTATGTGCTAATATAGTAAAGTAGGGCCCTTTACTATATTCCCTCTATAAAAGTCCTTATATAACGGTATAGTTATAGGCTATAGCGCTATATTATAAGGGCTTTAAGCTTATATATCACAGCTTTCAGTGGGTCTTATAGGCCCATAAGGCTTATAGTTGTAGGTAACGTAGTAACTTGATTTCTAGTCCAAGTAGGTAAGGCTTTGCAATTTCCTTTCCTACATATACCCTCTAGGACCGTTCCTGCCTTCCACACGGCAGGAGCGCCTTAGTAAGTACATAGCGCCTTCCCGAAAAACCAAATAAGCTAGCGATTTTAAATAATCGACTTACGGCCACCTAAGCTGCAGGGTAAGCCGCACGACTTTTCCTATAAGTTCTGTTTTCGCTCCTGCGGTGCAGGGTAGGTATAGGGTAGGTAGGTGACCTAGTAGAAGAGCCTTTTAAGGCTATTTCTAGCGCTTATACAGCCTAAGGAGGCTGTCTCTACAAAAAAAGGGCATAAATCTAAAAATAGAAAAGCCTTTTAAAGCTATTTCTAGGCTATATAGTGGAATATATAGCTAAGTCAGCGGTATCCACAAAAGTGGGTCCACCCTCAGAATATAGCTATATATCTAGTAGTTCGAGAACTGAAATCTGTTTTGCCTAAGCTATAACCGTTAGAGCGCTATAGCTTATTTTGTACGTTTAACAATAGTAGCTCTAGCCTAGTCTAAGCTAAAGCTATAAGTCTATATTGCTAGAGGGAGTAATTTGTAGATATAGAGGGCGGCTCTTCTGTTTAGGGTAAAAACAAGGTAGTAGGGGATAGATCTTAGGTAGAAGGTAGAGTATTAGGCTTGCCTATTAATCTAAGGCTCTTATATAGCAAGTATTTCTTCTTTTACTATAGAGAGTAATACTTCCTATACTTCTTTCAAGCCTCATACGTTCTAGAGGTATACCCTTATATCTCTATCTCTTCTAGCTATATATTAGATAGTAGTTATTATATAGTGGAGGTATTAGCTAATCTAGTATCTAGGTCTGGTCTAGGTTTAGTCTCTAGGGCTCTAGGGGCTCTAGGGGCTCTAGTAGGTTCTAGGGTTCTAGTAGGTCCTATAGCCTCTTTAGGGCTAGTAGTTGTTATAAAAGGGGGTAGGTAAGGGGGGGGTTAGCTGCTTAGCTAGCTAAAGTAGGTAGTAATTATACTTTAGTTAGAGGTTAGCCCTCTTAATACTACTAGCCTGCCTTTCTTCCTCTTCCCAAAGACTATAGTATAGCTTTCTTCCCCCTTCTCCTATAGAAGGGCCTACTAAGAGTATTGCTACTACTATTACTATTATTACTATTACTACTACTATTATTGCTATTAATATAGAGGTAGTTACTTAATGTTAAAGGCCTTAAGCCTAGAACGTAGGTATCCCTTACCCTATACTTATACCTCTTTTAGGTAGGGGCAGACCTCTAAGCAGGTATAGTAGGCTTAATAGTAGTTATAGTAGCAAGGTGCCCTAGAGTAGGTAGGGGCTTCTAGCATAGTATAGCTATTAGTACTATAGTTATATTAGATGTCCTCCTTACTCTAGTATACCTTAGCTCTATAGCCCTATTTCTAGTACTATAGATACTAGATAGGCTTAGCCTTATCGATCTAGGGCTTTGCTTTTAGGGCTTAGCAGCTTTAAAAGATCCCCTTCTTATAGGCCTTCTAAGCTGCCTTTAGGAAGGAAAAGGCTATTAGAGCCTTAACCCTAGTTCGTTCTAGCCTTTAGGGGTACTAGACCTTCGTTTTAACCGCTATAAGGTACTATTTTCAGCCTCTTCTAGTAGGCCTTTCTCTATAACCTAGTTCTAGACTATAAGGCCTTTCACTACTATTACTTAGGTTATAGTGTATAGGGAGGCCTTTTTACTAAAGGCCCTTATAATCTAGGTAGTATTGTTTTCTAGGCTTTTCTTTATCTCTATGTTTTCTATAATAAGGAGGAGGTTGCTTTTAGAGAGGGTCCTAACCCTTTAAACTACTAGGCTAGATACCTATTAGATAGCCTATACTACTTCTAGAACAGACTTAACAAGTATTTATTATTAGGCTAAGCCTAGTCAAATCAATACCTAGCACTCTAGACTAGGTCTAGTTGCCTTACTAGCTATTAGCTTACTAGCTATATTCACCTAAGTATAGGCTTTAGGCTAAGAGTAGCTAGGTTATTACTACTACTACTATTAATAGCTAGGCTGCTAAGGGTATTACTAGTACTATAGCTCAGGCGTTACTATAGTAGCAGGTTAGTTCTAGGCTACTATAGCTATAATTACTACTACTGTTATAGGTAGGGCTTCTTGAGGTAGGTCTTAGAGTAAGGCTATAAGGGTAATTTGCCTAGCCTTAGTAGTTACTTCTTATATACTATAGAAGTTTGTACTATCTTTAGCTAGACTAATTATCTAGTCTAAAAGGCTTAAGAGTATAAGAGTAAGCTTTAGAGGACTAAAAGTAGTCTAGGGAGTTTTCTCAGTTACTAGGGTAATATAGCTGGCCCTAGTAGGTTTGTTAATATTCTTTTCTTTCCCTGTATTTTTCTCTGATTTTTTCTCTAGCTTTTTTGTGTTTTTCTAACTAGAGAGGGTAGAGGCGTGTTAGCTACTATTTAGGCCTCTTAGGAAGAGGGTAAAGACATTAGTAGAAGGAAGGGCGTTAATTATAAGGGAGGTTATAGTAGGGTTAATAATAGGGAGGGTGCTAGAGCTTGGTACTATAGGTGCTATAGCTATAGCACCTATAGTAGTCTCCTTAGCAGTAGTAGTAGCAGTAATTTAGCAGTCTTCTATTTCTATATTTGTTGAACGTACAAAATAAGCTATAGCGCTCTAACGGTTATAGCTTAGGCAAAACGGATTTCAGTTCTCGAACTACTAGATATATAGCTATATCCTGAGGGTGGACCCACTTTTGTGGATACCGCTGACTAAACTATATATTCCACTATATAGCCTAGAAATAGCTTTAAAAGGCTTTTCTATTTTTAGATTTATGCCCTACTTTTGTGGAGACAGCCTCCTTAGGCTGTATAAGCGCTAGAAATAGCCTTAAAAGGCTCTTCTAATAGGTCACCTACCTACCCTGTACCTACCCTGTACCGAAGGAGCGAAAACAGAACTTATAGGAAAAGTCGTGCGGCTTACCCTGTAGCTTAGGTAGCCGTAAGTCGATTATTTAAAATCGCCAGCTTATTTGGTTTTTCAGGAAGGTACCATGCACCTACGAAGGCGCTCCTGCTATATAGAAGGCAGGAACGGTCCCGGAGGGTATACATAGGAAAGGAAATTGCGAAGCCTTACCTACTTGGACTCGAAATCAAGTTACTACGTTACCTACAACTATAAGCCTTATAGGCCTATAAGACCCACTAAAAGCCGTGATATATAAGCTTAAAGCCCCTATAATATAGCGCTATAGCCTATAACTATACTGTTATATAAGGACTCCTATAGAGGGAATACAGTAAAGGGCCCTACTTTACTATATAAGCATATACCTAGGAAGTGCTATTTAGGCTATATCAACGCTGTTGCTGCCCCTACGTACCCTATACGACTACTACTAGTAGGCTATAGTGGTTATAGATCCTTATATAGGATTACCCATTCTAATAGGTTATAAGCCCGGATAGCCTATAGGATAGTTATCGTTGAAGTTTAATTTCAAAGCGCTACCTCTGCCTATATATATAGGGCTATTTAAGCCTCTTATAGCTGAAAATATAGTACTAAATTAGCCCTAAAAAGCTATATATTACATCTTATTGAAGGCTATTCAAGGACTAAAAAGCCTGGAAATCTAGAAGGATAAATCGCTTCGAAATCTAAGTCCTATAGTATTGACGAGCATTTGGGGCTCTTATATGTTTAGGCTAGTATACTTACCTATACTAAAAGACCTTTCTACTTATAGCTGGAAGTAGAAAGGCTAGCGTTTTAGATCTTCTAGCGCTAAAGACCTATATTTCCCTACTATAGAGCCCTTTCTATAGATTTATCTATAGGCAGTAGTTAAGTCCCTACGTCGAAGTCTCTAGTCTCTATCTTGGAGCCTAGTTTAGAATTTCTACTAGAAAGCCCTACTAAGTAGCAAGTAGGCAGCGCTATAAACCTACTAAGCGCTAAGACTAGCCTAGAGAATCACTACTACAATTAGTAAGCTAGCTAATTAGCTTTAGTGAACTAGAAGCTAATGAAGTGCTTTAGCTAGTACTATAAAGTAAATAGTAGCCTATTTACAATGGCGGATTAAGCTAAAGGGAAGGGTATAGCCCCTAAAAGGGCTAGTAACCTAGCTGATTTAGGGCAATCTTCTAGGCCTCTACTACCTATACGAACCCTATTAGAAGATAAGGAAGATGGCGAAGACTATAGCGATGTTATAGAAGTCCTAAAACAGTATATAAAATCTTCTAAGCGAGTTATAGCTAGCTAATCTAGTGATATAAAAACACTACTTTTAAGTCTAAATACCCTAAAAGCCTCTATCGAGGATAGCGTTAGCGCTATAAAGAATATATCTTCTACTTTAGCTTCTCTAACTAATAGTAGTAACGCTGCTACTACTGGAAAGACTAGCTAAAGTCCTAGGGTTTATTCCTTTTAGCGGTACTATAGACTTAGATTCTCCTCTATGTCCCCCTAGGAAAGAGCCCTATCTAGGGCCAGCTGTTAATTTAGCTACTAGTAATTTAGACCTCCCTATAGATATAGGGTCTAAGGAAGGCTTTAAGGATACTATTCCTAGTAGTATAGTAAAGGAGCTTTCTAAAAAGGCCTATACTATACTAGACAATAGTAAGCTTAGCGGGGAAAGCAATTTTGAATAGTGGATTCAGGCTTTAAGTATAGTGCTAAGAGCGTTAGGGATATCTAATTTTTTAGAAAACCCTGATATATCTAACACTTATAGCAACTCTGATCAAGCTGTTCTTTTAATGCTTCTATGTAATAGCTTATCTAATAGCCCTAGGGCTGCTATATCGTGGATTTATATACCTTCTAAGGCCTTTAACCTGCTTGTTAGGCAGTATAGCCGACCTATAGAGTCTAAAAAGGAGGACGTCTATAACGAATTCTACGCCCTTACCTTTAGTACCTATAAAAAAGGCTTATCAGCTTTTAACGCCGAATTTAACGGCTATTTTGCTAAGCTTACTATGGCTAAAATAGATATAGATCCCTCTTTAATACTAAATCAGTATTTTAAGGCTCTAGAATCTGAGTTTCCTAGCTGGGTATCACGCTGAAAGAGCTCTATAAGACAGGCTAGAATGCTAGGTCTTTTAGTATCTAGCTTTAATATAGAATATCTAATAGCTAATATTCTAGAAGAATCTAGGAACCTGGCTATAGAGGTGTATAAAGCAGCTTACGTAGCTAATAGCTCTAATTCAACCCCTAATTCAAATTCTAACCCTAGTAAGAAGGGTAAAAATAAGAAAAAGGGTAAGAAGAAGGCTAGTTATAATGTTAAAGAGCAGAATTATAGTGCTAAAAGTGCCGAACAGGCCTCCTTTATACTAGGGTCTTATAACCTGGCTGTAAAAGAAGAAGAAGAGGAATCCGACTCTAGTTCTAATTCTAGTTCTTCTAGCGATTCTAATACCTAATTAGCATAGCTATTAGCGTTAAAGGGATATAAGAAGCGTAAGGACTTTAAAGGAAAAGGCCTAAAGACCTCTTCTAATAACAAGGCAAAATATAAAGATAATAAGCCTAGAAGACGCCCTAGAGACCCCGCTCTTTATAATAGTTAGCTATACAATATGGGATCTATAGACTATATCAGTAATAGTAAAGAGCGGTTTACTACCTTTACGCCTAATACAGGCTAGTTATGCCCTATTAACACTGGAAATGGCCCTATAAGCCCGGCTGGTATAGGCTCTATTACACTAGAAGTATTATCTAGAAAGGCCCCCCCTACCTATATAAAATTAGTATTAGATAACGTTTTATACCTACCTAATATTGATATAAATATTGTTAGCGGGGTTAGGTACTATGATTTAGGAGGTTGCATTATAAAGGAAACCCTTTATAGGGGTGATAGACGCTATATAGCTATACTAGACTTTAAAAAATCAGGATTTTTTCTTGACGTTAAAGGCAGCTCTAAGCCTATATTACATGCAAATTGTGCTTTTCTTTTAGGCCTTACTAGTTATAATACTACTAAAAGTATAGAGCTGCAGCGTAATAAGATAGTAGTGGAAATTCCTTCTAATTCTATGAGAAAGGAAGACTATAGACCTATTATAGAGGATGCTATAGCATCTGAAGCTATAGAGCCTAAAAAGCACTTTAAGCTAAGGAACTCTCTGGCTAAGGGCACTACTTTAGAAGGCGTAGGACCTTCTTCAAGGGGGAAAAGGCCCTATAGGCCTATAGAGCCCTTAGCCACTGCCTAGGCCCCCTATCAAAGTCCCTATAAGACTAAGGAGCCTAAGCCCTTAACTGGAACTAGAGACCTGCCCTATATGCTAAGAGAGCTAGTTATAGAGGGGAATAAAGTAGTAGAAAAGGCTATATCTAGCCCTACTTTAAAGGAGCCTAATATAGGTCAGCGAGATTACTATGATCTACTTAATTTAGCTAAATTGTGGCACGTTAGGCTAGGCTATATAGGCCTATGTCTTTTGAAAAAGACCTCTAGTATTACTAAAGGGCTGCCTAATTTTGATAAAATAAAGGAAGCTGATTTTCACTGCTCTAGCTATGATCGAGGTAAAGCAGTAAGAAGGTTTAGTAAGGCTTTAATACCTGACCTACCCAGGGTCTTAGACTTAATAGAGGGCAATACTGTTAAAATTAGGCCTAGGCCTTATAATTGAAACCCTATAGTCTTACTTCTAGTTAACTGTAAAAGTAGGTATAGGTGGGTTTTTAACCTACCTAATAAATCAGGCCCTATAGTAGCTAATGCTATTAAGGGCTTTTTTAGGGGCCTAAGGAATGGTTTTGGTAGATACCCTACTAAATTCCACTTTGACGGAGGCACTGAAATAACTAATTTATTAACCACTTGGTTAGCTAAAAGAGGTATTAAATTTAGCACTTCTGCCCCTTATATCCATAAGCAGAACGGCTTAGTAGAACGATTAGTTAGAGTTATACTAGACCGTATAAGGTGTACTATTCTTAGTAGCGCTTTACCCCAGTATTTATAGTGCTTTATACTAGAGGCTATAGTGAAATTAGTTAATAGTACAGCTATAACTAATAAGGAAACCACTCCTTTCTAGGCGCTATTTGATGAGCTAGAGCCTGGTATTCCACATATACCTAACCTAGAGCGCTATAGGGCTATAGGCGCTAAAGGACAGGCTATTATACCTCTATAAAAACAGTCTAAATCGTTAAAATTTACCTCTAGAACGGAAGAGTGTAAATTACTAGCGGTATTAGGTTCTATGACCTACCTAGTATATATACTGTCTAGAAGGACAGTACTTAAAACCTCTACTGTTAAGTTTATAGAGGATAATACAGTACTAAGTCAGCCTACTAATAATACGGCTTTAGAGGGGGAATTAGTAGACCTAGACCTAGATTTAGAGGGGGCTGTTAGCCTAGACCCTTCTAATCTTAATACTGAAAAGCCTATTAGTATAGAAATAGGACCTAGTAAGCTAGAACCCTACGAATCTTCTTCTAATAGTAAATTAGATAAACCCTCACTGGATAAGCCTATAAATCCGGTTATAGTAGAGTCTACTAGGCCTACTATATCTATTAGAAAGCCTGAATTACCAAAGGCGTTTCCCCAAACTATAGAGCCTATTTTTGCACCCAAGCCTATAGAAGTTATAGCGTCTAATTAGCCTATAACGAACGAACCTCTTAATAATAGTGATCTTATTTCAAAGGGGGATAAAATGCAGCTCGATTACTATAAGCTTTTAACTAAGACTAGTAACTATATACTGTTCTTTGTCTATAAGGCTTGAAAAAGGGTAATATCTAAGGATAGTACGCCTACTACTTATAAGCAAGTCTTAAAACTACCTAGAGATAAGCGTAGTAAGTGGTTAGAGGCTATTACTAGGGAATTTATCAAGTTATTAGAGCTAGGGGTTTTTAAATTCCTACCTAGGAGTCTATTACCTTCTAACCGTAAGCTTATTACCTGTCGAAATGTTCTTAAGGTTAAAAAGGACGCTAAAAACAGGCCTATTAAGTATAAATCTTGGTTAGTAGCTAGGGGCTTTATATAGGTAGAAGGCCTAGATTACACTATAACCTACGCCTCTACTAGTATACTACCCACTTGGCATATACTTCTAGCTATAGGTACTGTTCTAGACTAGGAAATAGAACAATCTGACTTTATAGGGGCATTTCTTAATAGCGCTCTGAGAGAAGAAATATATATAGAAATCCCTAAAGGACTATTAGACCTAGCAGCTTCTAATAAGGCTATTTATAAGCTTGTACTGAAATACGGCTATAATCCTTCTACTCCTAATATTATTAAACTATCTAAAGCATTATACAGTCTAAAACAAAGCCCTAGAGAGTGGCAAGATAAGCTTAAAATCTTACTTAAAAGCCTAGGCTATCTCCCTCTTATTTTAGATCTAGGGGTCTTCTATAATGCTAAAACCTGCCACTTTATCGTTACCTATATAGATAACTATCTATTTATAGGGCCTGATATAGGCTATATAACTGATTTAAAGAAACGGCTTAATAAGGTCTATACTATAGAAGACTTAGGGCCTACTGCCTATTTCCTAGGCGTGTAGATTATAAGGGATAGACCTAATAGGCGCCTATGGCTTTACCAGTTATAGTATGTAGAAGAGGCGGTTAGCTGCTTTAACTTAGCTGATTCTAAGCCTATATTTATTCCCTTATAGCCGGGGCTAGTAAGTCAATTTCAACTAGAGGAAGATATTGCTAGCCACCTCTGTAATTCTATGGAAATTGAGCTCTATTAAAGCCTAGTAGGAACAGCTATGTATATAATACTCCTTACTAAGGGTAGATATTAGCTTTATTGTACAGTAGCTCTCTAGGTCTTTAAAAAGACCTAGAGAGCCACACTTAAACGCTGCTAAAAATCTTTTTAAGTATCTTAATAGTACTAAAGACTATAGCATCTGTTTTAGCTATAACGGAAATACAGTAGCTAATCTAGGGCCTGAGCTTAGTAATAGTAGTAATACAACTACTAAGCTTAGTAGGGACTTTTACTCTAAGGAAGGGCCTAGGCCCCTAACTACTACCTCTACTACTATAGTAGATTCTAGAAATGGTAAAGGTAGTAGCCGGACTTCTATAATTAATAGTAGTCTAGTCCCTATAGGCTTTAGTAATTCTGATTTTACAGGGGATAAGGCTACTAGTAAATCCACCTACGGCTATCTATATAAGTTAGCCGGTAGTCCTATTAGCTGGAAAACAAAAAGAGCTACTACTATTGCTCTCTCTACCCTAGAAGCTAAAACTGATGGACTTACAGAGGCTATACGCGAAGTACAGTGGATTATAAGGCTATTTTCTGAACTTCATAGACCTATAGACTACCCTATTACTCTCTATAGAGATAATCAGGGCTCTATAACGGTGGCTAATGACCCAGCGCTATACGCTAGAACTAAGCATACCCTGCTGAAATTCCGGTACGTTAGAGAGCAGGTTAAGGCTAAAATAGTTACTGTTATATATCTTAATACTAAGTATATGCTGGCTGACGGACTTACTCAAGCCCTACTAGTTAGTAGCTTTCAGTCTTTTATTAGGCTTTTAGGCCTATAACCTAAGGGAGCTTTTTACTAAGCTACCCTTTACCCCTATATATATACTCTATACTATATATATAGAAGGCCTGGCTTGGCCTGATTAGCTGATAAGACTAGTCAATAGTACCAACTACTTTATAGCCCTCTAGAATCACCTAATTCCTCTATATAGCCTTAAAAGGCTTATAAGGTCATAGCTACTGTAGTATAGTTCTATAGGCGCCCTTGTGCTGGCATTAGCTCCCTGCGGCGTTAGGGAGGCCTATATTACTCTAGCTACGTCTAGAAGTACTCTAGTATATAGTATAGCTATATTTGGAAAATATAGGCTCCGGCTATTACTAGTAGTATACTTTCCTTTAGAGGGGGGTTCTCCATATAACTACCTGTCATTTCCTTACTAGAACTTGCTGAAAGAACGGAGTAAAAAAGGGCATAAAATTTAAAACCGTGCTAAAAATCGTTTTCTCTATAAGAGGATAAAGGCGTTTATAAGCCCTTTACTCCTTCTATACTCTAGTGCCTCTATCAGTCGCTAGAGTATAGATTATTTAGATATTATATATTACTATACGCTTTAAAGCTATAGTACCTATGCCTTTAAATAGGTTATAGGTTTGATTTAACATTATATATATTCTTACTTCTTTCTATATATAATAGGGGTTTATCCTATATATATAAGGGCATAACCCCTTTGTCTAACGGAATAGTTTTGCTCTTACGTTCTTATTTCCTAGGATTCTTCTATTCTTTATCTATATATAGCTTTCTAAAGCTTATAAAGGAATAGAAGAATAGAGGGGGTGTTAAACGTACAAAATAAGCTATAGCGCTCTAACGGTTATAGCTTAGGCAAAACGGATTTCAGTTCTCGAACTACTAGATATATAGCTAATTTCTGAGGGTGGATCCACTTTTGTGGATACCACTCACTAAGCTATATATTCCACTATATAGCCTAGAAATAGCTTTAAAAGGCTTTTCTATTTTTAGATTTATGCCCTACTTTTGTAGAGACAGCCTCCTTAGGCTGTATAAGCGCTAGAAATAGCCTTAAAAGGCTCTTCTACTAGGTCACCTACCTACCCTGTACCTACCCTACACCGAAGAAGCGAAAACAGAACTTACAGGAAAAGTCGTGCGGCTTACCCTGCAGCTTAGGTAGCTGTAAGTCGATTATTTAAAATCGCCAGCTTATTAGGTTTTTCAGGAAGGCGCCATGCACCAACTAAGGCGCTCCTGCCGTATAGAAGGCAGGAACGGTCCCAGAGGGTATACGTAGGAAAGGAAACTGCGAAGCCTTACCTACTTAGACTAGAAATCAAGTTACTACGTTACCTACAACTATAAGCCTTATAGGCCTATAAGACCCACTAAAAGCCGTGATATATAAGCTTACAGCCCCTATAATATAGCGCTATAGCCTATAACTATACCGTTATATAAGGACTTTTATAGAGGGAATACAGTAAAGGGCCCTACTTTACTATATTAGCACATACCTAGGAAGTGCTATTTAGGCCATATCAACGCTGTTGCTGCCCCTACGTACCCTATACGACTACTACTAGTAGGCTATAGTGGTTACAGATCCTTATATAGGATTACCCATTCCAATAATATTATTACTTAGGTAGCCTATACTTAAAGGTTAGTAGTCTATACTTAGAGTTTAGTAGTCCATGCTTAGGGGCTAGCTTAGGGGGTTATTATTATTAATATTAGCTATAGATAGGGCAGGGTTGCTAGAGTATAGAGCTATATTAGTAGCCTATATATAGGGGAATTGCAGTTATAAAAGGGTAGCTATGCTTGCCATTTTTCGCACTTTCGTATACCTAAGGCTATTGCGTATCTAACAGTACTATAGTGAAAGTTAGCAGGCGTTATGTCCTTAATTGGACGGTTCAGATGAATGTGTTTGCACGTGATTTGGTGTGGTTTTGATCAGAAATCCGTTTTTGTATGTTTTTTGTCGGTTTTTTTTTAAGTGCTAGAAATAGCCTGAAAAGGCTCTTTTACTAGGTCACCTACCTAACCTATACCTACCCTGCACCGTAGGAGCAAAAACAGAACTTATAGGAAAAGTTATGCGGCTTACCCTGTACCTTAGATAGCCGTAAGTCTATTATTTAAATTTGCTAGCGCATCTGGTTTTTCGGGAAGGCGCTATACACCTACTAAGGCGATCCTGCCGTATAGAAGGCAGGAACGGGCCTAGAGGGTATATATAGGAAAGGAAATTGCAAATCCTTACCTACTTAACTGGAAATCAAATTACTATGTTACCTATAACTATAAGCCTTATAGGCCTATAAGACCCACTAAAAGCCGTGATATATAAGCTTACAGCCCCTATAATATAGCGCTATAGCCTATAACTATACCGTTATATAAGGACTTTTATAGAGGGAATATAGTAAAGGGCCCTACTTTACTATATTAGCACATACCTAGGAAGTGCTATTTAGGCTATATTAACGCTATTGCTGCCCCTTTGTCCCCTATACAACTACTACTAGTAGGCTATAGTAGTTATAGATCCTTATATAGGATGACCCATTTCAATAGGTTATAAGCCTAGATAGCCTATGGGATAGTTATTGTTAAAGTCTCATTTTAAAGCGCTATTTTCTACCTATATATGGGGCCTTTCTAGCCTATTACAGCTGGAAATATAGCACTATACCTGCCCTAAAAAGCAGTATATTACAACTGATTAAAGGCTGTTTAGGAACTTAAAAGCCTGAAAATATAGAAGAAAAAACCGCTAATAAATTTGAGTCCTATAGTATTAACAAGCATTTACGGCTCTTATACACTTAGGCTAGTATACTTACCTATACTATAAGTCCTATCTACTCATAGCGAAAAGTAGAAAGGCTAGCGTTTTAGAATTTCTAGCGCTCAAGACCTATATCTCCCTACTATAGAGCCCTTTCTATAGATATATCTATTAGTGGGAGTTAAGTCCCTACGTCGAAGTCTCTAGTCCCTATCTTAGAGCCTAGTTAAGACGATCACTACTATAATTAGTAACCTAGCTAATTAGTTTTAGTCAACTAGAAGCTAATTAAGTGCTTTAGCTAGCACTATAAGTAAATAGTAGCCTATTTATAATGGCGGATTAAGCTAAAGAGAAGGGTATAGCCCCTTAAAGGGCTAGTAACCCAGCTAATTCAGGGCAATCTTCTAGGCCTCTACTACCTATACGAACCCTAGTAGAAGCAGAAGAGGAAGAAGGTAGCGAAGACTATAGTAAGGTTATAGAAGCCCTAAAACAGCATACAAAATCTTATAAGCGAGCTATAGCTAGCTAATCTAGTGATATAAAAACACTACTTTTAAGTCTAAATACCCTAAAAGCCTCTGTTAAGGATAGCGTGGGCGCTATAAAGAGCATATCTTCTACTTTAGCTTCTCAAACTAATAGTAGCAACGCTGTGGCTGCTACTACTGGAAAGACTAGCTATAGTCCTAGATTCAATCCTTTTAGCAGTACTATAGACCTAGATTCTCCTCCACGTCCCCCTAGGAAAGAGCCCTATCTAAGGCTAGCTATTAATTTAGCTACTAGCAATTTAGACCCCCCTATAGATATAGGGTCTAAGGAAGGCTTTAAGGATACTATTACTAGTAGTATAGTAAAGGAGACTTCTAAAAAGGCCTATACTATACTAGACAATAGTAAGCTTAGCGGGGAAAGTAATTTTTAATAGTGGATTTAGGCTTTAAGTATAGTGCTAAGAGCGTTAGGGATATCTAATTTTTCAGAAAACCATAACATATCTAACACTTATAGCGACTCTAATCAAGCTGTTCTTTTAATGCTTCTACGTAATAGCTAATCTAGTAGCCCTAGGGCTGCTATATCGTGGATATATACCTTCTTAGGCCTTTAAGCTGCTTGTTAAGCAGCATAGCTGACCTATAGAGTCTAAAAAGAAGGACGTCTATAACGAATTCCACGCCCTTACCTTTAGTACCTATAAAAAAGGCTTATCAGCGTTTAACGCTAAATTTAACAGCGATTTTTACCATGGCTAAAATGGATATATATCCCTCTTTAATACTAAATCAGTATTTTAAGGCGCTAGAATCTAAGTTTCCTATTTAAATAATTCCTATAATTCTTTAGACATATAGAAGTATATAAGGGCTTATAACCTATAGAAAAACGTATAATTATTAACAACGGGGAGTCCCCTCATCTGCGGTGGAGCAATACAGGATCCCCATATTGGGAAAGGGGTCACGTGACATGGCACGTGACCCCGTGTCCTAACACTAACTATGCCCTGCTTTTGTCATAGATACCGCCGTTCTACCGAACGGTCCGGGCACCCTGTCGTCCAACATGGCCTTGGATCACAGGCGTGGAATCCACATGCATAGACGAGGTTCACAGGAGATGCGGGGCTTGAGCGGTAGCTACCTAGAGGCGTCACGATCATGTATTGAAATGGGAGAATGCGCTTAAAGGTAAGGAGATGGGTATCACAGTCCAAAGATAGGAAAGAGCACAGAGAGACGGGGGGGAGGGCGGTGGGGGAAAAGGCAAAAAAGGACAGTCCTCTCACAAACCTCCATAGGCAATGGGATGTCGTGCAAAGTTGATCAGCTTGAGTCGCCGGCGCTCGGCAACGACCCCGGCATCCCACGTGCCGGCAAAGAGATCGTCGCACTCGTCGTCGTCGTCCGAGTCAAAACTAACGACGTGTTCCTCGTCCACGCTCGTTCGTGCCTGCCCCTCTAAGCGGCCAACGCCAAGCGTACCATCGTCGCTGCTATCCGACCTGCACCGCGCCTCCACCTCCATCTCCACGTCGGCCTCGCCACCCACATGCTCCCAGCTCCGGTACGGCACGACCCGTTGCATCTCCAGGATGAACTTGCCCACCTTGTACCTTTGACTCGGCTCCCGTGCATCGACATACTTCCAGCCGAGCTTGGTCCCGCACACGACGCAGGCGATGTCGGCTACAACGTGCGCGCCCGTTACCAGCTGCCGGTTCTCCGGCTGCCCGATCCGCACGTTGACCAGGTCGCCGAACCTGTCATCAGCCTCCTCGTTCAACGCCGCCGTCACCACGGCCGCTGCCCCAGGGTAGTGGTACTCGGTGCCCGGACACGACGGCGTGCCGGCGCCTATGACGGGCGGGCCGACGAGGATGGCGCGCCCGTGACGCCCCGTGAAGCCCTTGCTGACAATTTGCGCGCGGAATGCTATGTCCGAGGCGCAGGTGCTGCAGCGGAGGAGATCGGGGCACGCGCGCGCGAGGTGCGGGACGCGTTTGCAGGCGTTATCGCTAGTGGAGCAGACGGGCGAGGACGAGGGCGATGGTACGAGAAACGTTCCGGTTGAAGCCGACGATCGTCTCTGTGTGCTGACGCTGGCGCCGACGTCGCGGCGGTTGATGGAGCATGTGCGGCGCAGAGACAAGGAAAAGGCGGTATAAAGAGTTGGAATGAGGTATGTCGGGAACGGGGGAGGAAAGTAGCTGGCGTGGTGAGAGCTAGGGCGGTCACTGGCCATGGCTGGAGCGTGGTGGGTAATAGGTGGTAGGCGGTGTGAGATGGGTGATGAGGACTAAAGCGATGTAGTCGGCGAGTGTGAAGAGAGTTGACGGGGAAGCTCTCCCTTCTATCACTGCTTCTAGGGCGCGAGGCGAGTCGCCTGACTAAGGGCTAAATACTAACGCAAGGATTACGCATTCTCGCAGAGTCAAAAGAGGCAAAGCAGATGGGAATCCTCGTGCTCAGTAGATGCAGACTCGGATGCCGATCCTCGGGGCCCCGGAGGAATCGAGGGGCAGCCCGTCACATTCTGCAGGTTTCTGGGCAGAACCCCGCAGGCCGCAGCGGACACTCACATGCGTGCAAGTCGCGTGTGTTGTCCTAGGCTCATCCTATTATGTTCAGCACATTACTTGCCGCGTGACCACGAATCGTTTCATGTAGTCGACGCGGACACACTTTCTACTAGGCCTTTTCCACAAATTGCAGCGGGCAGTTTTGAACACCCGGGTATCTCGACCGCGTCTGGCAGTAATGTGGAACAATGGAACATCAGGTCACGTGCTAATTCACGTGACCTCTTCCCCTATGAAGTGACCCTGTGCTGCTCCACCGTAGATGAGTGGATCTCCATGTTGATTGCGGTAAGGGGAATCCGTTGCTGATCCCCGTGACCGCGCAACGCACGTGCACTTCGCTCTGGGGATTCGGGCGCACCCTGTGTTGGACAACGTGGCGCCCGTGTCGCTTCGGTAGAACTCCGGTATCCCCGACAGGAGCAGGTCATAGGGAGGCCCTGTCAATTAAGGTGGATATAGCCACGTTTCCCTATATTAAATAGATTAAGCCTTCCTTCAAGGCCTAAAGGTAGAGCAGGGGGGAGAGAGGAAATCTCTATAGGTAGGGGGCGAGAGCGTAGGTTAAGAAAGGAAGATAAAGAATATAGATTAGAATAGCATAGTATTAATCACCTGAACCTAAATAGTCTAACAATTAATAGTTAGAAGTTATTAGCCTAGTATAGATGAGACTAGTATTGATATATAAATTATAATTATAATACCTAAGAATATACCTTAGTAGCTACTATTATTTTAAGTAATAAGAATAATAAGAAGAGTAATAAAAAGAGCTTAATCCTTCTTTCTAAGCTAGAGTAGTAGAATGACTTTAAGTAGCAGTTTAGGCGTATTATAAGTAAGGTAATCGACTTTATAGACCTAAATAATACTAAGGAATTAGGTAGATACCTAGTCCCTCTAAACCTTGATAATATACCTATTCTTAGCTTAGTAATAGCCTATATTAATGCTGGTTATTAGAACTATATACGCCTATATTATAGCCTTAGTTAGGGAGTATAGCCTATAAAGGAGTAGATTAAGTAGGTAAATGCTAAAAGTTAACATATTTAAAGGATTATAAGTGAATGAGGATAATATATAAGGACTATAAGAAGTACCTTAACTCTAGTAAGGTAAAATCAGTGAGTAATCAGAAGACCTAGATAGAAAAGTAGTAGAAGCTACTATACCTAGTAGAATATTATAAAGTTAAAGGGGTATCTAACCCTTGACTATAGTTTAACAACTTACTAATTTTCTTAGGAGTATCCTAAAGGTTCTAAAGCTAGATATTAGCCTTATATAGTGGCTTTAAAAAGTAGGCTAAAAGGTAGAACCCTAACTATTATAAAGTAGTAAGGGATTTTGTCGATTCGCTCTCACTATAGTAAAAGGCTTGGATCGGTCAGTAGGAAATAGAATGGGATTAATAATAACTAAGCTACAAAGCACAACGATATCAACGATCACAACTAGTAACTAGTCTTCTTCTTATTATTCTCATTTTTTAGATGTGCGTTCTACACCTACCTAGGCCTCTTAAATATATAGCCCTAGTGCTATGTTTTAGCTAGGGCTAGGCCTAGTTAGGTAAAGTAGGGGTTAAGCCCCTACTTCAGGACCTACTTTAAGTCGTAACTAATTCGCTAAGAAATGTTACTAATTAACATTTAGATAGATTTCCTATAAGACCTTAAGTTTAACAAGCCTTCTAAACTAAGGCTTAAAAACTTAGTAGGGAGAGGAGGTATATATATTACTCTGAATAGTAAGTCCCCCTTCCTCCATAGGCTAGGTAAGAAGGGCAAAAGAGAAAGGGACTTATAAGAAGAGGTCCTTAAATATAGAAGAACTAATACCTAAGGTAACTTCACTTGATAAGGAGCCTTAGAAGTATCCTAAGCCTCTAAGACTAATTATCCTATAGAGAGACCTATACCCTATTATATAAAGTATACCTATAGAATAATCTAGTATAACTAGAGGGTATACTAGTATCCATTTCCATGTCTTATACATAAGGGCTAGAAGCCAAGCCTAGATATAGAAAAGTGTTTGTAGCGTTCCGTACTAGTACGTAGTAGTGGTTTAGGTGGTTGATTCATGTCTATCTCTCTAGGTATATAGGTAAAGAGATTTTAGCCCCTGATATATTCCCTTTGTTATATAGTAGATACTGTATAACAATCCCTGTCCGACGTATATCGTTAGGTAGTTACCTAATAATCTACGATATTAGGTTACCTAACGATCTATATTATCCAGGTCCTAGTAATGTATACGTTGTAGTTATAACAGGTATTCTAACACTAGTAGTCTTTTCTTTTATTGATAAAGACTGCTAGGTATCAGCTGTCTAATTGCTATTATATAATGCCGGTTGTACTATGGTGAGTAGAGGTGTATTAGAACAGAGCAGCAGACCCACAAGAAGGTAGGAGCAGCTGTCTAAAGGTAGTAGGCAGCTGTATATCGAACAGCTGTCTAGACAAGAGGATAAGGGGTATATACACACTAAGGCTATAGTCTTCTTGATTAGGGGAGACTAAGGAGAACAGGTGCAATAGAACTAAGTAAATAGGCTAAAGTAGCCTAAAGGTAAAATTAGATGTAATATCTGAATAGGTAAAATGTAACCATATAACTGTAATAATTAGGGTGATGATTGATAATCCTCCTCCCTATAAATATAGAAAGGAAAGCTAGCCTCTTATACTATTGTCCTCCTTATACTCTAAATTCGCGATCTTATTATTAGCCTAAAATAAGATAAGGGGTAGAAAAGATAGACCAGCCTTATTTACCTACTCTACTATATAATAGAAGAGGAAGTGTATATAGGACTCCTATAAATAAAGGGAGAAGAAGAAGAAAAATAAGCGGCGGCTAGTTGTAAACTAGCTATACCGATCTATACCTCCTTATAGCTCCTATAAAAGGTAGAAGGTAGTAGGAGATATGAACCCCTAAAACAAATACCAAATAACATAGATAATATAAGGCACCTTTATCTAGAGGAAGGATATCTAGGGAATATAGATTTTATATATATAACAAGGTATACTAAGATTGTACTAGGTTTATATAGGATTAAGGTAGAGGGAGCTAACTATAGCTAGTAATACTCTAAGTAAGAAAAGAAAGTACTAAATAATAAACCTACTTAACTAACCTATCTACTGTTACCTAATTATAGCTGATTAGTCTATCTTAGCCTAAACTCTATAGCCTTAGAGGCATAGCAGTAACAATTCTAGTATACTCATATTTATCCCTATATAAAGCTCTTTACTAGCTTCGTCTATCTTAATATCCTCCCTATACTATAGGGCAGGTATATTTTCTAGCTTAAGATCCCTTATAAGCGTCCATCAAGTAACTCTCCTAGTAAGCGAAAGCGCAGTAGGCTAAGGAGTAACATTTCGCTTAGTACGCCGCAATTACGGCGTAGTAACGGTTTTTTTGGTTAACTCAGGCTGCTTAGGCGTAGTAGGCAGTACGGCAGCCTTATTACCGGACTTTAGCTTTTTCGGCGTAATAGGGTAGGGAAGATCCTTCTTAATAGACCTTCACTTACTGGAAGCTAAGGGATATAGAACAGTCTTTTAAATAGATACTATCTATTTAGGGATAGCTTAGTATATAGGCGTCCACTACTATAGCGTAGGAGTAGTTTACTATAGTGCTAGTACTATTGGCAAAGAAGGGCTTTAATAAGATTGTTAGACAGATAGTTTAGCTATTTATACTACCAAATTTCTAGGAATCAACCTAAGTAAACCTAAGGAAACACTCCTCGTTCTCTAAATATACATAGAGGCATTGTTATCCATTATTATATTTACTAGAGCTAGGGTACTAAATACTAGGGTAGCGAAACTCTAAGTCTAGATAATCTATAATATACTTATAGGTAATAGCTTATTAATAGAGACCTAACTACTAATAAGGCGTAGATTCAGTACCTTGGATCCTAGCCCTACTCTAAAAACTTTAGCAATCCCTAATAATTAAGTATACTACAAGTAAGCTGAAATTGATCCCTACTTCTATATTATATCTTAACCGAACTAGGGTTCTTTCTTCTACTATAGAATAGACGTTAAATCGTTCTTATCCTTAATAACCTAGTTATAGAAGAAGGATCAGGCTGCCTTGGTAATAGCGTACCTATAGAAAAAGTCGTCCTTAATGTTAAAGTAGAATTTTAACCAGCAAACGTACATTAGGTTAAAGAAGCTAGCTCTAGATATAAGTAGATAGGGAATAATTTTCTCTATCTGTATTATTATTATTTCCTTGTCTATATTATTAGTATTATTAGAAAGACCTGAATCCTAAACCTTATAGATCTACTTAAGCTAATTATAAATAGTAAGAACCTAAAAATTCCTATAGATATATATAACTATTATTAGAATGGGTAATCCTATATAAGGATCTATAACCACTATAGCCTACTAGTAGTAGTCGTATAGGGTACGCAGGGGCAGCAACAGCGTTAATATGGCCTAAATAGCACTTCCTAGGTATGTGCTAATATAGTAAAGTAGGGCCCTTTACTGTATTCCCTCTATAAAAGTCTTTATATAACGGTATAGTTATAGGCAATAGCGCTATATTACAGGGGCTTTAAGCTTATATATCACAGCTTTTAGTGGGTCTTATAGGCCTATAAGGCTTATAGTTCTAGGTAACGTATAATTTGATTTCTAGTCTAGTAGGTAAGGCTTCGCAATTTCCTTCCCTACATATACCCTCTGGGACCGTTCCTGCCTTCTATACGGCAGGAGCGCCTTAGTAGGTGCATAGCGCCTTCCCGAAAAACCAAATAAGCTGGCGATTTTAAATAATCGACTCACGGCTACCTAAGCTGCAGGGTAAGCCGCACGACTTTTCCTGTAAGTTCTGTTTTCGCTCCTGCGGTGCAGGGTAGGTACAGGGTAGGTAGGTGACCTGGTAGAAGAGCCTTTTAGGGCTATTTCTAGCGCTTATACAGCCTAAGGAGGCTGTCTTTACAAAAGTGGGGTATAAATCTAAAAATAGAAAAGCCTTTTAAAGCTATTTCTAGGCTAAATAGTGAAATATATAGCTTAGTCAGCGGTATCTACAAAAGTGGGTCCACCCTTAGAATTTAGCTATATATCTAGTAGTTCGAGAACTGAAATCCGTTTTGCCCAAGCTATAACCGTTAGAGCGCTATAGCTTATTTTGTACGTTGAACAACTATAAGCTAGAAACGCTTCTTATAGGCCTTAAGGCAGACGTTCCCCTTAATAGGGTAGAGAACTAGGCTTGTTAGGTAGTTACCCTCTTTGTTAAAAGTTAGAGCTATTAAGTATAAGTATAATAAAAACGTACCTCTTAAACGTATATAGAGTCTATCTTAGTATAGGTTACTCGATCGACACTTATAAGGGATCTTAAGCTAGATAATACACCTACTCTATAGTATAGGGAGGATATTAAGATAGACGAAGCTAGTAGAGAGCTTTATATAGGGATAAATGTTACTATACTGGAATTGTTGCTGCTATACCCCTAAGGCTATAGAGGTTAGGCTAGGACAGACTAATTAGCTATAATTAGGTAATAGTAGATAGGTTAGTTAAGTAGGTTTGTTGTTTAGTACTTTCTTTTTTTATTTAGAGTATTACTAGCTATAGTTACGTCCCTTAACCTTAATCCTATATAAACCTAGTACAATCTTAGTATACCTTGTTATATATATATAATCTATATTCCCTAAATATCTTTTCTCTAGATAGAGGTATCTTATATTATCTATATTATTCGGTGTTTATTTTAGGGGTTTATACCTCCTACTATCTTCTACCTTTCGTAGGAGCTATAGGGAGGTATAGATCGGCATAGCTTGTGTATAACTAGCCGCTACTTTTTTTTCTTCTCCTTCTTCCTCTGTTTAGAGGAGTCCCGTATCTACTTCCTCTTCTATTATACAGTAGAGTAGGTAAATAAGGCTGGCCTTTCTTTTCTACCCCTAATTTTATTTTAGGCTAATAATAAGATTGCGAATTAGCAGTATAAGAAGGATTATAATATAAGAGGCTGGCTTTCCTTTCTATATTTATAACGAAGAATCAAGAAATTCATTACCTAATTATTATAGTTATATAGTTACATTTTACCTATATTCCATCTACTTTTGCCTTTAGGGCTACTTAAGCCTATTTACTTGGTTCTATTACACCTGTCCACCTTAGTCTCCCCTAAACAGAGAGACTATAGCCTTGGAAAGCACATACCTCTTATCCTCTTACATGGACAGCTGTTCGATATACAGCTGCCTACTACTTTTAGACAGCTGCTCCTACTTTCTCGTGGGTCTGCTGCTCCGTTTCCCTATAATAAATTATATAACGTCCTGCTTTATATACAGCTAATAATAGGAGCGTTATAGGAGTTCTAGAGTCTTATTGCGGCTAGGGTATCCTGCCAGCGATAAGCTATAGTTCTAGTAGATAACTTATAGCCTTGTTCTGTTATTTAGTAGGATAAAAAGACAGTTGTTAATATAGAGTTGGCCCTGAATTACTGTATAGTCGGCTATAACTGCCTATAGAAGCGGTTAAAGCTTAGGCGGGAGTATGCGGCAGTTAGGGTCCTAAATATAGTCTAGAAGTCTTTGAGAATCCTAATAGTTAGAGTAGGTAGTCTAGATAATGGAGTTGATTAAGTCTGATATATCAAGCATAAGGAGCAGAAGTAGAAGAATAGTAGTAAGTTAGACATAACCCTATCTAGAGTTTAAAAGTAAAACTTGAGATCTCTATATAATTTAAGTATCTGATAAATCTAAGGGTATTACTAGTAAGTCGCTTGGGCATTGAGAAAGAGCGTCTAGCTTTATATAATTGCTACTAAATCTTTAGGTAATCTGGAATTAGAAGTTGCCTAAGAATTCAGACTAGTAGACCTATCTTTAATCAAGATTCTTTATTATACAAAAGTACTGTAAGTTCTTATAGTCTATAAATATCTTAATAGGTTAGTCTAGGCTTTTTAGCTCTAGTCTCTATTCCTTAAACGCTTTAACAATAGCTAGGAGCTCCTTATTATAGATCTTATAGTTATATTTTACTAGTATATACTTTGCTAAGAAGAAAGCAATTAGATATAGAATCCTCTCTAAGTTATATTAGGATACTATACCTCCTGAGGCCTAGTCAGATATATTAGTCTCTACTATTATCCTTTAGTTAGGGTTGAAGTATTGTAATATAGGTGCTATAGTAAAAGCCTGCTTTAGGCGTTAGAAGGAGCTTTTCTCCTGGGAAGAATGAGACTAAGGCCTAGTCTAGGCTCCGTTATAGTAAAAGGTTGTTAAAGGATATACTATAGATAAAAAGCTAGAAATAAAACAACAGTAGTAATTGGAAAAGCCTAGGAATCGTTATAGATCCTATAGTAATTCTAGGTAAGGCTAATTAGTAATCGCCTTAGTTTTTTTAGAGTCTATAGAAATACTAGTTGTTGAAATAATAAGTCTAATGTTGATTATGGTAAAGGGGGATCAGGTGCTGATCCCCGTGACCGCGCAGCATATAAGCCTCTCGCTCTGGGGAATAGGGCGCGTACTGCGCCACTTGTTTGACAGCTATAAGTGGCGCACCCGTGTACTATGTAATGGTTACTAACAAGTGCTCTACTCTAATATAGGTTTTTAAGGGGTATATAACCACCCTTTAGATAGAGGGAGATATATAACAATCTAGAACTAGAACTTGAACTAGTATTTCCTTGCTACTTACTTTGCTCTTATTATTTTAGATTACTATAATCTCTAGAAACCTACTAATACTAATTAGTATTATCTCTATATTATAATATAGGGGTAATATAGAGCGGCAAAGTAGTTAGTTAAGTGCTTAACAACCTTAACTAAGTAGATTACGGTTTACTTACTAAGGGCTATCGATTAGGCAACTAGATAACTACCCTACTAACTTAGCAATATTACTTATAAGAAAACCAATACTATAAACCTACCCTGCTAGGCTAAGAAAGCTTGACCTAAGCCTTTAGACTAAGGAAGCGTTGCTTAAGAAAACGCTATTAATACTATATTACTAACTAACTTTACTACGATTAATATACTATAGTATTCTAAAATCCATTTACTTATAGAACCTTAAGAAGGAAAGATACTAAGACGAACCTCTATTATATACTAAGTATTTTGTTAAGTATAGCCTAGGATCTTAAAGAGTACTTTAAATAAGAATTCCCTACCTAGCTACCTATTATAAGCATCGACAAATTTAACGCTTAGACCTACTATAGATTGCTAGTATATATTGATCTAGAGTACGAACGATAGTAACAAAGTACTTAACTTATATATGCTCTCTTACCTTAGCACTTATAAGAGACGATAATCCAAAGATCTATACTATAAATTCCGCTTGGATTTCAAGGACTAGACTACTAACTACTTTAATAAGTTAAACAATAAACTACGCTTATAGCTATACTAAACGCTTAACGACAGCTATATTCTAGTAGATAGCTCAAAAGGGTAGAAGCTCTCTAAGGGACTCGTAATACTTACTAATAACCTATCGGACAATCTAAGGCCTAATATACTTCTCTAAATCCATAGAGTGTTGATCTAGGCTAAGTATAGATAGTATAGGCCAACATCTTTTCCTGCTTAAACAGAAAAGGGGAAAGAGATTGTACTAATAACAACCTAAGAATCTGAAATTAGTACCTATCTATAGAAGGCACTGTAGGGGGAGATACAAATCGGTAATACAGCTATAAACGCTACCTAGTAATATAGACTAATAAGTAGCTTGATTATAAATAATGATTAACCGGCGAGCGGCTAAGGCCTAAGTATATACTAGACAGCGGCCTAAAGTAGAGCGCTCTATGCTGGTAACTGTAGCTAGTTTGGAAATACCCTTTACCTGCTAAATCCAGACCTATAGATAACATTTCCGATTTATAGACTTAGAAGTATAATAGGAGTAGGATTCCTGCTGGCTAATAAGGGCGCCGGCGAAGGCTATAGATTCCCCCTAACTACCTAAAGTGCCGGCTAAGGTTATAGCTAAGGTTATAGCTAAGGTAACTACTAAGGCTATAACTAGGGAACTAATTAAGGGGGACGACGAAACCCTATATTACCTGTATAAACCCCTAGTATCAATACTAACTATAGGCCTAAATATATATAACCTAAAGCAGATAATAAAGAGCGGTATACCTAGTATAAATATATTATATATAGAAGTACTAAGTATTTAGCCATCCTACCAACCGAAATAGGCTGGATAAATAAGACAAGTATTAATCGAAAAACCCTAACTGATTTTATTAAGTTTTAGGACTTAAAGGACAGCTACTTTAGGTCTGATAATAATATCCTTAATAATAAAGTTCGTTTCTTTCTATACTGCTACTAGACTTTCTAGATCAATCATGGCCTACTAGGTACTGTTTTTCTAAACGCTCTTTTAGGATAAGCTAAGGAATATTACCTATACTACATCTCTCTTAGCATCTCCTTCGTCTAACTATATAGTATCTTAAAAGGATACTTTAAGATAAGTACTAAGTAGAACAACTACTTATATATCTAGAACACTGTTACTTTCTAGTTTATATACGTTAAAAGCAAGAATAGCAATAAGTTTATAAAGGAAATTCTTTAGATCTTGCTTAATAGACTTTAATAAAGCTAATATAGGCTTAGTCTGCTCTATAACTATAAGGAGTTCTTAGTTGTAAATATAATCTAAGCCTACTAAGGAGTATCTAAGCTAAAGATTATCCTATATAAACTACTAATAAGCTTTAAAGAGCTAGCAGCTATACTCCGCCAAATACTTAACGTTAAGGAAGTAGATTGTATATATTGCTAATTCTTAATGGACCATAGGTTTACCATAACGAAAACCAGGCCTATAAGAAACTATTAGGGAAACCCAATTATAGATTCGATCTTCGAAAGAAACTAGGCGATATATATATAATAACCTAGAGGCGCTACCGGGTATAGAAAGCTAAATAAGTTCTAGTAAGGGGACTATAATAAAAACCATACTAAAGTAGGTTATTAGATATATAGCAAGCTAGATCACTGCTCTTTTATATATAGCTAAAAGGAATAAGCAATAGCTAAGAGTAAATAGCTTAAGCGAAAAGGCATTAACAAAGATCGCGGATAATATATAGCGTTCCTCCTTAACTTTCAGGGTTTAGACGTTAAATATAATATAAGGGAAGAAGATACTAAGCTTGGATTATAGGTAGATAACTATAAGACTGATTAAACTTAAGGTAAAAACAAAGTGCTAGTTATTAGCTTTAAAGAAGAATAAACGGTAGTAACTTACTTTGTAAATCAAGTTTTCATACACCTAATTACCAAGAGCGAACAGCTGTGTAAAGATAGCAAAAAAGATACTAAAAAAATAAAAGCTGTTTAATTCATGCTTAATAAGTATACCGAGACTAAATTCCAAGGGTGTTGGTAGGTTTCCGGAGATCGTAGTGATCTAAAACGATAAAGAGCAAAGCGAGCAGCAAGGAAATACTAGTTCAAGTTCTGGTTCTGGATTGTTATATGTCTCCCTCTATCTAGGGGGTGGTTATACACCCCTTAAATACCTATGTTAGAGCAGAGCGCTCGTTAGTGACCATTATATAGTACGTAGGTGCGCTACTTATAGCTGTCGTACAAGTAGCGCAGTGCGCGTCCTATTCTCTAGAGCAAGAGGCTAAGTAGCGTAGTATACGCTCTATTCCCTAGAGTAAGAGGCTTATAAACTGCGCAGTTATAGGGATTAGTACCTAACCCCCCTTACCGTAATCAACACCGGCAACTCTTCTTTTGTAACTGCGCTAGCGCTTTATTAACCGAAATAGGAAATCCTAGATCGTTTCGCTCCCTTTATTGCTAGAATAGGAAATGCTAATTACTTAACTTCTTATTTACTAATCAGAATGTTGAATTCTGGTTACTGATCTCTAGTATAGAAGGCGCGACTTTAGCGCCTTCTAGATATGCCTCTAAACAGCGTAACAGTAAGCGCGTTATGCTAGTAACTATTATTGTAAAAGTTTATAGTCCTAAATAGGAATTACAATAGGAAAAAGGATTAGAGCTCTAGGCTGGCTGATTGCAAACTCTAAATACTCTTGTCCTAAACCTATAAGTAGGCGGGTTCTTCTACTATATACTACCTATTTCCTTTCTCCCTATAATATATACTAGTAGTAGTAGTAGCAATAACAGTAGTAGTAGTAGTAATAGCAGTATTAGTAGCAGCAATACTAGCAGTACTAGCAGTAATAAGTAAGTTGCTTACTATAATATACTGGTAATTAAGTATGCTGATCTTGTTGTTTATAGTGTTAGATCTTAATAATAAGTAGAGTAGGTGCTCCTATAGAAGCACGGGTAGCGACGCCTGTATATATACTAATGATAAGGGCGGCGATACCCTTAATATACTTATAATTAACGCTTCTAACGAGTATCTTACCTAGAAGGGTAATAATAATATGTTTCTAGATACATCTAAGCGCGCTATTGCCGATAATAGCAACTAGGAGAGCGTAGTAGGTGGCAACGACGGCAATAACAATAACAACGACGGCAATAATCCTGACGCTATAGACGTAGCTGCGCCTGTTATATAGCCTAAGTCCGTAGGCAGCCGTACCAACGCCAACTCTATACCCCTTAGTTCTAAGGAGCTAATCGCGCATGTGCGCGTCCTGCTTAAGCAGGCCACTATATGCTAGTATAAGGAGGAGGCGGAGGAGGCGGCGGCGCATAGGGCGGAGGTCGCTATATATAAGGCATATATCTCTATGCCTGCCAAGTGTACGCTGCCTATATCGCCGGCTATAAAGAAGGCAGTAACGGTAGCTGCGCGCGCATAGCGTGCAGCGCTATATACCGCTGTACGTACGCCTGCGCTGCTAGTAGCGACACCGGTAGTAGTAACAGTAAGTTCGTCGTCTAGCAAGAGCTTAGACGACTCTGTTATCTGCCCTAGCCGCTATATATACTGTATATCGGACTATATAAAGCCTTGTAAAAGGTTGTTACACGTTTATATATATAAACTAGAAGGTAAGCGTCTTACTTTTGTTATCCTTGTTATTAATATTGCTAATATATATAAAGTTCGTAGCCTATATAGTACTATATATGCTGTTGTTTGCCTTAGCTGCCTGTACTTGCTTTTAGCAGGCGTTAAGGACTTGTTTAACAAGTCTGGCAATTTCGCGCTATGTATAGCGTACTATAACTGTATATTGGGCTATAGCCTCCGGTACTAGCAGTACTTATCCAGGTATTTATATATGCTAATATAAGTTCTATTTACGTATTATTTCTATTGTTCTATTGTTCCTAATATATATTATAGCCCTAAGTTAGTCCGCCTATTCTTAGACCGATTTTTGGAGCTCTGCTCTAACCTGGCTATAAAGGCCAAAGTAAGTTATAATCTTTAGTAGTATCTATTGTTTAATCGGAATACTTATTAGTTATAGGATTGAAAGATATAGCATAACAGCGCTAAGTATACCTTAGTCTTAGTAGACAAGGCACACGCTTTTGTCAAGCATAGGGTACTTATAGCGGGTATAACGCCTATATAGAAAAAGCTTATAGCAATAGCCGCTATAAGTAAGGCTATTGATGTTTTGTTATTGTAATTAGGGGTTAGGGGGCGCTAATATATATATTATACTAGCTATAAGAGTATGAATCAAGATCGTTTTGCACTTTGCCTTATATTCCTTATTATACTATAAATGAATCGTCCTAGCAGTCTTTGTCTTTTACACTAGCGATCTTGCCCTAAGTTATATAGACTCTTCCTATTGCTTAGCCGGGCGTTAAACCTAGCCTTCTACTCTGATCTTAGCTGTATTTGTAGTAACAAGCTTTTTAAGCGTCTTGTTCGGCATACGCTTGGTTATAGCGTCGGCTAGGTTATCGTTACTACTAATTCACCTGATTTCTATAATTTTACGGTTTTTGTAGCTCTATTGTAGAGCTATTATATTAATTATAAGGCGCTTTTCTGCTGTTATCCTAAGCTCTACCAGGTACTTGTATAAACTAAACAAGTCTATATAAACGACAATTGGTAGTAGCGATAGTAGACCTAGGCCTAAGTAGATTTTAGCGAGCGTCTAATATAGTATATACCCGAGATCGAACCTACTTACTATTCTGTATATTTCACTTGCTAAAACGCTTCTTATTACCCGCTTGTACTTGGTTAAGGACTAGTATATAATATTGCTATATAGGTTGAACTCGTTTATACTACTTATCTCGTTTCTGAATATTATAACGAATCTAATCTATAATATTATATTGGTATTGTTAGCGAATAATCTATCTATAAAGACAAAGAGCTTAGCTATCTCGAGTTCAAGTTATAGATAGCGTAGCCTATACGTCGAGTTATCGATCTACTATTATAGTTAAGCATTAAGCTTAGTAATCTCAGTTATACTAGGCTTAGTTAACTATACTACTACTAACAAGTTAAAAGTCGCCTCTAGCTAGCAAATTGTGGCAATATAGGTACTGTATACACGTTGTTTAACGTATACTTATTTCGCTGTTTTAGCATCTAGGCTTACAAGTTCAAGTTATATAGCTTACCCCTTTTACCGAATCTCGATAGTATCTACGCTCGTTTTAAGCCTATATCTGTTAAAGTCTATAATTGATTTGTCTATTAAAAATACTAGTAGCTTATACTTAAAGCCAGCCTTATCTAGCTTAAGCTTCTTCTTATCTATAAAGGCTTGCTTACTGATATTAAGAGTATTATCGGTTTATAGGCCGACAATTCCAAATCCACTTCCAATTTACGCCTTACTAATTATAAGGTATAGGTCGAAGGCGCTTAGCTCGAGGTCGAGACATTAAGTATACTAGTTTATATATATTACCTACTAGTATAGTCCGGCTTTAGCCAGTCTATATAATAGGGTTTTAATAAGTAAGACGGTATAAGGGGGATAGAGCATCTTAAGCTCCTTAGGTAACAGAAGAATCACTTTCCTTACTAGCTATAACTTAGCTTATATATAAGCCTGGATAACATTATATACCTATGTCTTAAAGCTAAAGTGCGTTTTTAGCGTTAGGAGTAGTAAGAGCATAAGTCACTATATACAACGTTGGATTATTAGCGATTAAGTAAGTAGGTACTTCTTGTCCTTATTACCGAATCCTTAAGCTATAAAGCGTAATTTCTTGTATAGCAAAGTAAGCTTGTCTTTTACTTCTTAGACAATCCTTGACTTAAAGATCTAGTAGTCTAAAGTATCTATTAGCATCTAGATTGCTTTAATCACCCTAACTACTAGGAGTAAGTTCAGTTCTGTTTTATTAGATTCTTAGAATAGTATACCGGGTATAGTAATCTTACCTTTAGCTTATAGTTTAAGTGTAAGATTGTAGTTACACTTCTCTTTTTCTAAAACAAAGTTGTTAGCAGTTACTAGGTTCTTTCGTAGTTATTTATACTAGTAGGGTTACTTAGGCTAGAGATACTAGAATGGTTCTAGCTACTTAACTCTAGCCTAATTGTTTTGTTTATCCTGCGCTAGCTCCCGGTAATATAGCTTAACTATTATATTCCGAAATTCTATAGGTCCGTTAACTATATTAACAATTACCGTTATATCTATAGCTGAGATTACCTTATAGGGTCCTGTCTATCGGTTACTTTCCTGGAATATAAGTACTTCTATACCTATTTTAAGTAAACGTAGTAGCACGTCTTTGATACTTGGTCTATTACATTGTGTAAGAGTATCTCGTATAGTCCTTATATTATTTAGGATTCGCAGTTAAGTTATAGCCTTCCGAATTACGCCTACTCGGCGTAGTTAGGATAGAGAAGGCTGTACATCTATAGTAAGGTACAGGTATATACCGAAAACTAAGAGCGTTAGTACTAGCCTGTCTAGGCTAGTAGTATTGTTAACCGTACTTAGTACTACTTACAGGTATGCTTCTTTTAAGTAAGATCCGGCAGTCTTAGCCTTAATAATATCATAGGCCTATCTTAGTAGCCTATAATACCGCTTCATCTTACTAACTAACTAGTAAACCTTAACCGGTACTAAATGACAGGTTATACCTATAAGCGTAGCCTCTGTCTAGAACTTGTACGCTCTGAAATTAGTACCTTTATTATAGTGCAAAATATTAGGTAGTCTAAGGTATATATCGATCTAACATTCCTTTAGCTGCTCTTATATCTCTTTAGCTAAAAGATCGTTTAGAAAGCATACTACTTAGAATAACGTTGTAGTATTAACTATATATAGTACCTTAGAATTGTCAATATCTAAGATATCTATAACGATCTTGAAATTAAAGCAAATATCGTCTTATAACGCAAATCTAAATCGTTATAGCGCTGCGCCTTTGATCTAGTAGAAGTAGCAGAACTTATTAATCATCTTAATAGCACTGTGTTCCACTTAATAGTCTGCTTATTATAGTAGTTTGTACAATCTGTCGACTATAGGGTATCTATAGCGTCGATAAATATATCTTAGTTTAGCCTCTATAAGCTATAGAGGTGTAAGACGCTTATTATCTACTATAAACGTTATGCTTAGCAGCTTAATCCCTTTTATAGGGATCTATAGATATCCCTATTTCCGTTAAACGTATATGTACTTTCCTAACTTAGATACTAGCTTGTTTGCTATATTATTAAGGTATATACTAAGCTTATCTATATCCTTTAGACATATAAGAAAAGGGGTTAGCGTCTCTAATATATAGAAAGTTATATAACTAATGTCGAGCTCTACTTTAACTGTTCTAGGTAATCGTTTTAAGTCCTTAGACCTAAAAAGTATATTTGCTTCTCCTATATATATCTTATCGATCTTAAGTGATCTGATTATCTTTTTTAGTATAAGGAATTGTCGAAGTCTAGTAGTTAAAACGTTAGCTGCCCTAGTATTAGGTATAATCCCTTGGAATTTAGTCTTAGTATATCTGTTAAGTATGAATTAAACGGCTTTCATTTTCTTAGTATCCTTTTCGCCATCTTTATATGGTTGTTTGCTCTTAGTAATTAGATAGAGAAAAGCTTGGTTTACAAAGTAAGTTGCTACTGTTTGTTCTTCTTTAAAGCTAATTACCAGCGCTTTGTTTTCACCTTAAGTTTAATCGGTTTTATAGTTATCTATCTATACTCTAAGCTTAGTATCTTCTTCCCTTACCTTATATTTATCGTCTAAACCTTTATAGTTAAGAAGGAACGCTATATATTATCCGTGATCTTTATTAATGCCTTTTCACTTAAGCTATTTGCTCTTAGCTGCTATTTGTTTATCTTAGCTATATATAAAGGAGCGGTAATCTAGCTTGCTATAAATTTAATAACCTACTTTAATATAGTTTTTGTTATAATCTTCTTACTAGAACTCATTTTGCTTTCTATACCTAGTAGCGCTTCTAGGTTGTTGTATATACATTGCCTAGTTTCTTTTAAAGATTGAATCTATAATTAGGTTACCCTAATAGTTGCTTATAGGCCTGGCTTTCGTAATAGTAAACCTTTGGTCTATTAAGAATTAGCAATATATACGATCTGCTTCCTTAATGTTAAGTATTTGGCAGAGTATAGCTACTAGCTCTTAAAAGCTTATTAGTAGTTTATATAGGGCGATCTTTAGCTTAGATACTCCTTAGTAGGCTTGGATTATATTTGCAACTAGGAACTCCTTATAGTTATAGAGCGGACTAAGCCTACATTAGCTTTATTAAAGTCTATTAAGCAAGATCTAAAGAATTTCCTTTATAGACTTGTTACTATTCTCGCCTTTAAGGCATATAGACTAGAAAGTAATAGTATTCTAGATGTATAAGTAGTTATTCTACTTAGTACTTATCTTGTCGGTAGTCTCCGTGTATGTACATAAAGGGGTAACCAAAAGGTAAATCGATTGGTAAATAGAAGTCTGTCTGCTCTAACTACCTTGTTAGGACAGTCCCTATTATAAATACCATGTGTAACGATCGGATACGATCGTTGTATTGAACATACTAATTACAGAGCGATTGTTCGTTAGGATCGAGCTGTTAGCGCTTAGAAAGAGCGCTATAAGCTATTGTTGTAAACCCTGCATTTGTATCGCTAATCAGAGTTCGTTAAAGCTCTGAACGCTGCAATTACCCGATGCCGAACGTTACCTGTACCTGAGTTCCGACACTGGCTATCTTTTCTTTTTAGTAAAGGACCATCTATCAATTAATACTCTTGTTAAACGTACAAAATAAGCTATAGCGCTCTAACGGTTATAGCTTAGGCAAAACGGATTTCAGTTCTCGAACTACTAGATATATAGCTATATGCTGAGGGTGGACCCACTTTTGTAGATACCGCTGACTAAGCTATATACTCCACTATATAGCCTAGAAATAGCTTTAAAAGGCTTTTCTATTTTTAGATTTATGCCCCACTTTTGTAAAGACAGCCTCCTTAGGCTGTATAAGCGCTAGAAATAGCCTTAAAAGGCTCTTCTACTAGGTTACCCACCTACCCTGTACCTACCCTGCACCGCAGGAGCGAAAACAGAACTTATAGGAAAAGTCGTGCGGCTTACCCTGCAGCTTAGGTGGCCGTGAGTCGATTATTTAAAATCGCCAGCTTATTTGGTTTTTCGGGAAGTGGCTATGCACCTACTAAGGCGCTCCTGCCGTATGGAAGGCAGGAACGGTCCCGGAGGGTATATGTAGGGAAGGAAATTACAAAGCCTTACCTACTTATACTAGAAATCAAATTATACGTTACCTATAACTATAAGCCTTATAGGCCTATAAGACCCACTGAAAGCCGTGATATATAAGCTTAAAGCCCCTATAATATAGCGCTATAGCCTATAACTATACCGTTATATAAGGACTTTTATAGAGGGAATACAGTAAAGGGCCCTACTTTACTATATTAGCATATACCTAGGAAGTGCTATTTAGGCCATATCAACGCTGTTGCTGCCCCTACGTACCCTATACGACTACTACTAGTAGGCTATAGTGGTTACAGATCCTTATATAGGATTACCCATTCCAATAGGTTATAAGCCCGGATAGCCTGTAGGATAGTTATTGTTAGAGTCCAATTTCAAAGCGCTACCTCTGCCTATATATATAGGGCTATTTAAGCGTCTTATAGCTGAAAATATAGTACTATATTAGCCCTAAAAAGCTATATATTACATCTTATTGAAGGCTATTTAAGGACTAAAAAGCCTGAAAATCTAGAAGGAGAAATCGCTGAGAAATCTAAGTCCTATAGTATTGACAAGCATTTAGGGCTCTTATACACTTAGGCTAGTATACTTACCTATACTAAAAGACCTTTCTACTTATAGCTGGAAGTAGAAAGGCTCGCGTTTTAGAATTTCTAGCACTAAAGACCTATATTTCCCTACTATAGAGCCCTTTCTATAGATATATCTATAGGCGGTAGTTAAGTCCCTACGTCGAAGTCTCAAGTCCCTATCTTAGAGCCTAGTTTAGAATTTCTACTAGAAAGCCCTACTAAGTAGCAAGTAGGCAGCGCTATAAACCTACTAAGCGCTAAGACTAGCCTAGAAAATCACTACTATAATTAGTAAGCTAGCTAATTAGCTTTAGTAAACTGGAAGCTAATTAAGTGCTTTTACTAGCACTATAAGTAAATAATAGCCTATTTACAATGGCGGATCAAGCTAAAGGGAAGGGTATAGCGCCTAAAAGGGCTAGTAACCCAGCTGATCCAGGGCAATCTTCTAGGCCTCTACTACCTATACAAACCCTATTAGAAGATGAGGAAGATGGCGAAGACTATAGCGAGGTTATAGAAGTCCTAAAACAGCATATAAAATCTTATAAGCGAGTTATAGCTAGCTAATCTAGTGATATAAAAACACTACTTTTAAGTCTAAATGCCCTAAAAGCCTCTGTTAAGGATAGCGTTAGCGCTATAAAAATATATCTTCTACTTTAGCTTCTTTAACTAATAGTAGTAACGCTGCGGCTGCTACTATTGGAAAAACTAGCTATAGTCCTAGATTTGATCCTTTTAGCGGTACTATAGATTTAGATTCTCCTCCACGTCCCCCTAGGAAAGAGCCCCATCTAGGGCCGGCTATAGATAATACAGCTACTAGTAATTTAGACCCCCCTATAGATACAGGGTCTAAGGAAGGCTTTAAGGATACTATTACTAGTAGTATAGGAAAGGAGCTTTCTAAAAAGGCCTATACTATACCAGACGATAGTAAGCTTAGCGGGGAAAGCAATTTTGAACAGTGGATTCAGGCTTTAAGTATAGTGCTAAGAGCGTTAGGGATATCTAATTTTTTAGAAAACCCTGATATATCTAACACTTATAGCGACTCTGATCAAGCTGTTCTTTTAATGCTTCTACGTAATAGCTTATCTAGTAGCCCTAGGGCTGCTATATCGTGGATTCATATACCTTCTAAGGCCTTTAAGCTGCTTCTTAGGCAGTATAGCCGACCTATAGAGTCTAAAAAGGAGGACGTCTATAACGAATTCCACGCCCTTACCTTTAGTACCTTTAAAAAAGGCTTATCAGCTTTTAACACTGAATTTAACGGCTATCTTGCTAAGCTTACCATAGCTAAAATAGATATAGATCCCTCTTTAATACTAAATCAGTATTTTAAGGCTCTAGAATCTAAGTTTCCTAGCTGGGTATCACGCCAAAAGAGCTCTATAAGACAGGCTAGAATGCTAGGTCTTACAGCATCTAGCCTTAATATAGAATATCTAATGGCTGATATTCTAGAAGAATCTAGGAACCCGGCTATAGAGGCATGTAGAGCAGCTCATATAGCTAATAGCTCTAATTCAACCCCTAATTCAAATTCTAACCCTAGTAAGAAGGGTAAAAATAAGAAAAAGGGTAAGAAGAAGGCTAGTTATAATGTTGAAGGGCAGAATTATAGTGCTAAAAGTGCCGAACAGGCCTCCTTTATGCTCGGGTCCTATAACCTAGCTATAGAAGAAGAAGATGAATCCGACTCTAGTTCTAATTCTAGTTCTTCTAGCGATTCTAATACCTAATTAGCACAGCTATTAGCGTTAAAAGGGTATAAGAAGCGTAAGGACTTTAAAGGAAAAGGCCTAAAAACCTCTTCTAATAACAAGGCAAAATATAAAGATAATCAGCCTAGAAGACGCCCTAGAGACCCTACTCTTTATAATAGTTAGCTATATAATACGGGATCTATAGACCATATCAGTAATAGTAAAGAGCGGTTTACTACCTTTACGCCTAATATAGGCCAGTTACGCCCTATTAACACTGGAAATGGCCCTGTAAGCCCGGCTAGTATAGGCTCTATTACACTAGAAGTATTATTTAGAAAGGCCCCCCCTACCTATACTAAATTAGTATTAGATAACGTTTTATACCTACCTAATATTGATACAAATATTATTAGTAGGGTTAGGCACTATGATTCGGGAGGTTGCCTTATAAAGGAAACCCTTTATAGGGGTGATAGACGCTGTATAGCTGTACTAGACTTTAAAAAATCAGGATTTTTTCTTGATGTTAAAGGCAGCTCTAAGCCTATATTACATGCAAATTTTGCTTTTCCTTTAGACCTTACTAGTTATAATACTACTAAAAGTATAGAGCTGCAGCGTAATAAGATAGTGGTGGAAATTCCTTCTAATTCTATTAGAAAGGAAGACTATAGACCTATTATAGAGGATGCTATAGTATCCGAAGCTATAGAGCCTAATAAGCGCTATAAGCTAAGGAATTCTCCGGCTAAGGGTACTACTTTAGAAGGTGTAGGACCTTCTTTAAGGGGGAAAAGGCCCTGTAGGCCTGTAGAGCCCTTAGCCACTGCCTAGGCCCCTTATCAAAGTCCCTGTAAGACTAGGGAGCCTAAGCCCTTAACTGGTACTAGAGACCTGCCCTATATGCTAAGAGAGCCAGTTATAGAGGGGAATAAAGTAGAAAAGGCTATATCTAGCCCTACTTTAAAGGAGCCTAATATAGGTCAGCGAGATTACTATAATCTACTTAATTTAGCTAAATTGTGGCACGTTAGGCTGACCATATAGGCCTGCGTCTTTTGAAAAAGACCTCTAGTATTACTAAAGGGCTGCCTAATTTTGATAAAATAAAGGAAGCTGATTTTCACTGCTCTAGCTGTGATCGAGGTAAAGCAGTAAGAAGGGTTAGTAAGGCTTTAATACCTGACCTACCTAGGGTCTTAGACTCAATAGAGGGGGATACTGTTAAAATTAGGCCTAGGCCTTATAATAGAAACCCTATAGTCTTACTTCTAGTTGACCGTAAAAGTAGGTATAGGTGGGTTTTTAACCTACCTTATAAATCAGGCCTTGTAGTAGCTAATGCTATTAAGGGCTTTTTTAGGGGCCTAAGGAATGGATTTGGTAGATATCCTACTAAATTCCACTCTGACGGAGGTGCTGAAATAACTGATTTATTAAATACTTGGTTAGCTAAAAGGGGTATTAAATTTAGCATTTCTGCCCCCTATATCCACGAGCAGAACGGCTTAGTAGAACGATCAGTTAGAGTTATACTAGACTGTGTAAGGTGTACTATTCTTAGTAGCGCTTTACCCCAGTATTTGTGGTGCTTTATACTGGAGGCTGTAGTGGAATTAGTTAATAGTATAGCTATAACTAATAAGGAAACCACTTCTTTCTAGGCGCTATTTGACGAGCTAGAGCCTGGTATTCCATATATACCTAACCTAGAGCGCTATAGGGCTATAGGCGCTAGAGGAGAGGCTATTATACCTCTAGAAAAACGGTCTAAATCGTTAAAATTTACCTCTAGAACGGAAGAGTGTAAATTACTAGCGGTATTAGGTTCTAAGACCTACCTAGTATATATACCGTCTAGAAGAGCAGTACTTAAAACGTCTACTGTTAAGTTTATAGAGGATAATATAGTACTTAGTTAGCCTACTGATAATACGGCTTTAGAGGGGGAATTAGTAGACCTAGACCTAGATTTAGAGGGGGCTGTCAGCCTAGACCCTTCTAATCCTAATACTGAAAAGCCTATTAGTATAGAAATAGGACCTAGTAAGCTAGAACCCTACGAATCTTCTTCTAATAGTAAATTAGATGAACCCTCACCGGATAAGCCTATAAATCCGGTTATAGTAGAGTCTACTAGGCCTACTATATCTATTAGAAAGCCTGAATTACCAGAGGCGTTTCCCTAAACTATAGAGCCTATTTTTGCACCTAAGCCTATAGAAGTTATAGCGCCTAATCAGCCTATAATAAACGAACCTCTTGATAATAGTGATCTTATTTCAGAGGGGGATAAAATGCAGCTCGATTACTATAAGCTTTTAGCTAAGACTAGTAGCTATATACTGTCTTTTGTCTATAAGGCTCGAAAAAGGGTAATATCTAAGGATAGTACGCCTACTACTTATAAGCAAGTCTTAAAACTACCTAGAGATGAGCGTAGTAAGTGGTTAGAGGCTATTACTAAGGAATTTATCCAGTTATTAGAGCTAGGGGTTTTTAAATTCCTACCTAGGAGTCTATTACCTTCTAACCGCAAGCTTATTACCTATCGAAACGTTCTTAAGGTTAAAAAGGACGCTAAAAACAGGCCTATTAAGTATAAATCTCGGTTAGTAGCTAGGGGCTTTATGCAGGTAGAAGGCCTAGATTACACTATAACCTACGCCTCTACTAGTATACCACCTACTTGGCGTATACTTCTAGCTATAGGTGCTGTTCTAGACTGGGAAATAGAATAAGCGGACTTTATAGGGGCATTTCTTAATAGCGCTCTTAGAGAAGAAATATATATAGAAATCCCTGAAGGACTATTAGACCTAGCGGCTTCTAATAAGGCTATTTATAAGCTTTTACTAAAATACGGCTATAATCCTTCTACTCCTAATATTATTAAACTATCTCAAGCGTTATACGGTCTGAAACAAAGCCCTAGAGAGTAGTAAGATAAGCTTAAAATCTTACTTAAGAGCCTAGGCTATCTCCCTCTTATTTCAGATCTAGGGGTCTTCTATAATGCTGAAACCTGCCACTTTATCGTTACCTATGTAGATGACTGTCTATTCATAGGGCCTAATATAGGCTATATAACTGATTTAAAGAAACGGCTTAATAAGGTCTACGCTATAGAAGACTTAGGGCCTGCCGCCTATTTCCTAGGCGTGCAAATTATAAGGGATAGACCTAATAGGCGCCTGTGGCTTAACCAGTCACAGTATATAGAAGAGGCGGTTAGCCGCTTTAACTTAGCCGATTCTAAGCCTATATCTATTCCCTTATAGCCGGGGCTAGTAAGTCAACTTTAACTAGAGGAAGATATTACTAGCCACCTCTGTAATTCTACGGAAATTAAGCTCTATCAAAGCCTAGTAGGAACAGCTATGTATATAATGCTCCTTACTAGAGTAGATATTAGCTTTACTGTATAGTGGCTCTCTAGGTCTTTAAATAGACCTACCAAATCACACTTAAACGCTGCTAAAAATCTTTTTAAGTATCTTAATAGTACTAAAGACTATAGCATCTGTTTTAGCTGTAACGGAAATACAGTAGCTGATCTAGGGCCTAAGCTTAGTAATAGTAGTAATACAACTACAAAGCTTAGTAGAGACTTTCACTCTAAGGAAGGGCCTAGGCCCCTAACTACTACCTCTACTACTATAGTAGATTCTAGAAATAGTAAAGGTAGTAGCCGGACTTCTATAATTAATAGTAGTCTAGTCCCTATAGGCTTTAGTGATTCTGATTTTGCAGGGGATAAGGCTACTAGTAAATCTACCTACGGCTATCTATATAAGTTAGCCGGTGGGCCTATTAGCTGGAAAACGAAAAGAGCTACTACTATTGCTCTCTCTACCCTGGAAGCTGAAACTGATGGACTTATAGAGGCTATACGCGAAGTACAGTGGATTATAGGGCTATTTTCTAAACTTTATAGACCTATAGACTACCCTATTACCCTCTATGGAGATAATCAGGGCTCTATTACGGTAGCTAATGACCCTGCTCTACATGCTAGAACTAAGCATACTCTGCTGAAATTCCAGTACGTTAGAGAGCAGGTTAAGGCTAAAATAGTTACTATTATATATCTTAATACTAAGTGTATGCCGGCTGACGGACTTACTAAAGCCCTACTAGTTAGTGGCGTTCAGTCTTTTATTAGGCTTTTAGGCCTTCAACCTAAGGGAGCTTTTTACTAAGCTACCCTTTACCCCTATACATATACTCTATACTATATATATAGAAGGCCTGGCTTAGCCTGATTAGCTTATAAGACCAGTCAATAGTACCGGCTACTTTACAGCCCTCTAGAATCACCTAATTCCTCTATATAGCCTTAAAAGGCTTATAAGGTCCTAGCTACTGTAGTACAGTTCTCTAGGCGCCCTTGTGCTGGCATTAGCTCCCTGCGGCGTTAGGGAGGCCTATATTACTCTAGCTACGTCTAGAAGTACTCTAGTATATAGTATAGCTATATTTGGAAAATATAGGCTCCGGCTATTACTAGTAGTATACTTTCCTTTAGAGGGGGATTCTCTATGTGACTATCTGTTATTTCCTTACTAGAACTTGCTAAAAGAATGGAGTAAAAAAGGGCATAAAATTTAAAACTGTGCTAAAAATCGTTTTCTCTATAAGAGGATAAAGGCGTTTATAAGCCCTTTACTCCTTCTATACTCTAGTGCGTCTATTAGTCGCTAGGGTATAGAATATTTAGATATTATATATTACTATACGCTTTTAAGCTATAGTACCTATACCTTAAGATATAGGTTTGATTTCAACATCATATATATTCTTACTTCTTTCTATATATAATAGGGGTTTATCCTATATATATATAAGGGCATAACCCCTTTGTCTAACGGAATAGTTTTGCTCTTACGTTCTTTTTTCTTAGGATTCTTCTATTCTTTACCTATATATAGCTTTCTAAGGCTTATAAAGGAACAGAAGAATAGAGGGGGTGTTAAACGTACAAAATAAGCTATAGCGCTCTAACGGTTATAGCTTAGGCAAAACGGATTTCAGTTCTCGAACTACTAGATATATAGCTATATTCTAAGGGTGGGCCCACTTTTGTGGATACCGCTGACTTAGCTATATACTCTACTATATAGCCTAGAAATAGCTTTAAAAGGCTTTTCTATTTTTAGATTTATGCCCCACTTTTATGGAGACAGCCTCCTTAGGCTGTATAAGCGCTAGAAATAGCCTTAAAAGGCTCTTCTACTAGGTCACCTACCTACCCTGTACCTACCCTGCACCGCAGGAGCGAAAACAGAACTTACAGGAAAAGTCGTGCGGCTTACCCTGCAGCTTAGGTGGCCGTAAGTCGATTATTTAAAATCGCCAGCTTATTTGGTTTTTCGGGAAGTGGCTATGCACCTACTAAGGCGCTCCTGCCGTATGGAAGGTAGGAACGGTCCCGGAGGGTATATATAGGAAAGGAAATTGCGAAGCCTTACCTACTGGGACTAGAAATCAAATTATACGTTACCTACAACTATAAGCCTTATAGGCCTATAAGACCCACTGAAAGCCGTGATATATAAGCTTAAAGCCCCTATAATATAGCGCTATAGCCTATAACTATACCGTTATATAAGGACTTTTATAGAGGGAATACAGTAAAGGGCCCTACTTTACTATATTAGCACATACCTAGGAAGTGCTATTTAGGCCATATTAACGCTGTTGCTGCCCCTACGTACCCTATACGACTACTACTAGTAGGCTATAGTGGTTATAGATCCTTATATAGGATTACCCATTCCAATAACTCTAAAAGGGATAACAAAGGAGATATCAGTGCTCGAAACGATTTCGCATAAACGCGTTATCTACTGCCTAGGTAGTAGCTAATAGCCACGTTGCTTAAAAGGGTAGACCGTACGTACGACCGTATATAGGGATTAGTAAGCTCTTTGCTCTATATAGGGGAATCAACAATAGGTTCGTGCAATAAGAGCTTAAAGTTAGAACAATAGATCGTACAATAGTAAGGAATAATAGTAGAGGGGGAGGAAGTCAGTATTACAGTGCTCTTTACCTATAGGCTCCTTATTCCTTTATATATATAGAGAGGATGTACTGCCCTTATAGCTCAGGCTTCCTCTTCCCTTACGTAATAGTAGTAACAGTAACAATAGTAATAATAGCAGTAACAACAATACTAACAAGTATACTAGTAAGTGTAGAGACTGCCGTTTGTTACTCATATACTAACTTAAATCAAGTATTATTATTCAGTAATATTACTACTATACTGGATGCGTTCTTTGTATATATAGAGGCGTTACTTTTGCTTGATAAAGCGTTAGGTGCCGCTACTGCTACGGCTGTCGATACTGCTGCTGCCGAGCCTGCTAAGCCTGCCGATACTGCTGCTATACCTGCCGCTGCCGCTAAGGCCGCCGCTGCTAAGCCTACTAGCGCCGCCGCTACTGCCGCTGCTAAGGCCGCCGCCGCCGAGCCTGCCGGCGCTGCTACTGCCGCCGTTGTCGATAATGTTAGTAATGCTGTCCCTCCTATTATTTCTAGTATGTTCTATTGTCTGCTCCTTATACTTGTTATTTACTAATATACTTGCTTAGCTGCCTTTTAAGAAGTAGCGTTGTCTGTTTATATAGCTTTATATACTTAGGCTAAGGCTAAGGCTAAAAAAGAAGAAGAAAAAGAAAAAGAAGAAGGAGAAGAAGAAGAAGACAAAGAAGTAGTAGAGGAAGAGAAGGATATAAAAGGTAGAGGTAAGGAGGATAAAGGTTCGTATACTTACTTCGAGCTCCTATTATCATATCTAACTATTAGTATAGTAGCTACTTTATATATACCCTCTAAGGGTAATAGCCAAGTTATAGCCTAGTCCTAGCGTTAGCGTAGTAGGTCGTCTTTATTAGCTGTTTGGATATAGTTCCTAATACTTGCCTATTAGTCGCAATACAGCGTTGTATATATATTGCTGGTATAAAGCGCGTGTTCTACTGCCTAAGGTACCTCTACTTAGCCTTAAATAGCAAAAACCCGGCTATAGCGCTGGACAAGCTATACATTAGGCCGCTTAGCCAGCGCTGCCGGGGCTATAGCTTAGGCTATAGCTGCTGCCCTATATAAGTATATCCTCCGCTTAAATGCGCTTTCGTTACTATATTATAGGCTTATAGCTAATATTATACCTAGCCTAGTAGAAATTAAGCCTATAGTACGCTGCTTCCTAGTGTAATATATCGATCCTAGTTGTCTTATATCGGTAAGTGTTTATTGCTATATTTTCCGCTTGATATACGTTGCTAATCCGGTATCTAGGAACTTGGTAATTAGCGCTAAGGTACTTGCTATACCCTATAGGCGTAGAAGGAGGATCAGGCCCTTCTAAATAGTAGTAATGCCGGTATATATATAATATCAGGGATAGAGAGGAAGGAGGAGGCTAAACAGGCTATTCCATGCTTTATTAAGCTAGTATTTGCAGGATAGTAAGCTTGGTTTAAACGGTTGTTAGTACGTTGTTTATATATCTAGAGATACGTCCTCTATAATTAAAAGTTTCTACTTTACTGTATTATATTCCGCTTATACTCTTCTAATTATCGTATTATATACTCCCTATACTATATCTATCTATTCCCTTAACTTTCTTCCTTCTCTTAATAGCAGCTAGTATATAGTTGTACAACTACGTTACTGCTATGTACTGCTATTACAGCGCGTTACTACTGGCGTTAGTACCGCCCTATTCGCAAACCGCGCGTTCGACCTAGCCTTCTATATATATATCAATTTCGTTGGTTGAAATTAGCGTTCCTAGTGCCTTATTAGGCACTGCCTTTGTTATTACGTCTCATAGGTTATCGTCGCTGCAAATCTAGCGTACTTTCTTGATTTCTCTACTCTTATAGCTCTTATAAAACGCTATTATATCAATTATCAAATGCTTTTCAGTTATGCTTCCTAATTTGACTAAGCACTTATAAAGGCTGAAAGAGTCGGTATAGAGAACCAAAGGTAGACCTACGCCTAGGTTAAGGCATTTATAGATCTCTGTTAAACGTACAAAATAAGCTATAGCGCTCTAACGGTTATAGCTTAGGCAAAACGGATTTCAGTTCTCGAACTACTAGATATATAGCTATATTCTGAGGGTGGACCCACTTTTGTGGATACCGCTGACTAAGCTATATATTCCACTATATAGCCTAGAAATAGCTTTAAAAGGCTTTTCTATTTTTAGATTTATGCCCCACTTTTGTGGAGACAGCCTCCTTAGGCTGTATAAGCGCTAGAAATAGCCTTAAAAGGCTCTTCTACTAGGTCACCTACCTACCCTGTACCTACCCTGCACCGCAGGAGCGAAAACAGAACTTATAGGAAAAGTCGTACGGCTTACCCTGCAGCTTAGGTGGCCGTGAGTCGATTATTTAAAATCGCCAGCTTATTTGGTTTTTCGGGAAGTGGCCATGCACCTACTAAGGCGCTCCTGCCGTATGGAAGGCAGGAACGGTCCCAGAGGGTATATGTAGGGAAGGAAATTACGAAGCCTTACCTACTTGGACTAGAAATCAAGTTACTACGTTACCTACAACTATAAGCCTTATAGGCCTATAAGACCCACTAAAAGCCGTGATATATAAGCTTAAAGCCCCTATAATATAGCGCTATAGCCTATAACTATACCGTTATATAAGGACTTTTATAGAGGGAATATAGTAAAGGGCCCTACTTTACTATATTAGCACATACCTAGGAAGTGCTATTTAGGCCATATCAACGCTGTTGCTGCCCCTACGTACCCTATACGACTACTACTAGTAGGCTATAGTGGTTACAGATCCTTATATAGGATTACCCATTCCAATAATCTCTTTAAACGTTCGATTAAGGATATAAGCGACGTTAAAGCCTTAGCTTATACTATAAATCTCGCTTACTAGTATACTCCGGGTTACTCGTTTGTACTTTATAAAGGACTAGTATATAATATTACTGTATAGCCGAAATATCGTCCTTTGCTTGTTAGCGCTTTTGTTCCTAAGAATAATTATAAACCTGATCTATAAGCTTAGATCCTGGTTATTCGCGAAAGAGCTATCGACAAAGATAAAAAGCTTAAGGGTACTTAGGTTAAAAGAAATATAGTATAACCTACGCTTAGGATTGTCAATTTGCTACTAAATTTGCTTATTCAAGGCATTAACGTCTACTTACTATAGCTCTATAGCTTATACTATATAGGCATAGTTGAATGCTACCTCTAGCTAGTATGTTAAAGCAATGTATGCTCTATACGCTTACTGTTCTATATACGCCTTCTTCCACTTAGGGTACGTAGACCTTCTAATAGGAATAAGTTATAGCTTTCCGGCCTGCCCCTTTTATCGTACAATAAGGTGATTGTCTTGGACCTCTACCCTATAGCCATTGAAATTGCTAGAATCTCCGGCCGCTAAAATCGTTAGGGGCTTTGCCCGAAAGCCTGCTCTTTAAAGCTCTATTTCCTCTTTCTAGAGGAATTCTTTAGTACTAAGGTTAAGGGTATTGTCCGTTTACAGTACTATAATACTAAAGTACTTGCCTAAATTAGTTAATAAAAGGCAGGGATTATAAGGGGAACTGCCTATTTATATACGCTCTTTATACTATTATATATACGTTAGGAACTAGTAAAGACCGCTTTTAGCAATCCTATATAAAGGTTTCCTAACGCGTATAACATGCCCTTCTAGGTAATTGTAGCGTAGCTTATAGGGCAGCCTTATATAGATTAGCCTTGTTAGCTCTAACTATAACTATATATATACCTGCGTAATATCGTGTATTATAATTATATAGTCGAGCTGTAATTGTAGTATTAGTACTAGGGCAAGTAGCAGACATTATAAGTATCGTTAGATCGTTGGTAATTATATAAGTATTTTCTTTTTATCGGTATTACTATAGCCCTATGCTATAAGGCATAACTTTTTATATAGATAAGGTATATACTTCTCTTTAACTTCCCTTATAAGCCTATATCTAAAGATACGGATCTTCTTAAGATCTGGCGTCTAGGGCACTACCTTAAGTACTCCTATTTCGATTAGGGACTCTATCTCTTTAGCGTCTAACTGCTTAAAGGGAGCTCCGGGTGCTATAATTACTCCTTGTTTTCGGAGTTTAACTGCTAAAGTATAGTCCTTCTTTTCTTTTTTAGACATATATTGCGCTGCCCCTGAACGTATAACGTGTTTTTTAGGGTTAGGGTTTCGGCTTGCTTTGTTTTTCGCCCCTAAAGGTCTACTGCGTCTTCTACCTTATAGTAGGGCAGGGTATTCGAGCGGTTAGGGCGCCGATTAGTGCTCTTCCTAATCGCCTATTGCCTTACTATTGCTGTTTAAGAGCTTAGTAAGCCGGTTATATAGCTTTATCATTATATTACAAAAGGTTACTAGTCTGTTTGCCATATCGACTATAACCTCTGTATTAGTTATATTAAGCACTTTATAGGGCCCTTGCCACCCCTTATACTCTCTATATACTAGAACCTTCGCTCCTAAGGGGAGTGAAAGCGGTAACGTATTAGTTATATCTAGCCCGTTACGCTATGCTAATACGTTGTTGATCTTTTGCCAGTCTTTGATTCTTTATAGCTTAGCTATTACAGCTTATACTGCTCTTATACGCTGCATTTACGTTGGGAAAGGGGGCAAATCCATTTTAAACCTTAGATACGCTCTAAAGACTAGCAGCATTAGTACAAGTCCGTTTAGGCTAGCTATATTATTGACTATACTTACTATACTCTAGAGGTAGGCTTCTAGTAAGACTATACCCTTTGTTTCCTCTAAGATGATCTTATATACCCTATATAATAGCGTATAATAGCGCTTTAGATGCCTGATTAACTAGTAAGCCTTGACTAGGATAATATAAATAGTGATCCTAGCAAGCTTAGCTTCTGCCTAGAACTCCTTAGCTATAAAGTTAGTCCCTTGGTCGTAGTATAAGATATTAGGTAGGCCAAGATAGGTATCGATCTAGTACTCCTTTAAGCGCTCCTACGTTTCCTTTACCGTCTATACATTTAGGAACCTTACTGCCTGAAATAAAGTAGTAAAGTCAATTATATAAAGGTATTTACAGCTTGCTAAGTCGACTATATCTACTAATACCTCTTTATTAAAAGAGAAGTTATTATATACTTAAAGCGAGAATCGAAAGCGCTAAGGTACTGCTCCTTTAATCTGATAATAGTGGCAGTTGTTGTTTAGCAGCTTGATAGCCGCTATATTGATATCCCGGTAGTTATAGCTTAGGATTTTGTAAAGCTTGTTCGCCCTAGGGTAGCTAAATCGTTGATAGAGTTACTAGAGCGTAGCTTTAGTTAATTAGTACTCTAGCAGCTTATCCGGTCTAGCAAAGTAAGTGGCTGTTGCAATTTCGTACCCCTGAATTGGCATCCACGGATAGCCCTATTTATAGGCTACTTAAATACGTACTTCTGTTTTGTCGTTCCTAAGCTTGTTATCTATATTTTTTAGGTAAATGCCGAGGTTATCCATGTCCTTAAGGTATAGTAGAAAAGGCGTTTATAGATCTAATATATAGAACGTTACTATACTAAAAGGGGTATCTATATTTACAGTGTTAAGGGACTTTAGTAGCTTGCTACTACTAAAGATAATGGACGTTTCGCCGGCTTGTTTTCGGTTAAGTATAAGCCTAGGGAGCTGGTGTTATAGTGCTAGAAACTGCTTAAACCCTGCGGTTAAGACATCCGCCGCTCCTATATCCGGCAGGATACCTTGGAATTCTTCTACTAAATATCTATTAAGTATAAAAATCTAGTTTAACTACTTACTTAGTAGGTTTATCCTAGGATTATACCTAGTAATTAAGTATTCAAAAGCGTCTTCTTAGAGGTAGGTCGCTATATAGTATACTATACTCGGTCTTATATCTTTGTTACTAGATTCTTCCTTGGAATTGTCGACTAAGTACTGCATTAGCTGCTCGTTTTCCTCTTTAGAATCCGACCTTTCTATATCGACTAAGAAGGCTTAGTAGCAACCTTTATCCTTCGATTATATAATTCTACAACTCTCTAACTACTACTTCTTCTGCTTGTCTTAAGTAGCCTTTAGGTGATTTATAGATCGGCAACCTTCTCCCCTGCAGATCTAACAGCAGGTCTACTTTACCTCTTTACCTCTTTTCTAGTAGCTTATATTCTGCGCCTAGGCCCTTTTTATCGGGCTATCTTATACTTGGCTATACTTCTGGTTATTATATTATTAGTCCGTTATAAACGCTAATAAGCCTTTTTTCTATATATAAATAGCAAGGGCTGTTCGGAGTTAAGAGCAGAGCTTATCAAAGTTAAGTTCTGGCTTTAACAGCGCGCTACTAAGCCTAGATACGCCAGTTACTGCTTGAATTAGCGTAGGAACTAGCATTTCGTCGTTGTATTTTATGCTAAGGCTCTTCTATAACTGTACTAATTTCTCGAATAGCGCTTTAAGGATATTTATCTTTAACTTTCTAGAGTTCTTAGGCACGTTAGATACTGTATTAAAAGTGATTGTACTCTATTTGTTAAAGCATTCTAAGTATATTACCTTATTAACGAAGTAACCTTAGAGGTAACTATATATAATAGCAAAAGACGTTCCGTTTAATATATACTTTATATACTAATCTCTTATATATCTAGAAAGTATTAAAGGGAATATGTGATAGAGCTGACTATATTCTATCTATAGGGAGCAGTACTACTATAGAAAGAACTTAACTTTGTTGTCTAGAATCTTAGTATCCTTACCGCTATAGTTTCCCTACTTATCCTATAACTTTATAAAGGTGCTTACTAACTTGCTATCGATATTCTAAACCTGGCCTTTAATAGGTAGAAGGCGCATATAATCAGTGCTTTCTATACGTACTGTCTTGGCGTACGGTATTTGTAAAGTAGGTTGTTTAAAACGGGTCTCTGTAGTTTCTACTGTTGTTGCTATTGACCGTTCTTCTTACGTTTCTGGTTAACAAGACGGTCGTTACGACGAAAGCTCTTTCGAGCTATCTTTATAGGATTTAGTAGGTAGGGGTATAAAGTCTTCCTCTAACATATAGGCAAGTATAATAAGGCTAGCATTAAGAGGAGCTCCGAATACCCCTTTGACAGGTACTGACTTGTTAATAAGGGCTTTTTGTAGTACTGCTTTAAGCTTTAGAAGCCCTTTTACCTAGTCTTCTATATCCTAGTTATAGAAATCTATATAAAAAGCCGTATAAAGGTTATAACTAGTTAAGTCGTTATTAATCCGAGCAATAAAATCAAGAATCTATGAGTTAAGGAGCATTATATCTACGCTCTTCGGCTTGATAAACGGGGGGTATTATAAGAAAAGAGATAGGTTAAAAGAGTAAATATAGCTTTCTAATTTAATCTCTTTTAAAGCTTATATAAGCTCTATAAGGCCGGGTATAGGCGCCATTTTATTATTATAAATCGCCGACTTATAAAGTAGCGATAATTATCATCTTAGTTGATCCTTTAATCGAACTAAGCGTTAGTAGAAGTAGTATAAGGTTATTCGCTCTTCCTTTCTAGTATCCTACGTTTTCGGACTGGTTAAGTCAACGATTACCTTTACAATATAAGCTTTTGCCAGATCTACTAATCTACTTTGCTGTTCTATACCGTCTACTAGCAATACTAATCAGTATCGGTAGTCTCTGTATATATATATAAAGGGATAACCAAAAGGTAAATCGATTGGTAAATAGAAGTCTATCTGCTCTAACTACCTTATTAGGACAGTCCCTATTATAAATACTATCTACAATGATCAGATATAATCGTCGTATTAAACATACTAATTGTAGAGCGATTACTCGTTAGGATCGAGCTATTAGCGCTCGGAAAGAGCGTTATAAGCCATTGTCGTGAACCCCGTATTCGTATCGCTAATCAGAGTTCGTCAAAGCTCTGAACGCTGCGATTACCCGATGCCGAACGTCACCTGTGCCTTAGTTCCGACATATCTTGAAATATCCCTTTAAGATACTATATAGTTAGACGAAGGAGATACTAAAAGGAATGTAGTATAGGTGATATTCCTTAGCTTATCCTAAAAGAGCGTTTGGAAAAACAGTACCTAGTAGGCTATAATCGATCTAGAAAGTCTAGTAGCAGTATAGAAAGAAACAAACTTCATTATTAAGGATATCATTATTAAACCTGGAATAGCTATCCTTTAAGTCCTAAGACTTAATGAAATCGGTTAGGGTTTTTCGATTAATACTTATCTTGTTTATCTAGCCTGTTTCGATCGGTAGGATGGCTATATATTCTGTACTTCTATACGTAATGTACTTATACTAGGTATACCGCTCTTTATTATCTGCTTAGGGTTAAGCGTGTTCTGGCCTATATCTAGTATTAATACTAGGGGTTTGCGCAGGTTGTATAGGGTTCTGTCATCCCCCTTAATTAGTTCCCTAGTTATAGCCTTAGTAGTTACCTTAGCTATAACCTTAGGTATAACCTTGGCCGGCACTTTAGGTGGTTAGTAGGAATCCATGGCCTTTGCCAGCGCCCTTACTGGCTGGCAGGAATCCTGCTCCTATTGCGCTTCTAAGTCCATAAATCGGAAGTATTATCTATAGGTCCAGATTTAGTAGGTAGAGGGTGTTTCCGAACTAACTGTAGTTACTAGTATAGAGCGTTCTGCTTTAGGCTACTATCTGACGTATACCCGGGTCTTAGCCGCTTACTAGTTAATTGTTGTTTATAATCGAGCTGCTTGTTAGTCTATATTACTAGGTAGTGTTTACAGCTATATTACTGATTTATATCTCCCTTTATAGTACCTCCTATAGCTAGGTACTAATTTCAGAGTCTCGGGTTGTTATTAGTACGATCTCCTTCCCCTTTTCTATTTAAGTAGGAAGAGATATCGTTATATAACGTCTATACTTAGCCTAGATCGACGGTCTATAGATTTAGGGGAGTACGTTAGGCCCTAGATTGTTAGACAGGTTATTAACAAGCGTTACAAGTCCTCTAAAGAGCTTCTGCCCTTTCAAGCCGTCTACTAGGATATAGCTATCGTTAAGCATTTAGCATAGTTATAAGTATAGTTTATTGTTGAACTCGTTAAAGTAGTTAGCTATCTAGTCCTTGAAATCCAAGCGGAATTTATAGTATAGATCTTTAGATTATTGCCCTTTATAAGTACCGAGGTAGGAGAGCGTATATAAGTTAAGTACTTTATTACTGTTATACTTTAGATCGATATACTCTAGCAATCTATAGAAGGTTTAAGCATTAAATTTATTAATACTTATAATAGGTAGCTAGATAGGGAATTCTTATTCAAAATGCTCTTTAAGATCCTAGGCTATACTTAATAAAATACTAAGTATATAATAAAGGTTCGTCTTAATATCCTTCCTTCTTAAGGTTCTATAAGTAGAAGGATCTTAGGATGCTATAATATATTAATTATAATAAAGTTTATTAGTAATATAGTTTTAGTAGCGTTCTTTCAAGCAACGCTTCCTTAGTCTAAAAGCTTAGGTCAAGCTTCCTTAGCCTAAAAGGATAGGTTTATAGTATCGGTTTTCTTATAAGCAATATTGCTAAGTTAATAGGGTAGTTATCTAGTTGCCTAATCGACAGCCCTTAGTAAACAAACCGTAATCTACTTAGTTAAGGTTATTAAGTACTTAACTAACTACCTTACCGCTTTATATTACCCCTATATTGCAATATAGAGACAATACTAATTAGTATTAGTAGGTTTCTAGAGATTATTGTAATCTAAAACGATAAAGAGCAAAGCAAGTAGTAAGGAAATACTAGTTTAAGTTCTAGTTCTAAATTATTATATATCTCCCTCTATCTAAAGGGTAGTTACACACCCCTTAAATACCCATATTAGAGCAGAGTACTCGTTGGTAACCATTATATAGTACGTAGGTACGCCATTTATAGCTGTCGTACAAGTAGCGTAGTACGCGCCCTGTTCCCCAGAGCGAGAGGCTAAGTAGCGCAGTACGCGCCCCATCCCCCAGAGCGAGAGGCTCATGTGCTGCGCGGTCACGGGGATCAGCACCTAACCCCCCTTACCGCAATCAACAAAGGGATTATACCTAGTACTAGGGCTACTAACGTTTTAACTGCTAGACTTCGACAATTCCTTATGCTAAAAAAGATAATCGGATTACTTAAGATCAATAAGATACGTATAGGAGAAGCGAATATACTTTTCGGGTCTAAGGATTTAAAACGATTATTCGGAACAGTTAAAATAGAGCTTGACATTAGTTATACGACTTTCTATATATTAGAGACGCCAACCCCTTTTCTTATATATCTAAAGGACATGGATAAGCTCGGCATATACCTTAATAATATAGTAAATAAGCTAGTATCTAAGTTAGAAAAGCGTATATATGTTTAACAGAAATAGGGATATCTATAGATCCTTATAAAAGGGATTAAGCTACTAAGTATAACATTTATAGTAGATAACAAGCGTCCTACGCCTCTATAGCTTATAGAGGCCGAACTAAGACGCATTTATCGATACTATAGATACCCTATAGTTAATAGATTGTATAAACTATTATAATAAGTAGACTACTAAGTGGAACATAGCGCTATTAAGATGATCAATAAGTTCTACCATTTCTATTAGATTAAAGGTACAGTGCTATAATAATTTAGATTTATGTTATAAGACGACATTTGCTTTAATTTCAAGATCGTTATAGATATCTTAGATATTGATAATTCTAAGGTACTATATATAGTCAATGCTACAACGTTATTCTAAGCAGCCTACTTTTTAAACAATCTTTTAGCTAAAAAGACGTAAGAGCGGCTAAAGGAATGTTAGATCGATATATACCTTAGACTATCTAATGTTTTACACTATAATAAGGGTACTAATTTCAAAGTGTACGAGTTCTAGGTAAAGGCTAAGCTTATAAGTATAACCTGTTATTTAGTACCGGTCGAGGTATATTAGTTAGTTAGTAAGATCGAGCGGTATTATAGGCTACTAAGACGGGCCTATAACATTATTAAAGCTAAAACCGCCAGATCTTACTCGAAAGAAGCATACCTATAAGCAGTACTAAGCGCAGTTAATAATACCGCTGGCCTGGATAGGCTAGTACTAACGCTCTTAGTTTTCGGCGTATACCCGCGCCTTACTATAGACGTACTGCCTTCTCTATCTTAACTATACCGAACAGGCATAATTTGGAAGGCTATAATATAACTGCAAATCCTAAATAATATAAGGAATGCGTAAGATGCTCTTATATAATACAATAGACTAAGTATGGAAGACGTGCTACTACGCTTACTTAAAGTAGGTACAGAAGTACTTATATTCTAGGAAAGTAACCGATAGATAGGACCCTATAAGGTAATCTCGGCTATAGATATAACGATAATTGTCGATATGGTTAATAGACCTATAGAATTTCGGAATATAGTTATTGGAATGGGTAATCCTATGTAAGGATCTGTAACCACTATAGCCTACTAGTAGTAGTCGTATAGGGTACGTAGGGGCAGCAACAGCGTTGATATGGCCTAAATAGCACTTCCTAGGTATGTGCTAATATAGTAAAGTAGGGCCCTTTACTGTATTCCCTCTATAAAAGTCCTTATATAACGGTATAGTTATAGGCTATAGCGCTATATTATAGGGGCTTTAAGCTTATATATCACGGCTTTCAGTGGGTCTTATAGGCCTTTAAGGCTTATAGTTGTAGGTAACGTAGTAACTTAATTTCTAGTCCAAGTAGGTAAGGCTTCGCAATTTCCTTTCCTACATATACCCTCCAGGACCGTTCCTGCCTTCTATACGGCAGGAGCGCCTTAGTAGGTACATAGTACCTTCCCGAAAAACCAAATAAGCTGGCGATTTTAAATAATCGACTCACGGCCACCTAAGCTATAGGGTAAGCCGCACGACTTTTCCTATAAGTTCTGTTTTCGCTCCTACAGTGCAGGGTAGGTACAGGGTAGGTAGGTGACCTAGTAGAAGAGCCTTTTAAGGCTATTTCTAGCGCTTATACAGCCTAAGGAGGCTGTCTCTACAAAAGTAGGGCATAAATCTAAAAATAGAAAAGCCTTTTAAAGCTATTTCTAGGCTATATAGTGGAATATATAGCTTAGTCAGCGGTATCCACAAAAGTGGGTCCACCCTTAGAATATAGCTATATATCTAGTAGTTCGAGAACTGAAATCCGTTTTGCCTAAGCTATAACCGTTAGAGCGCTATAGCTTATTTTATACGTTTAACACCCCCTCTATTCTTCTGTTCCTTTATAAGCCTTAGAAAGCTATATATAGGTAAAGAATAGAAGAATCCTAAGAAATAAGAACGTAAGAGCAAAACTATTCCGTTAAACAAAGGGGTTAGGCCCTTATATATATATATAGGATAAACCCCTATTATATATAGAAAGAAGTAAGAATATATATGATGTTAAAATCAAACCTATAACCTATTGAAAGGTATAGGTACTATAGCTTTTAAGCGTATAGTAATATACAATATCTAAATATTCTATACCCTAGCAACTAATAGACATACTAGAGTATAGAAGGAGTAAAGGGCTTATAAACGCCTTTATCCTCTTATAGAGAAAACGATTTTTAGCACGGGTTTAAATTTTATGCCCTTTTTTACTCTATTCTTTTAGCAGGTTCTAGTAAGGAAATAATAGGTAGTCATATAGAGAATCCCCCTCTAAAGGAAAGTATACTACTAGTAATAGCCGGAGCCTATATTTTCCAAATATAGCTATACTATATACTAGAGTACTTCTAGACGTAGCTAGAGTAATATAGGCCTCCCTAACGCCGCAGGGAGCTGATGCCAGCACAAGGGCGCCTATAGAACTGTACTATAGTAGCTAGGACCTTATAAGCCTTTTAAGGCTATATAGAGGAATTAGGTGATTCTAGAGGGCTGTAAAGTAGCCGGTACTATTAACTAGTCTTATAAGCTAATCAGGCTAAGCCAGGCCTTCTATATATATAGTATAGAGTATATATATAGGGGTAAAGGGTAGCTTAGTAAAAAGCTCCCTTAGGTTGAAGGCCTAAAAGCCTAATAAAAGACTAAAAGCTACTAACTAGTAGGGCTTTAGTAAGTCCGTCAGCCGGCATACACTTAGTATTAAGATATATAATAGTAACTATTTTAGCCTTAACCTGCTCTCTAACGTACCGGAATTTCAGTAGGGTATGCTTAGTTCTAGCATGTAGTGCTGGGTCATTAGCCACCGTTATAGAGCCCTGATTATCTCCATAGAGAGTAATAGGGTAGTCTATAGGTCTATAAAGTTCAGAAAATAGCCCTATAATCTACTGTACTTCGCGTATAGCCTCTATAAGTCCATCAGTTTCAGCTTCTAGGGTAGAGAGAGCAATAGTAGTAGCTCTTTTCGTTTTCCAGCTAATAGGCCTACCGGCTAACTTATATAGATAGCCGTAGGTGGATTTACTAGTAGCCTTATCCCCTGTAAAATCAGAATCACTAAAGCCTATAGGGACTAGACTACTATTAATTATAGAAGTCCGGCTACTACCTTTACTATTTCTAGAATCTAATATAGTAGTAGAGGTAGTAGTTAGGGGCCTAGGCCCTTTTAGAGTGAAAGTCTCTACTAAGCTTAGTAGTTGTATTACTTCTATTACTAAGCTTAGGCCCTAGATCAGCTACTGTATTTCCATTACAGCTAAAACAGATGCTATAGTCTTTAGTACTATTAAGATACTTTAAAAGATTTTTAGCAGCGTTTAAGTGTGATTTTGTAGGTCTATTTAAAGACCCAGAGAGCCACTGTACGGTAAAGCTAATATCTACCCTAGTAAGGAGCATTATATACATAGCTATTCCTACTAGGCTTTGATAGAGCTTAATTTCCATAGAATTACAGAGGTAGCTAGCAATATCTTCCTCTAGTTAAAGTTGTCTTACTAGCCCCAGCTGTAAGGGAATAGATATAGGCTTAGAATCGGCTAAGTTAAAGCGGCTAACCGCCTCTTCTATATACTATAACTGGTTAAGCCACAGGCGCCTATTAGGTCTATCCCTTATAATTTGCACGCCTAGGAAATAGGCGGCAGGCCCTAAGTCTTCTATAGCGTAGACCTTATTAAGCCGTTTCTTTAAATCAGTTATATAGCCTATATTAGGCCCTATAAATAGACAGTCATCTACATAGGTAACGATGGAGTGGCAGGTTTAAGCATTATAGAAGACCCCTGGATCTGAAATAAGAGGGAGATAGCCTAGGCTCTTAAGTAAGATTTTAAGCTTATCTTGCCACTCTCTAGGGCTTTATTTCAGACCGTATAACGCTTTAGATAGTTTAATAATATTAGGAGTAAAAGGATTATAGCCATATTTCAGGAAAAGCTTATAAATAGCCTTATTAGAAGTCGCTAGGTCTAATAGTCCTTCAGGGATTTCCATATATATTTCTTCTCTAAGAGTACTATTAAGAAATGCCCCTATAAAGTCAGCTTATTCTATTTCCCAGTCTAAAACAGCACCTATAGCTAGAAGTATACGCTAAGTAGGTAGTATACTAGTAGAGGCGTAGGTTACAGTATAATCCAGGCCTTCTACCTATATAAAGCCCCTAGCTACTAACCGAGATTTATACTTAGTAGGCCTGTTTTTAGCGTCCTTTTTAACCTTAAGAACGTTTCGACAGGTAATAAGCTTATAGTTAGAAGGTAATAGACTCCTAGGTAGGAATTTAAAAACCCCTAGCTCTAATAACTGGATAAATTCCTTAGTAATAGCCTCTAACCACTTACTACGCTCATCTCTAGGTAGTTTTAAGACTTGCTTATAAGTAGTAGGCATACTATCCTTAGATATTACCCTTTTTCAAGCCTTATAGACAAAAGACAGTATATAGCTACTAGTCTTAGCTAAAAGCTTATAGTAATCAAGCTGCATTTTATCCCCCTCTGAAATAAGATTACTATTATTAAGAGGTTCGTTCGTTATAGGCTGATTAGGCGCTATAACTTCTATAGGCTTAGGTATAAAAGTAGGCTCTATAGTTTGGGGAAACGCCTCTGGTAATTCAGGCTTTCTAATGGATATAGTAGGCCTAGTAGACTCTACTATAACCGGATTTATAGGCTTATCCGGTAAAGGTTTATCTAATTCACTATCGGAAGAAGATTCGTAGGGTTCTAGCTTACTAGGTCCTATTTCTATACTAATAGGCTTTTCAGTATTAAGATTAGAAGGGTCCAGGCTGATAGCCCCCTCTAAATCTAGGTCTAGGTCTACTAATTCCCTCTCTAAAGCTGTATTATCAGTAGGCTGACTTAGTACTGTATTATCCTTTATAAACTTAATAGTAGAGGTTTTAAGTACTGCTCTTCTAAATAGTATATATACTAGGTAGGTCTTAGAACCTAATACCGCTAGTAGTTTACACTCTTCCGTTCTAGAGGTAAATTTTTACGATTTAGACCGTTTTTCTAGAGGTATAATAGCCTCTCCTCTAGCGCCTATAGCCCTATAGCGCTCTAGGTTAGGTATATATGGAATACCAGGCTCTAGCTCGTCAAATAGCGCCTAGAAAGGAGTGGTTTCCTTATTAGTTATAGCTATACTATTAACTAATTCTACCACAGCCTCCAGTATAAAGCACTATAAATACTAGGGTAAAGCGCTACTAAGAATAGTATACCTTACACGGTCTAGTATAACTCTAACTAATCGTTCTACTAAGCCGTTCTACTCGTGGATATAGGGGGCAGAAGTGCTAAATTTAATACCTCTTTTAGCTAACCAAATAGTTAATAAATCAGTTATTTCAGTGCCTCCGTCGAAGTGGAATTTAGTAGGATATCTACCAAATCCATTCCTTAGGCCCCTAAAAAAGCCCTTAACAGCATTAGCTACTATAGGGCCTGATTTATTAGGTAGGTTAAAAACCCACCTATACCTACTTTTACGGTCAACTAGAAGTAAGACTATAGGGTTTCTATTATAAGGCCTAGGCCTAATTTTAACAGTATCGCCCTCTATTGAGTCTAAGACCCTAGGTGGGTCAGGTATTAAAGCCTTACTAACCCTTCTTACTGCTTTACCTCGATCACAGCTAGAGCAGTGAAAATCAGCTTCCTTTATTTTATCAAAATTAGGCAGCCCTTTAGTAATACTAGAGGTCTTTTTCAAAAGACGCAGGCCTATATGGCCTAGCCTAACGTGCCACAATTTAGCTAAATTAAGTAGATTATAGTAATCTCGCTAACCTATATTAGGCTCCTTTCAAGTAGGGCTAGATATAGCCTTTTCTACTTTATTCCCCTCTATAACTGGCTCTCTTAGCGTACGGGGCAGGTCTCTAATGCCAGTTAAGGGCTTAGGCTCCCTAGTCTTACAGGGACTTTAATAGAGGGCCTAGGTAGTGGCTAAGGGCTCTACAGGCCTACAGGGCCTTTTCCCCCTTAAAGAAGGTCCTATACCTTCTAAAGTAGTACCCTTAGCCGGAGAATTCCTTAGCTTATAGCGCTTATTAGGCTCTATAGCTTCAGATACTATAGCATCCTCTATAATAGGTCTATAGTCTTCCTTTCTAATAGAATTAGAAGGAATTTCCACTACTATCTTATTACGCTGCAGCTCTATACTTTTAGTAGTATAACTAGAAAGGCCTAAAGGAAAAGCAAAATTTGTATGTAATATAGGCTTAGAGCTGCCTTTAATATCAAGAAAAAATCCTGATTTCTTAAAGTCTAGTATAGCTATATAGCGTCTATCACCCCTATAAAGGGTTTCCTTTATAAGGCAATCTCCCGAATCATAGTACCTAACCCTACTAACAATATTTATATCAATATTAGGTAGGTATAAAACGTTATCTAATACTAATTTAGTATAGGTAGGGGGGGCCTTTCTAGATAATACTTCTAGTGTAATAGAGCCTATACCAGCCGGGCTTATAGGGCCATTTCCAGTTTTAATAGGGCGTAACTGGCCTATGTTAGGCGTAAAGGTAGTAAACCGCTCTTTACTATTACTGATATGGTCTGTAGATCCCGTATTATATAGCTAACTATTATAAAGAGCAGGGTCTCTAGGGCGTCTTCTAGGCTGATTATCTTTATATTTTGCCTTGTTATTAGAAGAGGTTTTTAGGCCTTTTCCTTTCAAGTCCTTACGCTTCTTATACCCTTTTAACGCTAATAGCTATGCTAATTGGGTATTAGAATCGCTAGAAGAACTAGAATTGGAACTAGAGTCGGATTCCTCTTCTTCTTCTATAGCTAGGTTATAGGACCCTAGCATAAAGGAGGCTTATTCAGCACTTTTAGCACTATAATTCTGCCCTTCAACATTATAACTAGCCTTCTTCTTACCCTTTTTCTTATTTTTACCCATCTTACTAGGGTTAGAATTTGAATTAGGGGTGGAATTAGAGCTATTAGCTATATAAGCTGCTCTATACGCCTCTGTAGCCGGGTTCCTAGATTCTTCTAGAATATCAGCCATTAGATATTCTATATTAAGGCTAGATGCTGTAAGACCTAGCATTCTAGCCCTCCTTATAGAGCTCTTTTAGCGTGATACCCAGCTAGGAAACTTAGATTCTAGAGCCTTAAAATACTGATTCAGTATTAAAGAGGGATCTATATCTATTTTAGCCATGGTAAGCTTAGCAAGATAGCCGTTGAATTCAGCGTTAAAAGCTGATAAGCCTTTTTTATAGGTACTTAAGGTAAGGGCGTGGAATTCGTGATAGACGTCCTCCTTTTTAGACTTTATAGAACGGCTATACTGCCTAACAAGTAGCTTAAAGGCCTTAGAAGGTATATAAATCCACGATATAGCAGCCCTAGGGCTACTAGATAAGCTATCACGTAGAAGCATTAAAAGAACAGCTTAATCAGAGTCGCTATGAGTGTTAGATATATCAGGGTTTTCTAAAAAATTAGATATCCCTAACGCTCTTAGTACTATACTTAAAGCCTGAATCCACTGTTTAAAATTGCTTTCCCTGTTAAGCTTACTATCGTCCGGTATAGTATAGGCCTTTTTAGAAAGCTCCTTTACTATACTACTAGTAATAGTATCCTTAAAGCCTTCCTTAGACCCTGTATCTATAGGGGGGTCTAAATTACTAGTAGCTGTATTATCTATAGCCGGCCCTAGATGGGGCTCTTTCCTAGGGGGACGTGGAGGAGAATCTAAATCCATAGTACCGCTAAAAGGATCAAATCTAGGACTATATCTAGTCTTTCTAGTAGCAGCAGCATTGCTACTATTAGTTAAAGAAGCTAAAGTAGAAGATATATTCTTTATAGCGCTAACGCTATCCTCGACAGAGGCTTTTAGGGTATTTAGACTTAAAAGTAGTGTTTTTATATCACTAGATTGGCTAGCTATAACTCGCTTATAAGATTTTATATGCTGTTTTAGGACTTCTATAACCTCGCTATAGTCTTCGCCATCTTCCTTATCTTCTAATAGGGTTCGTATAGGTAGTAGAGGCCTAGAAGATTGCCCTAGATCAGCTGGGTTACTAGCCCTTTTACCCGCTTTACCCTTCCCTTTAGCTTGATCCGCAATTATAAATAGGCTACTATTTACTTTATAGTGCTAGCTAAAGCACTTAATTAGCTTCCAGTTCACTCAAGCTGATTAGCTAGCTCACTAATTATAGTAGTGATTTTCTAGGCTAGTCTTAGCGCTTAGTAGGTTTATAGCGCTGCCTACTTGCTACTTAGTAGGGCTTTCTAGTAGAAATTCTAAACTAGGCTCTAAGATAGGGACTAGAGACTTCGACGTAGGGACTTAACTACCGCCTATAGATATATCTATAGAAAGGGCTCTATAGTAGGGAAATATAGGTCTTTAGCGCTAGAAATTCTAAAAAGCTAGCCTTTCTACTTCCAGCTATAAGTAGAAAGGTCTTTTAGTATAGGTAAGTATACTAGCCTAAGCGTATAAGAGCCCCAAATGCTCGTCAATACTATAGGACTTAGATTTCTTAGCGATTTCTCCTTCTAGATTTTCAGGCTTTTTAGTCCTTAAATATCCTTTAATAAGATGTAATATATAGCTTTTTAGAGCTAATATAGTACTATGATTTCAGCTATAAGAGGCTTAAATAGCCCCATATATATAGGCAGAGGTAGCGCTTTGAAATTGGACTCCAACGATAACTATCCCACAGGCTATCCAGGCTCATAACCTATTGGAATAGGTAATTGTTAAACGTACAAAATAAGCTATAGCGCTCTAACGGTTATAGCTTAGGCAAAACGGATTTCAGTTCTCGAACTACTAGATATATAGCTATTTTCTGAGGGTGGACCCACCTTTGTGGATACTGCTGACTAAGCTATATATTCCACTATATAGCCCAGAAATAGCTTTAAAAGGCTTTTCTATTTTTAGATTTATGCCCTACTTTTGTAGAGACAGCCTCCTTAGACTGTATAAGCGCTAGAAATAGCCTTAAAAGGCTCTTCTACTAGGTCACCTACCTACCCTGTACCTACCCTGCACCGTAGGAGCGAAAACAGAACTTACAGGAAAAGTCGTGCGGCTTACCCTGTAGCTTAGGTAGCCGTGAGTCGATTATTTAAAATCGCCAGCTTATTTGGTTTTTCGGGAAGGCGCTATGCACCTACTAAGGGGCTCCTGCCGTGTAGAAGGCAGGAACGGTCCTGGAGGGTATATATAGGAAAGGAAATTGCGAAGCCTTACCTACTTGGACTAGAAATCAAGTTACTACGTTACCTATAACTATAAGCCTTATAGGCCTATAAGACCTACTAAAAGCTGTGATATATAAGCTTAAAGCCCCTATAATATAGCGCTATAGCCTATAACTATACCGTTATATAAGGACTTTTATAGAGGGAATACAGTAAAGGGCCCTACTTTACTATATTAGCACATACCTAGGAAGTGCTATTTAGGCTATATCAACGCTATTGCTGCCCCTACGTACCCTATACGACTACTACTAGTAGGCTATAGTGGTTACAGATCCTTATATAGGATTACCCATTCCAATAGGTTATAAGCCCGGATAGCCTGTAGGATAGTTATTGTTAGAGTCCAATTTCAAAGCGCTACCTCTGCCTATATATAGGGCTATTTAAGCCTCTTATAGCTGAAAATATAGTACTATATTAGCCCTAAAAAGCTATATATTACATCTTATTAAAGGCTATTTAAGGACTAAAAAGCCTGAAAATCTAGAAGGAGAAATCGCTAAGAAATCCAAGTCCTATAGTATTAACGAGCATTTGGGGCTCTTATACACTTAGGCTAGTATACTTACCTATACTAAAAGACCTTTCTACTTATAGCTGGAAGTAGAAAGGCTAGCGTTTTAGAATTTCTAGCGCTAAAGACCTATATTTCCCTACTATAGAGCCCTTTCTATAGATATATCTATAGGCGGTAGTTAAGTCCCTACGTCGAAGTCTCTAGCCCTTAGAGCCTAGTTTAGAATTTCTACTAGAAAGCCCTACTAAGTAGCAAGTAGGCTGCGCTATAAACCTACTAAGCGCTAAGACTAGCCTAGAAAATCACTACTATAATTAGTGAGCTAGCTAATTAGCTTTAGTAAACTGGAAGCTAATTAAGTGCTTTAGCTTACACTATAAAGTAAATAGTAGCCTATTTACAATGGCGGATCAAGCTAAAGGGAAGGGTATAGCGCCTAAAAGGGCTAGTAACCCAGCTGATCTAGGGCAATCTTCTAGGCCTCTACTACCTATACAAACCCTATTAGAAGATAAGGAAGATGGCGAAGACTATAGCGAGGTTATAAAAGTCCTAAAACAGCATATAAAATCTCATAAGCGAGTTATAGCTAGCTAATCTAGTGATATAAAAACACTACTTTTAAGTCTAAATACCCTAAAAGCCTCTGTTAAGGATAGCGTTAGCGCTATAAAGAATATATCTTCTACTTTAGCTTCTTTAACTAATAGTAGTAACGCTGTTGCTGCTACTATTGGAAAAACTAGCTATAGTCCTAGATTTGATCCTTTTAGCGGTACTATAGATTTAGATTCTCCTCTATATCCCCCTAGGAAAGAGCCCTATCTAGGGCTGGCTGTTAATTCAGCTACTAGTAATTTAGACCCCTCTATAGATATAGGGTCTAAGGAAGGCTTTAAGGATACTATTACTAGTAGTATAGTAAAGGAGCTTTCTAAAAAGGCCTATACTATACTAGACAATAGTAAGCTTAGCAGGGAAAGCAATTTTAAACAGTGGATTCAGGCTTTAAGTATAGTACTAAGAGCATTAGGGATATCTAATTTTTTAGAAAACCCTGATATATCTAACACTTATAGCGACTTTAATCAAGCTGTTCTTTTAATGCTTCTACATAATAGCTTATCTAGTAGCCCTAGGGCTACTATATTGTGGATTTATATACCTTCTAAGGCCTTTAAGCTGCTTATTAGGCAGTATAGCCGACCTATAGAGTCTAAAAAGGAGGACGTCTATAACGAATTCCACGCCCTTACCTTTAGTACTTATAAAAAAGGCTTATCAGCTTTTAACGCTGAATTTAACGGCTATCTTGCTAAGCTTACCATGGCTAAAATAGATATAGATCCCTCTTTAATACTAAATCAGTATTTTAAGGCTCTAGAATCTAAGTTTCCTAGCTAGGTATCACGCCAAAAGAGCTCTATAAGACAGGCTAGAATGCTAGGCCTTACAGCCTCTAGCCTTAATATAGAATATCTAATGGCTAATATTTTAGAAGAATCTAGGAACCCGGCTACAGAGGTGTATAGAGCAGCTCATATAGATAGAATCTATTACTCCTATAGAGTCTATCTAGAGACTATAAGGGGCTGCTAGCTTACACTTATGCTAGAGGAAAACCGGTAAACGGAAGAAAAACCTCCAACGAGCTTAACAAGGCGGGCAAACTAACAAGAGGAAAAAAGCAGTACTAAAGAAAACAAAGCAAGGGGAGGCCGTCTAGAAGGCTACTAAGGAAACAGCACCTATTCCCCTACCTATTGCCCGTAGGTACCTCCCTATATCTCAACCTTTCGGTTTATTAATTATAGGGGGTTGGGGTAGGGGAATAAGGAAGGGGTCTTGTTAGTAAAAAGGGGTAAGGCAAGGCTAGGCTTAAAGCTTAAAAGCTTATAAGCCTAGGCCTATAGCCTTCCCCTTTACCTTAGTATAGTAGTAAGATACTAGCTATAGGGAAGAAAGAAAAGACAGTCTAAAGAGAGAGAGGGGAAGTAGTCTAAGGAAGGAGAGAAGGCAGAAAAAGAGACTAAAGTATATCTGTATCCTCTTCCTCTATAGAGCCCCTTACTAGCTCTAGGGAAGAGGGTACAGAACTAGTAGCTATAGTACCGGTAGCTGCTAGATCGGTAGTAGTAAAGGTAAAGGCAGGGATTTTGCTAAAAGCCTCCCTTATAGTTCGCTGGGAAAGGGAGGCTATAGTAGTAGTAGCGGTTATTATAGGGGGGCGGCCATAGCGGCGTTTTCCAGCTACTACCGTATAGCTTTCTTCCCCTTCTAGCTGGTCTTCTATTGATATTGCCGGCTTAAGAGGGCCAGGGAGGTCGAAGTTAATAGGCCTGTTTTATAGGCTGGATTTTGCCAAGCCTTATACTTCTTTCTTTTAGGGCATTCTTCTGCCCTAGTATGGTAGTTGCTACGGCAGTTCCGGCAGTGCTAAGCCTTAGTATAGGCCGCCTTGTTAGTATGCTTCTTCTTTTCTTAGCCGTAGTTATAGCAGAGGGTAGGGAAGTGGTAGTATTTAGCTTTATACCCCTATTGCCAGTAGTTAAAGCACTATAAGGCCCTAGCCTTATCGATATAGGGCTCTGCTTTTAGGGCCCTATAGGCCTAGAAGATTCTGTCTTAATAGGCCTGGTAGGCCTCTTACTAGCTAGAGAAGGTAATAAGAGCTAAGACTCTTGTTCTTTCGATCTAGAGGGGGTACTAGACCTGAGCCCTTAAGGCTAAAGGATATACTTCTTTTACTGCTACTAGAAGGCTAGCTTCCGTTACCTGGTTAGCTATTGTAAGCCCTTTAACAGCAATAGCCCAGGTAGTAGTATAGATCAAGGCCTCTAGTAATAAAGAGGCTAGCCAGGCTGTGTTTTCTTCTAAGGCTTTTTTGATTTTTTCTCCTTTAGTAACTAGTATAAGGTTACTGCTTGGTAGGGTCCTTACCCCCTTAATAGAGTGCCCTATAGCCTTCTATACTACCTATGCGATTTCCAGGGCTGATTTTTGGCTAAGGGAGGAAGAGGCTGATCCTAGCTGTATAAGGACCTGTTTTTCTAAGCCTAGCTTAGTAGGCTTTACCCTAGCTGCTACTATAGCAGCCTAGGTACGGCAGGTTAGCTCTAATTTGACAGTAGGGGGTTGTTACTACTACTGCTATTGTTATTACTATTGTTATTACTATTGTTATTACTATTGTTGTTGCTTCTTCTGCCTTAGGGCCTGGGCAACGAACGAGGGAAATATCGGGGCGTTTTTCTCCTCCTCTTTCAAGATCTGCGTTAAGGCTAGCTTTCTAGCTAGCCCGGTATATTCGACGATTTCCTTCAAGGCTAGGTTATTGACTAAAAGACTGACTATCTAGTCTATAAGACTAGAGAAGGTAAGGGCAAGGGTTATAGGTAGTAGGGCTTTTTCTTTTTCTTTCCCCTTTTTCAAGGGGGTAGGGGTAGCGGTGGCGGTAGTGGCGTGTTGACTGCTGGAAAGCCCTTTAAAAGGGCTATCGAACGATATATTGCTTAACCTAGTAGCAGTTATAGTAGTAGCAGAGTTGGCAGCGGAAGTAGTAGTGGTAGTAGTAGCAGTAGTGGTAGTAAGGTAGGTTAAGAAGCTATAGCCTAAGCGTTTAGGGGCTTTATTGACAGCCCCTAGGGGGCTAGGGGCGGCAGGGTTTAGGTTAGCAGGGTTTAGGTTAGCAGGGTTCGGGTTAGAGGGGTTAGTACAGTTAGGGCTAAGGCATGTAACTATAGGGCCTGTACGCCTGCCCTGCTATAGCTATAGATTTCTGGCTATAGTCGACCATATCATACGGTCAGAATCCAACTACAGCGCTGTCGAACGAGCGACTGCGCTACAGCCAAATTTGGCGTATGTTAAGTCCTTAATTAGACAAGTGGATTGTAAAAGGGTACAGTCGATTTGGAGCGGTCCTGACCAAGAACGCGTTTTCGGATGTGTGATGTCGGTCTTATCGAGCAGCTCATATAGTAATAGCTCTAATTCAACCCCTGATTCAAATTCTAACCCTAGTAAGAAGGGTAAAAATAAGAAAAAGGGTAAGAAGAAGGCTAGTTATAATATTGAAGGGCAGAATTATAGTACTGAAAGTGCCGAACAGGCCTCCTTTATACTAGGGTCTTATAACCTAGCTATAGAAGAAGAAGAAGAGGAATCCGACTTTAGTTCCAATTCTAGTTCTTCTAGCGATTCTAATATCCAATTAGCACAGCTATTAGCGTTAAAAGGGTATAAGAAGCGTAAGGACTTTAAAGGAAAAGGCCTAAAAACCTCTTCTAATAAGGCAAAATATAAAGATAATAAGCCTAGAAGACGCCCCAGAGACCCCGCTCTTTATAATAGTGGGCTATACGATATAGGATCTATGGACTATATTAGTAATAGTAAAGAGCGGTTTACTACCTTTACGCCTAACATAGGCCAGTTACGCCCTATTAACACTGGAAATGGCCCTATAAGCCCGGCTGGTATAGGCTCTATTACACTAGAAGTATTATCTAGAAAGGCCCCCCCTACCTATACTAAATTAGTATTAGATAACGTTTTATACCTACCTAATATTAATATAAATATTATTAGTAGGGTTAGGCACTATAATTCGGGAGGTTGCCTTATAAAGGAAACCCTTTACAGGGGTAGAAGACGCTGTATAGCTGTACTAGACTTTAAGAAATTAGGATTTTTTCTTGATATTAAAGGCAGCTCTAAGCCTATATTACATACAAATTTTGCTTTTCCTTTAGGCCTTTCTAGTTATACTACTAAAGGTATAGAGCTGCAGCGTAATAAGATAGTGGTGGAAATTCCTTCTAATTCTATTAGAAAGGAAGACTATAGACCTATTATAGAGGATGCTATAGTATCTAAAGCTATAAAGCCTAATAAGCGCTATAAGCTAAGGAATTCTCCGGCTAAGGGTACTACTTTAGAAGGTATAGGACCTTCTTTAAGGGGGAAAAGGCCCTATAGGCCTATAGAGCCCTTAGCTACTGCCTAGGCCCCCTATTAAAGTTCCTGTAAGACTAGGGAGCCTAAGCCCTTAACTAGCACTGGAGACCTGCCCTATATTCTAAGAGAGCCAGTTATAGAGGGGAATAAAGTAGAAAAGGCTATATCTAGCCCTACTTTAAAGGAGCCTAATATAGGTCAGCGAGATTACTATAATCTACTTAATTTAGCTAAATTGTGGTACGTTAGGCTAGGCCATATAGGCCTGCGTCTTTTGAAAAAGACCTCTAGTATTACTAAAGGGCTGCCTAATTTTAATAAAATAAAGGAAGCTGATTTTCACTACTCTAGCTGTGATCGAGGTAAAGTAGTAAGAAGGGTTAGTAAGGCTTTAATACCTAACCTACCTAGGGTCTTAGACTTAATAAAGGGGGATACTGTTAAAATTAGGCCTAGGCCTTATAATAGAAACCCTATAGTCTTACTTCTAGTTAACCGTAAAAGTAGGTATGGGTGGGTTTTTAACCTACCTAATAAATCAGGCCCTATAGTAGCTAACGCTATTAAGGGCTTTTTTAGAGGCCTAAGGAATGGATTTGGTAGATATCCTACTAAATTCCACTTTGACGGAGGCACTGAAATAACTGATTTATCAACTACTTGGTTAGCTAAAAGGAGTATTAAATTTAGCACTTCTGCCCCTTATATCTATAAGTAGAACGGCTTAATAGAACGATTAGTTAGAGTTATACTAGACCGTATAAGGTGTACTATTCTTAGTAGCGCTTTACCCTAGTATTTGTGGTGCTTTATACTGGAGGCTATAGTGGAATTAGTTAATAGTACAGCTATAACTAACAAGGAACCCACTCCTTTCTAGGCGCTATTTGACGAGCTAGAGCCTGGTATTCCATATATACCTAACCTAGAGCGCTATAGGGCTATAAGCGCTAGAGGAGAGGCTATTATACCTCTAGAAAAACGGTCTAAATCGTTAAAATTTACCTCTAGAACGGAAGAGTGTAAATTACTAGCGGTATTAGGTTCTAAGACCTACCTAGTATATATACCGTCTAGAAGAGTAGTACTTAAAACCTCTACTGTTAAGTTTATAGAGGATAAAATAGTACTAAGTTAGCCTACTGATAATACGGCTTTAGAGGGGGAATTAGTAGACCTAGACCTAGATTTAGAGGGGGCTATCAGCCCGGACCCTTCTAATCTTAATACTGAAAAGCCTATTAGTATAGAAATAGGACCTAGTAAGCTAGAACCCTACGAATCTTCTTCCGATAGTGAATTAGATGAACCCTTACTGGATAAGCCTATAAATCCGGTTATAGTAGAGTCTACTAGGCCTACTATATCTATTAGAAAGCCTGAGTTACCAGAGGCGTTTCCCCAAACTATAGAGCCTATTTTTGCACCTAAGCCTATAGAAGTTATAGCGCCTAATCAGCCTATAACGAATGAACCTCTGAATAATAGTGATCTTATTTCAAAGGGGGATAAAATGCAGCTTGATTACTATAAGCTTTTAGCTAAGACTAGTAGCTATATACTGTCTTTTGTCTATAAGGCTCGAAAAAGGGTAATATCTAAGGATAGTACGCCTACTACTTATAAGCAAGTCTTAAAACTACCTAGAGATAAGCGTAGTAAGTGGTTAGAGGCTATTACCAAGGAATTTATCCAGTTATTAGAGCTAGGGGTTTTTAAATTCCTACCTAGGAGTCTATTACCTTCTAACTGTAAGCTTATTACCTGTCGAAACGTTCTTAAGGTTAAAAAGGACGCTAAAAACAGGCCTATTAAGTATAAATCTCGGTTAGTAGCTAGGGGCTTTATACAGGTAGAAGGCCTAGTATTGGAATGGGTAATCCTATATAAGGATCTATAACCACTATAGCCTACTAGTAGTAGTCGTATAGGGTACGTAAGGGCAGCAACAGCGTTGATATGGCCTAAATAGCACTTCCTAGGTATGTGCTAATATATATATTGTATTCCACCTATAGAGTCCTTATTGGACTATAAGGAGCTGCTAGCTTATACTAATGCTAGAGGAAAACCGGAAAACGGATGAAAAACCTCTAACGAGCTTAAACAAGGCGGGCAACCTAGCAAGAGGAAAAAAGCAGTACTAAAAGAAAAACACAACGCAAGGGGAGGCCGTCTAGGATGCTACTAAGGGAAATTGCGCCTATTCCCCTATCCGTCTCCTATAAGAACGCCCTATATCTTAATTAATATAGGGCTTGGGGTAGGGGAATAAGGAAGGGGTCTTATCAGCAAAAGAGGTAAAGGTAGGTCTAGGCTTAAAGCTTAAAAGCTTATAAGCTTAGCCTTATAGCCTTCCCTCTTACCTTGGTATAGTAGTAAGATACTAGCTATAAGGAAGAAAGAAAAGACAGTCTAAAGAGAGAGAGGGGAAGTAGTCTAAGGAAGGAGAGAAGGCAGAAAAGAGACTAAAGCATATCCGTATCCTCTTCCTCTATAGAGCCCCTTACTAGCTCTAGGGAGGAGGGTATAGAACCGGTAGCTATAGTACCGGTAGCTGCTAGATCGGTAGTAGTAAAGGTAGAAGTAGGGATTTTACTAAAAGCCTCCCTTATAGTTCGCTGGGAAAGGGAGGCTATGGCGGTAGTAGCGGTAGCGGTAGTGGCGGTTATTGTAGGGGGGCAGCCATAGCGGCGTTTTCCAGCTACTACCGTATAGCTTTCTTCCCCTTCTAGCCAGTCTTCTGTTGATATTGCTGGCTTAAGAGGGCCTGGAAGGTCGAAGTTGATAGGCCTATTTTAAAGGTAGGCCTTTACTTATGCCCTATATTTCTTTCTTTCAGGGCATTCCTCTGCCCTAGTATAGTAGCCTCCTTGGCAGTTCTGGCAGTTCTGGGCCCTAGTACAGGCTGCTTCGTTGGTATGCTTCTTCTTTTCTTGGCCGTAGTTATAGCAGAGGGCAGGGGAGTAGTAGTATTTAGCCTTATGCCCCTAACGCCAGCAGTTAAAGCACTGAAGGGCCCTAGCCTCGTCGATATAAGGCTCTGCTTTTAGGGCCCTATAAGCCCAGAAGATGCTGTCTTAACAGGCCTTATAAGCCTCTTATTAGCTAGAAAAGGCTATAAGTGCTAAAACTCTTGTTCTTTCGATTTGGAGTAGGTGCTAGACTTTAGCTTAGAGGGCTAAGGGATATACTTCTTTTGCAGCTACTAAGAGGCTAGCTTCCGTTATCCGATCAGCTATTATAAGCCCCTTAACAGCTACTGCCTAGGTAGTGGTATAGAGGGAGGCCTCTAGTGATAAAGAGGCTAGCCAGGCTGTATTTTCCTCTAAGGCCTTTTTTACCTTCTCTTCTTCTATAACTAGTATAAGGTTACCGCTTGGTAGGGTCCTTACCCCCTTAATAGTATGCCCTATTGCCCTCTAAACTGCCTGTACGATCTCTGGCGCTGATTTCTGACTAAGGGGGGAGGAGGCTAATCCTAGGCGTATAAGGACTTGTTTTTCTAGGCCTAGTTTAGTCGGCTTTACCCTAGCTGCTGCTATAGTAGCCCAGGTACGGCGGGTCTTAGGCTAAGGGGCTAGTTGCTGCTGTTGTTGTTATTGTTGTTGTTGGTGCTGCTGCTTCTTCTGCTTTTAGGCCTGGCTAGTAAAAGAAGGAAAGATCGGAATTACTGCCTTCTTCTCCTCTTCCTTTAGTATTTGCGTTAGAGCTAGCTTTCTAGCTAGCCCTGTATATTCGACGATTTCCTTAAAAGCCGGGTTATTAATTAAGAGGCTGACTATCGAGTCTATAAGGCTAGAGAAGGTAAGGGCAAGAGTCGACGGCGGTAAAGCTTTCTCCTTTTCTTTCCCCTTTTTTAGGGGGGCGGTGGCGGTGTTAGCGGTAGTGGCGTGCTGACTGCTAGAAAGCCCTTTAAAAGGGCTATCAAACGATATATCACTCGGCCTAGTAGCGGTTATAGCGGTGGTGGAATCGGTGGCGGAAGTAGTGGTGGTAGTGGTAGTAGTAGCGGCGGTAGTAGTGGCTATGGCTATGGCTATGGCGCTAGAGAGGTGGGGCGCAAACGTGTAGCTTGTGCAATTGGGTTCGGGGGTAGGCTCGTTGATTAAGGGGCTAGGGGTGGCGGAAGGGCGAGGGCCCAGAGGGTTAGGGGTGCCAGAGGGGCACGTGACTGTAGGGCCCGTGCGCCCCTACTGCAGATTTCTCGCTACGGTCGACCACATTGTACGGTCAGAATCCGACCACAGCGCCGTCGAACGGCGGACAGCGCTGCTGCCAAATTTGGCGTGTGTTGTGTCCTCAATTGGACAAGTTGATCGCAAAAGAGTGCAGTCGATTTGGAGCGTTCCTGACCAAGAACGCGTTTTCGGATGTTTGATGTCGGTTTTTACAGTCTAATATATAGCATTATGTGCTAATATAGTAAAGTAGGGCCCTTTACTGTATTCCCTCTATAAAAGTCCTTATATAACGGTATAGTTATAGGCTATAGCGCTATATTATAGGGGCTTTAAGCTTATATATCACGGCTTTCAGTGGGTCTTATAGGCCTATAAGGCTTATAGTTGTAGGTAACGTAGTAACTTGATTTCTAGTCCAAGTAGGTAAGGCTTCGCAATTTCCTTTCCTACATATACCCTCCGGGACCGTTCCTGCCTTCCACACGGCAAGAGCGCCTTAGTAGGTGCATGGCGCCTTCCCGAAAAACCAAATAAGCTGGCGATTTTAAATAATCGACTCACGGCCACCTAAGCTGCAGGGTAAGCCGCACGACTTTTCCTGTAAGTTCTGTTTTCGCTCCTACGGTGCAGGGTAGGTACAGGGTAGGTACAGGGTAGGTAGGTGACCTAGTAGAAGAGCCTTTTAAGGCTATTTCTAGCGCTTATACAGCCTAAGGAGGCTGTCTCCACAGAAGTGGGGCATAAATCTAAAAATAGAAAAGCCTTTTAAAGCTATTTCTAGGCTATATAGTGGAATATATAGCTTAGTCAGCGGTATCCACAAAAGTGGGTCCACCCTCAGAATATAGCTATATATCTAGTAGTTCGAGAACTGAAATCCGTTTTGCCTAAGCTATAACCGTTAGAGCGCTATAGCTTATTTTGTACGTTTAACACCTAGATTATACTATAACCTACGCCTCTACTAGGATACCACCTACTTGGCGTATACTTCTAGCTATAGGTACTGTTCTAGACTAGGAAATAGAATAAGCTGACTTTATAGGGGCATTTCTTAATAGCGCTCTTAGAGAAGAAATATATATAGAAATCCCTAAAGGACTATTAGACCTAGTGGCTTCTAATAAGGCTATTTATAAGCTTTTACTGAAATACGGCTATAATCCTTCTACTCCTAATATTATTAAACTATCTAAAGCGTTATATAGTCTGAAACAAAGCCCTAGAGAGTGGCAAGATAAGCTTAAAATCTTACTTAAGAGCCTAGGCTATCTCCCTCTTATTTCAGATCTTGGGGTCTTCTATAATGCTAAAACCTGTCACTTTATCGTTACCTATGTAGATGACTGTCTATTTATAGGGCCTGATATAGGCTATATAACTGATTTAAAGAAACGGCTTAATAAGGTCTACACTATAGAAGACTTAGGGCCTGCCGCCTATTTCCTAGGTATGCAGATTATAAGAGATAGACCTAATAGGCGCCTATAGCTTAACCAGTCATAGTATATAGAAGAGGCGGTTAGCCGCTTTAACTTAGCCGATTCTAAGCCTATATCTATTCCCTTATAGCCGGGGCTAGTAAGTCAACTTCAACTAGAGGAAGATATTACTAGCCACCTCTATAATTCTACGGAAATTAAGCTCTATCAAAGCCTAGTAGGAACAGCTATGTATATAATGCTCCTTACTAGGGTAGATATTAGCTTTACCGTATAGTAGCTCTCTAGGTCTTTAAATAGACCTACAAAATCACACTTAAACGCTGCTAAAATCTTTTTAAGTATCTTAATAGTACTAAAGACTATAGCATCTGTTTTAGCTATAATGGAAATACAGTAGCTGATCTAGGGCCTAAGCTTAGTAATAGTAGTAATACAACTACTAAGCTTAGTAGAGACTTTCACTCTAAGGAAGGGCCTAGGCCCCTAACTACTACCTCTACTACTATAGTAGATTCTAGAAATAGTAAAGGTAGTAGCCGGACTTCTATAATTAATAGTAGTCCAGTCCCTATAGGCTTTAGTGATTCTGATTTTACAGGGGATAAGGCTACTAGTAAATCCACCTACGGCTATCTATATAAGTTAGCCGGTAGGCCTATTAGCTGGAAAACGAAAAGAGCTACTACTATTGCTCTCTCTACCCTAGAAGCTGAAACTGATGGACTTACAGAGGCTATACGCGAAGTATAGTGGATTATAGGGCTATTTTCTAAACTTTACAGACCTATAGACTACCCTATTACTCTCTATGGAGATAATCAGGGCTCTATAACGGTGGCTAATGACCTAGCGCTATACGCTAGAACTAAGCATACCCTGCTGAAATTCCGGTACGTTAGAGAGCAGGTTAAGGCTAAAATAGTTACTATTATATATCTTAATACTAAGTGTATGCTGGCTGACGGACTTACTAAAGCCCTACCAGTTAGTGGCTTTCAGTCCTTTATTAGGCTTTTAGGCCTACAACCTAAGGGAGCTTTTTACTAAGCTACCCTCTACCCCTTTATATATATTCTATACTATATATATAGAAGGCCTGGCTTAGCCTGATTAGCTTATAAGACCAGTCAATAGTACCGGCTACTTTACAGCCCTCTGAAATCACCTAATTCCTCTATATAGCCTTAAAAGGCTTATAAGGTCCTAGCTACTGTAGTATAGTTCTATAGGCGCCCTTGTGCTGGCATCAGCTCCCTGCGGCGTCAGGGAGGCCTATATTACTCTAGCTACGTCTAGAAGTACTCTAGTATATAGTATAGCTATATTTGGAAAATATAGGCTCCAGCTATTACTAGTAGTATACTTTTCTTTAGAGGGGGATTCTCTATATGACTACCTGTTATTTCCTTACTAGAACTGGCTGAAAGAACGGAGTAAAAAAGGGCATAAAATTTAAAACCGTGCCAAAAATTGTTTTCTCTATAAGAGGATAAAGGCGTTTATATGCCCTTTACTCCTTCTATACTCTAGTGCGTCTATCAGTCGCTAGGGTATAGAATATTTAGATATTATATATTACTATAAGCTTTAAAGCTATAGTACCTATACCTTTAAATAGGTTATAGGTTTGATTTCAACATTATATATATTCTAACTTCTTTCTATATATAATAGGGGTTTATCCTATATATATATAAGGGCGTAACCCCTTTGTCTAACGGAATAGTTTTGCTCTTACGTTCTTATTTCTTAGGATTCTTCTATTCTTTACCTATATATAGCTTTCTAAGGCTTATAAAGGAATAGAAGAATAGAGGGGGTGTTAAACGTACAAAATAAGCTATAGCGCTCTAACGGTTATAGCTTAGGCAAAAAGGATTTCAGTTCTCGAACTACTAGATATAAAGCTATATTCTGAGGGTGGACCCACTTTTGTGGATACTGCTAACTAAGCTATATATTCCACTATATAGCCTAGAAATAGCTTTAAAAGGCTTTTCTATTTTTATATTTATGCCCCACTTTTGTGGAGACAGCCTCCTTAGGCTGTATAAGCGCTAGAAATAGCCTTAAAAGGCTCTTCTACTAGGTCACCTACCTACCCTGTACCTACACTGCACCGCAGGAGCGAAAATAGAACTTACAGGAAAAGTCGTGCGGCTTACTCTGCAGCTTAGGTAGCTGTAAGTCGATTATTTAAAATCGCCAGCTTATTTGGTTTTTCAGGAAGGCGCTATGCACCTACTAAGGGGCTCCTGCCGTATGGAAGGCAGGAACGGTCCTAGAGGGTATATGTAGGAAAGGAAATTGCAAAGCCTTACCTACTTAGACTAGAAATCAAGTTACTACATTACCTACAACTCTAAGCCTTATAGGCCTATAAGACCCACGAAAAGCCGTGATATATAAGCTTAAAGCCCCTATAATATAGCGCTATAGCCTATAACTATACCGTTATATAAGGACTTTTATAGAGGGAATACAGTAAAGGGCCCTACTTTACTATATTAGCACATACCTAGGAAGTGCTATTTAGGCCATATCAACGCTGTTGCTGCCCCTACGTACCCTATACGACTACTACTAGTAGGCTATAGTGGTTACAGATCCTTATATAGGATTACCCCTTTTAATAGTAATCCTATACAAGGATCTATAACCACTATAGCCTACTAGTAGTAGTCGTATAGGGTACGTAGGGGCAGCAACAGCGTTGATATGGCCTAAATAGCACTTCCTAGGTATATGCTAATATAGTAAAGTAGGGCCCTTTACTATATTCCCTCTATAAAAGTCCTTATATAACGGTATAGTTATAGGCTATAGCGCTATATTATAGGGGCTTTAAGCTCATATATCACAGCTTTTAGTGGGTCTTATAGGCCTATAAGGCTTATAGTTGTAGGTAACGTAGTAACTTGATTTCTAGTCTAAGTAGGTAAGGCTTTGCAATTTCCTTTCCTATATATACCCTCCGGGACCGTTCCTGCCTTCTATACGGCAGGAGCGCCTCAGTAGGTGCATGGCACCTTCCCGAAAAACCAAATAAGCTGGCGATTTTAAATAATCGACTCACGGCTACCTAAGCTACAGGGTAAGCCGCATAACTTTTCCTATAAGTTCTGTTTTCGCTGCTGCGGTGCAGGGTAGGTATAGGGTAGGTAGGTGACCTAGTAGAAGAGCCTTTTAAGGCTATTTCTAGCGCTTATATAGCCTAAGGAGGCTGTCTCCACAAAAGTAGGGGCATAAATCTAAAAATAGAAAAGCCTTTTAAAGCTATTTCTAGGCTATATAGTGGAATATATAGCTTAGTCAGCGCCATCCATAAAAGTAGGTCCACCCTTAGAATATAGCTATATATCTAGTAGTTCGAGAACTGAAATCCATTTTGCCTAAGCTATAACCGTTAGAGCGCTATAGCTTATTTTATACGTTTAACAATAGTAGTCAAGCTATATTACTAAGAGCTAGCGTAGGATAAACAAGACAATTAGGCTAGAGTTAAGCAGCTAGAACTATTCTAATATCCCTAGCCTAAGCAACCCTACTAATATAGACAACTATAAAAGAACCTGGCACCTACTAACAACTTTGTTTTTAAAAAAGAGAAGTATAACTACAATCTTACGCTTAAACTATAAGCTAAAGGCAAGATTACTATACCTAGTATACCATTCTAAGAATCTAATAGAATAGAACTAAACTTACTCTTAGAAGCTAGGGTAATCAAAGTAATCTAGATGCTAGTAGATATGTCGGACTACTAAATCTTTAAATCAAAGATCGTCTAAGAAGTAAAAGATAAGCTTACTTTGCTATATAAAAAATTACGCTTTATAGCTTAGAGATTCGGTAATAAGGACAAGAAGTACCTCCTCACTTAATCGCTAATAATCTAGTACTACATATAACAACTAATACTTTTACTACTTCTAATACTATAAATACACTTTGGTTTTAAGGTATAGGTACATAATGTTATCTAGGCTTATATATAAGCTAAGTTATAGCTAGTAAGAAAAGTAATTCTTCTTTTACCTAAGGAACTTAAGATGCTCTATCCCCTCTATACTGTCTTACTTATTAAAACCCTACTATATAGACTAGCTAAAGCTGGACTATACTAGTAGGTAATGTATATGAACTAGTATACTAAATACCTCAATCTTAAACTAAGCGCTTTTGACCTATACCTTATAATTAGTAAGATACGAATTAGAAACGGATTTTGAATTGTCGGTCTATAAACCAACAATACTCTTAATATTAGCAAGTAAGCCTTTATAGATAAGGAGAAGCTTAAGCTAGATAAGGCCGGCTTTAAGTATAAGCTACTAGTATTTTTAACAGACAAATCAATTATAGACTTTAATAGATATAAGCTTAAAATAAGTATAGATACTATCGGGATTCGGCAAAAGGGGCAAGCTACGCGACTCGAACTTATAAGCCTAGATGCCAAAACAGCGAAACAAGTATATATCAAACAATATATATAAAGGGCCTATATTGCTACAATTTGCTAGCTAGAAGCAACTTTCGATTCATTAGTAGCAGTATAATTAACTAAACCTAATATAGCAGAGATTACCAAGCTTAACGCTTAACTACAATAGTAGATCGAGAACTTAGTATATAGGCTTTACTACCTGTAACTTAAACTTAAGATAGCTAAGCTCTTTGTCTTCATAGACGGATTATTCGCTGATAATGCTGATATAATATTGCAGATTAGATTCGTTATAATTTTTAGAAACAAGATAAGTAGTATAAACAAGTTTAACCTATATAGCAATATTATATACTAGTCCTTAACTAAGTATAAGCGGGTAACGTAAAGCGTTTTAGCAAGTGAAATATATAGAATAGTAAGCGGGTTTAATCTCGGGTATATACTATACTAGACGCTCGCTAAGATCTACTTAGGCCTAGGTCTACTATCACTACTACTAATCGTTATTTATATAGACTTGTTCAGTTTATACAAGTACCTGGTAAAACTTAGAACAACTATAGAGAAGAGACTTATAATCGATATAATAGCGCTATAGTAGAGCTATAAGAACCGTAAAATCGTAGAAATCAGGTAGATTAGTAGTAATAACAACCTAGCCGACGCTATAACCAAGTATACGCCGAACAAGACGTTTAAAAGGCTTATTACTATAAATATAGCCAAGATCAGAGTAGAAGGCTAGGTTTAACGCCCAGCTAAGTAATAGGAAGAATGTTGATTGCGGCAAGGGGGGTCAGGTGCTGATCCCCGTGACTGCGCAGCATATAAGCCTCTCGCTCTGGGGAATAGGGTACGTACTGCGCTACTTGTACAATAGCTACGAGTAGCGCACCTACGCACTATGTGATGGTCACCAACGAGCGCTCTGCTTAATATAGGTATTTAAGGGGTGTGTAACTACCCTCTAGATAGAGGGAGACAGACAATCCAGAACTAGAACTTAAACCAGTATTTCCTTACTACTCGCTTTGCTCTTTATTGTTTTAGATTACTACGATCTCTAGAAACCTACCAATACTGATTAGTATTATCTCTATATTACGATATAGGGGCAACGCAGAGCGGCAAGGTAGTTAGTCAAGTGCTTAACAACCTTAACTAAGTAGATTGCAGTTTGCTTACTAAGGGCTGTCGATCAGGCAACTGGATAACCATCCTATTAACTTAGCAATATCGCTTATAAGAAAACCGATACTATAAACCTATCCTTCTAGGCTAAGGAAGCTCGACCTAAGCTTTTAGACTAAGGAAGTATTACTTAAGAGAATACTACTGAAACTATATTGCTAACTAACTTTACTATAATTAATATACTATAGTGTCTTAAGACCCTTCTGCTTATAGAACCTTAGGAAGGGAGGATATTAAGATAAACCTATATCGTATACTAAGTATTTCGTTTAGTATAGCCTAGGATCTCAAAGAGCATTTTAAACAAGAATTCCCTATCTAACTACCTATTACAAGTATCGACAAATTTAACGCTTAAACCTTCTATAGATCGCTAGAGCGTATCGATCTAGAGTATAACAGCGATAAAGTACTTAACTTATATACGCTCTTCTGCCTTAGTACTTATAAGGGGCAATAATCTGAAGATCTGTACTACGAATTCCGCTTAGATTTCAAGGACTAGACAGCTAACTACTTTAACAAGTTGAACAACAAACTACGCTTATAACTACGCTAAACGCTTAATAACGGCTATATTCTAGTAGATAGCTCGAAAGGGCAGAAGCTTTCTAAGGAACTTATAATACTTGCTAATAACCCGTCCGATAATCTAGGGCCTAATATACTCCTTTAAATTCATAGGACGTTAATCTAGGCTAAGTATAGATAGCTTAGAACGGCATCTCCTTCTGCTTAAACGGAAAAGAGGAAGGAGATTGCACTAATAACAATCCGAGATTTCGCTACTAGTTCCTACTAGAAGGTAATATAAGGGGATATACAAGTCAGTAATACAACTATAAATGCTACCTAGTAATTTAAACCGGTAAGCGGCTCGATCATAAACGACGATTAACCGGCGAGCGGCCTAGGCCTAAGTATACGTCAAACAGCAGCCTAGAGTAGGACGCTTAACGCTAGTAACTGTAATAAGTTTAGAAATACCCTCTACCTGCTAAATCAGGAGCTATAGATAACATTTCCGATTTATAGACTTAGAAGTATAATAGGAGTAGGATTCCTGCCGGCTAACGAGAGCGCCGGTAAAGGCTATAGATTACTACTAACCACCTAAAGTGCTGGCTAAGGTTATAGCTAAGGTTATAGCCAAGGTAACTACTAAGGCTATAACTAAGGGACCAATTAAGAGGGACGACGAAACCCTATATAATATGCGTAAACCCCTAGTGTTAACCCTAATTATAGGCCGGGACATGCTTAATCTTAGGCAAGTAACGAAGAGTAATACGCTTAGTATAAGTATATTACATGCGGAAGTGCTAAGTATATAGCTATTCTACCGATTGAAACGGGCTAGATGAACAAGACGACTATTAATCGGAAGACCCTTACCGATTTCATTAAGTCTTAGGACTTGAAGGACAGCTATTCTAGGTCTAATAATAATATCTTTAATGATAAAGTTCGTTTCTTCCTCTACTGCTACTGGATATTCCAGATCGATTATAGCTAGCTTAGTACTGTTTTTCCGAACGCTCTTTTAGGATAAGCTAAGAAATACCACTTATATTATATCCTACTTAGTATCTCTTTTATTAAACTATATAATATCTTGAAAGGATACTTCGAGATAAGTACTAAGTAGAATAACTATCTGTATATTTGGAATACTGTTACTTTCTAGTCTATATACCTTAAAAGCGAGAATAGCAATAAGTTAATAAAGGAAATTCTCTAGATCTTACTCGATAGACTCTAGTAAAGCTAATATAGGCTTAGTCTGCTCTATAACTATAAGGAATTTCTAGTTGCTAATATAATCCGAGCTTACTAAGGAGTGTCCGAGCTAAAGATTGCCCTATATAAACTACTAACAAGCTTTGAAGAGCTGGTAGCTATGCTCTATTAGATACTTAACATTAAAGAGGCGGATTGTATATATTGCTAATTCCTAATAGACTATAGGTTTATAACGACGAAAGCTAGGCCTGCAAGAAACTATTAGGGTAACTCGATTATAGATTCGATCTTTAAAAGGAACCGGGCTATATACGTATAGCAGCCTAGAGGCGCTATAGGGTATGGAAAGCGAAACGAGTTTTGGCAAGGAGACTATAATAAAACCTATACTAAGGTAGGCTGCTAGATTTATAGTAAGCTAGATTACTGATCTTTTATATATAGCTAAGAAGAATAGGCAATAGCTAAGAGCAAATAGCTTAAACGGAAGGGCATTGACAAAGATTATAGATAATATATAGCGTTTCTCCTTAATTATAAGGGTTTAGACGATAAATATAATATAAGGGAAGAAGATACTAAGCTTAGAGTATAGGTAGATAACTATAAGACCGATCAAGCTTAAGGTAAAAACAAAGTGCCAGTAATTAGTTTTAAAGAAGAATAAACAGTAGTAACTTACTTTACAAACCAAGCTTTTCTCTATCTAATTACCAGGAGCGACCAGCTATAGAAAAACAGTAAAAAGGATATAGAGAGAATAGAAGCTGTTTAATTCGTGCTTGACAGGTATACCAAGGCCGAATTCCAAGGAATTATACCTGATACTAAGGCTACTAACGTTTCAACTGCTAGACTTTAACAATTCCTTATACTAAAAAAGATAATCGGATTGCTTGAAATCGATAAGAAGCGCGTAGGGGAAGCGAATATACTTTTTAAGTCCAGGGATTTGAAACGATTACTTGGTATAGTTAGAGTAGAGCTTGATATCGGTTATACGACTTTCTATGTATTAGAGATACTAACCCCTTTTCTTATATATCTAAAAGATATAGACGAGCTTGGCGTTTACCTTAATAATATAATAAACAAGCTTATATCTAAGTTAGAGAAGCGCATATATATTTAGCGGAAATAAGAATACCTATAGATCCCTGTTAAAGGGATTAAGCTGCTAAGTATAGCGTTTACTATAGATAACGAGCGTCCTGCACCTCTATAACTTACAAAGGCCGAGCTAAGGCGTATTTATCGACGCTATAGATACTCTATAGTTAATAGATTGTATAAACTACTATAACAAGCAGATTACTAAGTAGAGCATAGCGCTATTAAGATGATTAATAAGTTCTGTTATTTTTGTTAGATTAAAGGAGCAGTACTATAACGATTTAGATTTGCGTTATAAGATGATATTTGCTTTAACTTTAAGATCGTTATAGACGTCTTGGATATCGATAGTTCTAAGGTACTATATATAGTCGACGCTGCAACTTTATTCTAGGTAGCCTACTTTCTAAACGATCTTTCAGCTAAAGAGATGTAGGAGCAGCTAAAGGAATGTTAGATCGACATATACCTTAGACTATCCGACGTTTTGCACTATAATAAAGGCACTAACTTTAAAGCGCGTAAGTTCTAGGCTAAGGCTAAGCTTATAGGTATAACTTGCTACTCTATACTAGTTAAGGTATACTAATTAGTCGGTAAGATCGAGCGGTATTATGGACTACTAAGATAGGTATATAACATTATTCAATCCGAAACTGCTAGGACTTGCTTGAAAGAAGTATGCTTATAAGCAGTACTAAGCGCGGTTAATAATACCGCTAGCCTGGACAGGCTAGTGCTAATGCTTTTAGTTTTCAGCGTATACCTATGCCTAACTATAGACGCGCCGCCTTCTCTATCTTAACTGCGCTAAGCAGGCGTAATTCGGAAGGCTATAGCGCAATTGCATATCCTTAATAATATAAGGACTGCGCAAGACGCTCTTATATAGCATAATAGACTAAGTGTAGAAGATATACTACTATGCTTACTTAAGGTAGATATAGAAGTACTAGTATTCTGAGAAACCAATCGATAGACAGGACCCTATAAGGTAATCTCAGCTATAGATATAGCGGTAATTGTTAATATGGTTAATAGACCTACGGAATTTCGGAATATAGTAGTTAAACCATACTACTAGGAGCTAGCGCAGGATAAGTAAGCTGACCAAACTAGGGCTAAGTAGCTGGAGCTATTCTAATATCCCTAGCCTAAATAACCTTACTAGTATAGATAACCTTGAAAGAACCTAGTACCTACTAACAACTTTATTTCGGAAAAAGAGAAGTGCAACTACAATCTTACGCTTAAACTACAAGCTAAAGGCAAGATTACTATACCTAGCATGTTATTCTAAGAATCTAATAAAGTAGAACTGAACTCCCTTCTAGTAGCTAGGGTAATTGAAGCGATCTAGATGCTAGTAGACACGTTAAGCTACTAAATTTTTAAATTAAAGATCGTCCAGGAAGTAAAAGATAAGCTTACTATACTACGCAAAAAGTTACATTTTATAGCTTAGGGATTCAGCGATAAAGATAAGAAGCACCTCCTTACTTAGTCGCTAACGATCTAGCAATATATATAGCAGCTTATACTCTTACTATTCCTAATGCTTTAAATGTACTTTGGTTTTAAGGCGTAGGTGCATAATATTATCCAGGCTTATATATAAGCTAAGTTATAGCTAGTAAGGAAAGTAATTCTTCTATTACCTAAAGAGCTTAAGACGCTCTATCCCCTATATACTATCTTACTTATTAAAACCCTATTATATGGACTAGCTAAAGCCGGACTATACTAGTGGGTGATATATATGAACTGGTATACCAAATATCTCGATCTCAAGCCGAGCGCCTTCGACCTATACCTTATGATCGGTAAGACGTAAATTAGAAGTAGATTTAGAATTATTGGCCTATAAACCGATAATACTCTTAATATCAGTAAGTAAGCCTTTATAGATAAGGAGAAGCTTAAGCTAGATAAGGCTGGCTTTAAGTATAAGCTGCTAGTATTTTTAACGGATAAATCGATTATGGATTTCAACGGATATAGGCTTAAAACGAGTATAGATGCTGTTAAGATTCGGCAAAAGGGGCAAGCTATATAACTCGAACTTATAAGCTAAGACGCCGAAACAGCGAAATAAGTATACGTCGAACAACGTACATATAGTACTTATATTGCTATAATTTGCCAGCTAGAGGCAACTTTCGACTTGTTAGTAGTAGCATAGTTAACTAAGCCTAGTATAGCCGAGATTGCCAAGCTTAACGCTTAATTATAATAGTAGATCGAGAACTCGATATATAGGCTGCACTATCTATAACTCGAACTTAAGATAGCTAAGCTCTTTGTCTTTATAGACGGATTATTCGCTAACAATGCCGATATAACATTGTAGATTGGATTTATTATAATATTTAGAAACAAGACGAGCGGTAAGAACGAGTTTAACTTACGCAGCAATATTGTATACTAGTCTTTAACCAAGTACAAGCGGATAACGCAGAGCGTTCTAGTAAGCAAGATATATAGTATAGTAAGCAGGTTCGATCTTAAGTATATATTACACTAGACGCTTGCCAAAATCTACTTATATCTAGGCCTACCCTTACTACTACTAATTGTTATATATATAGATTTGTTTAGCTTATATGAATACCTGGTAAAGCTCGGTATAACAGCGGAGAAGCGCCTTATAATCGATATAATAGCGCTACGCCAGAGCTACAAAAACCGTAAAATCGCAGAAATCAGGTAGATTAGTAGCGACGATAACCTAGCTAATGCTATAACCAAACGTACGCCGAATAAGACGCTTGAAAAGCTCATTACCGCTAATATAGCTAAGATTAGAGTAGAAGGCTGGGTTTAACAACTAGCTAAACAATAGGAAGAGTCTATATAACTTAGGGTAAGATCGCTTATACAAAAGATAAAGTTTACCAGGACAATTTATTTATATTTATAGTACAATAAGGAATATAAGGTAAAGCGTAAAACGATCTTAATTTATACTTTTATAGCTAGCGCGACACACGCGCCAACGCCCCCTACCCCCTAATTACAATAACAAAACATCGATGGCCTTACCTATAGCAGCTATTGCTATAAGCTTCTTCTATATAGGCGTTATGCCTACTGCAGGCGCCCTACGCTTAACGAGAGCGCGTGCCTTATCTACTAGAACTAAGGCGTACTTGGCGCCGTTATGCTATATCTTTTAATCCTATAACTAATAAGTATTCCGATTAAATAATAGATACTACTAAAGATTGTAACTTACTTTAGCCTTTATAGCCAGGTTAGAGCAGAGCTCTAAGAAGCGGTCTAAGAACGGACGGACCGACTTAGGGCTATAATATATATTAGGAACAATAAGATAATGGAAATAATACGTAAATAGAACTTATATTAGCATATACAAATACCTAGACAAGTACTACTAATACTAGAGGCTGTGGCCTGACATATAGTTGTAGTATGCTATATATAGCGCGAAATTGCTAGACTTGTTAAACAAGTCCTTAACGCCCGCTAAAAGCAAGTATAGGCAGCTAAGGCAAAGGACGGCGTATATAGCACTATATAGGCTATAAACTTTATATACGTTAGTAATATTAATAATAAGGATAATAAGAGTAAGACGCTTACCCTCTGGTTTATACGTACAAGCGCGCAACGACCTTTTACAAGGCTTTATATAGTCCGACATACAGCGTATATAGCAGCTAGAGCAGACGATAGAGCTATCTGAGCTTTTACTAGACGATAAACTTACTGTCGCTGCCGCTAGTGTCGCTACCGACGGTATAGGCGCGCTTGCAGTAGCAAGCAGCGCCTTACGCCGCGCGCGCGTAGCTACTAATACCGCCTTCTTTATAGCCGGTAATATAGGCAGAGCATGCTCGGCGCGCTTAGAGAGACGCGCTTTGTATATAGCAATCTCCGCCTTATACGCTGCCTCCTCCTCTACCTCCTCCTTATACCAGAGCGTAGTAGCCTGCTTAAGCAGAATGTATATACGTACAATCAACCCCTTAGAATCAAGGGGCATAGAGTTAGTATTGGTATAGCTGCCTATAGACTTAGGCTATATAGCAAGCGCAGTTACGTCTATAGCGTCAGGATCGTCGCCGACGTTATTATCGTTATCGCTGTTATTACTACCTACTATGCTCTCCTAGTTACTATCGTCGGTAATAGTACGCTTAGATATATCCTCTAACGCGTTATTATTACCCTTCTAGGTAAGATGCTTGTTAGGAGCGTTAGTTATAAGCGTATTAAGGGCGTTACCGCCCTTGTCCTTAGTATATATACGGGCGTTGCTGCCCGCGCTCCTATAGGAGTACCTACTCTACTTATTATCAAAATCCGATACTATAAACAATAAGATCAGTATACTTAAGTATTAATATATAATAGTAAGCAACTTACTTATTGCTGCTAGTACTGTTAATACTACTACTATTGTTGTTACTGCTACGGCTGCTACTATTGTTATTACTGCTGCTACTACTGCTAGTACAGATCATAGGGAGGAAGAGAACGGGTAGTATATAGTAGGAGAACCTACCTATTTATAGGTTTGGGGTAAGAGCATTCAGAGTTCGCAATTAGCTAGCCTAGAGCTCTGATTTTCCTATTATAATTCCTATTTAGGACTATAAGCTTTTGCAATAATAGTTGCTGGCACAACGTGCTTACCGTTATACCGTTTAGAGGCGTATATAGAAGGTACTAAAGTCGCGCCTTCTACGCTAGGGATTAGTAACTAGAATTTAACATTCTGATTAGCAAACAAGAAGTTAAGTAATTAGGATTTCCTATTCTGGCAACAAGGAGAGCGAAGTAATCTAGGATTTCCTATTTCGGTTGATAAAGCGCTAGCGCAGTTATAAAAGAAGAGTTGCCGGTATTGATTGCAGTAAGGGGGGTTAGGTACTAATCCCTATAACCGCGTAGTATATAAGCCTCTTGCTCTAGGGAATAGGGCGTGTACTACGCCACTTGTACGACAGCTACGAGTGGCGCACCTACGTACTACATAATAGTCACTAACGAGCGCTCCGCTCAACATAGGTATTTAAGGGGTGCGTAACTACCCCCTAGATAGAGGGAGACAGACAATCCAGAACTAGAACTTGAACCAGTATTTCCTTGCTGCTCGCTTTGCTCTTTATCGTTTTAGATTACTACGATCTCCGGAAACCTACCAACAAAGAACCTATATAACTTAGGGCAAGGTTGTAAGTATAAAAGACAAAGACTGCTAGGACAATTTATTTATAGTATAATAAGGAATACAAGGCAAAACGTAAAACGATCTTAATTTATACTCTTATAGCTAGCGTAACATACGTGCTAGCGCCCCCTACCCTTCAATTATAATAATAAAACGTTAATAGCCTTACTTAAAACAGCTATTACTATAAGCTTTTTCTATATAGGCGTCATGCCTGCCGTAGGCGCCCCATACTTAACAAAAGCACGCGCCTTGTCCACTAAGACTAAGGCACACTTAGCGCCATTGCACTATATTTTCCAATCCTATAACCAATAAGTATTATAATTAAATAATGGATACTACTAAAGATTATAACTTACTTTAGCCTTTATAGCCAGGTTAGAGCAGAGCTCTAAGAAGCAGTCTAAGAACAGACGGACTAACTTAGGGCTACAATATACGTTAGGAATAATAATACAATAGAAACAATATATAAATAGAACTTATATTAGCATATATAGATAGATTCTATTACGCTATCTGATCCCCGTAGGGGATATCTAGGTGGGCTAAACTAGTGCTATAGGAAAACCGTATAACGGGTGAAAATCCTATAACCGTACATAGGGAAAAAAGGGGGGTGTAGTAGGGGGTAGGCTAATCTTTACCAGAGTAGATACCGCCCCTTTAGGAGTATAAAAACATACTGCCTAAAGGAATATAGGCTAGACCGCTCCTAGCCTCTGAGAAACTGAGTATTCTGGCAGTCTAGTAGCAATATGGCGAACTAGGGGGCGTATAGCGCTGCCTCCCCCTTTTTCGAGTCTATAGAGAAAGCTGTATATATCCCCTCTTTCCCTCTCCTTAAAGGAGGCTAAAGGGTAGGCCGGGCAACCGTCGAATATATATCGGATATCTTCTATAGCTAGGTGGCAGCGGCAGAGGGGGTTATCGACCCTAGGTACCTTACAGGTATATAGGAATCCCCTTAGGCCTATCTTCCCTATATGGGCCTGTATTAATAGCGAGCTTTCGGCCTTAGAGAGGTTATAGTAGCGTCTTTAGAAGGCCTCTTTAAAGGCCTTAGCTAGGTTTTTCTCTTGAAAGGCAGCCTTGGCTGATTTCTCTAAGAGGCTCTCCGTATAGGGGTCGTAACCAGAGGCCCTAGCCTCCTGTAAATAGTGGTCCTTCTAGGCGGTATAAAGGGGTTCCTTGTTAATAGCCTTCCTTAGTTATTGGTAGTACTACTAGGCTATTGCTTCCCTTTTTCTTTCTTGCTTTATACGCCCCCCTAGGGGGAGGCTAGTCCTAGGGGTCCTGCTTCTAAGGGTAAGGCGTAGGGCTTCCTTCTACTTAGCCACCTCTTCCCCTATAGCCCTGTTTATTCTAGCCTAGCTGGAGAAGGAGAGGGCGTTAAGGTAGAGGTCGAGGAGGGGGATATTAGCTTTATAGTGGAGGCTTCGGATTAGTATTCTCTTATAGGCCCCTATAACTCTCCTTAGGGCCTTATTTTTAGCTACTAGTAGGCCTCTAGTTATACCCTATAGCCTATTTAGTATTGTAGGTATAGGGATATGCTAGGCCAAGGCTGCGTAGGCTAGGACCGGCCTTATTACTGCTGTATATAAGAGCCTAGTCTTTTCGATCCCAGGTCCCTAGGTCTTTCTAGCTAGCCTAGTAATAGCAAGGGACTATGTTTTTAGCTTCTGCTGTAGGGTGTTGGCATAGGCCTTCTAGGTAAGCTTAAGGTCTAGCCAAACCCCTAGAAAACGGGCCTCTATAGCTAGTTATAGGGGGGGGGAGTCCTCTATTAGTTCTAGGTTAATAGGGTTAGTTTAGGGCCTTCTTCTAGGGAGGAAGTGTATAAGCTTGCTCTTTACTACTAAGAAGGTAACCCCAGCAGTTGTTACCCAGTCTAGGCACTCTCTCTAGGCTTCTTCTAGCTGTCTAACCGTTGTTATAGCTTCTCTACTAAAGGCTAGTAGATTAGTATTATCTGTATAGCCTATAGTAGAGATAGTAGGGTATTTTCTCTCTAGTCTTTCGTATAGGGGGTATAGGTATAGGACTAAGAGGATCGGTAAAAGTAGTAAGCCTTAGGGTACTCCTATTAGTACTAGGATTTGCTAGCTCTTTTAGCTGTCAAATAAGAGGCTAGTAGTCCTAAAGAAGAGGAATTCCTTCAGCTAGGATAGTAGCCAGGTAGGTAGCCCTAGCTGGTCTAGTATAGCTAGGAGTCTATTATAAGGGATACTGTTGAAATACCCTAATAGGTCTAGCTGTAGGAGGGAGGCTCCGGCTTTATATTTCTATACTTCCTAGACCTAAGCTATAAGGAGGTATATAGCTGATTCGATGGACTTATAGCGGCAGTAGCCCTGTTACGTTGCTGGAATTAGCTTAAAAGCTTTAGCTACGTCCCTTATCTTAGTCTCTATAACTTTTTCTAGGACCTTACTAATACAGTTAAGCAGGGCTATAGGTCGGTAGCCTCTAAGGGTGTTATAGGTATCTAGCTGTTTTCCTAGCTTAGGGAGGACGATAGTAACTACTTCCTTATATTCCTATAGATAGAAGCTATAGAGGAAGGATTTCAAGGCTAGTATAGCAAGGGCCTTATATAAGGGGTTACTATAGGCCTTTAGAAAGCCTGTAGAGAGTCTGTCAGGTCCTAGTACTTTCTAGGGTTTTGTTGTTTTAATAGCCTTTTTTATATTATCTAGCCTAACTGTCTAGCTAACTAGTAGCCTAGGGCCTATCAGGGGTTCCTCCGGGCTATCTTCCTAGGGGAAGGGGGGGAAGAAGCATGCTAAAAAGGCATTTACCTTCTCCTAGAAAGTACTAGCTTATCTAAGGGTTAGCAGCTTAGGAAGGGGTAGGACGGTAGTACTTTATAGCCTAGCCTATCTTTCTAGTTACTAGAGCTTCTCTGGCTTTTCTCTAGCCTTTTATAGAAAGGCCCTCTAGGTCCTCCTCTTACTTTCTTTTATAGCTTTTATTTGCTCTTTCTAGGCTGTCCTATAGGCGGTAAAGAGAGCCTAGTTGCTAGGGGAGTGTTAGAGCTGTCTTTCTACCCTTTTTCTCTCCTAGACTGCCTAGTAGATTTCGTTATTCTACTAGGGGGTATTCCTTTTTCTAGTAGTTACTAGGGCTTCTTTAGGGGTTATAGCCCTAGTAATACGCTGGAGTTCCTCTAATAGTCGCCTATAGGCCTCCTAGAGCTTAGCTAGGTTAGAGAGGCGTAATAGATATCTATAGCCCCCTATATTGTATATTAGGGAGCTAGCCTCTCTTGTTACCCCCTCCTTATCTATCTTCTTCTACTGGAATCAGGGGGGCGGCGGTAGGGCCTCTATATTTTCTAGGTCGATATCTAGTACCTAAGGGTAGTAGTCTAAGCATAAGCGTATATCCGAGCTAGTATAGGAGCAGGTAAGGCTGCTGCTAAGCTAGAAGTAGTTAATAGTCAAGGCTCTGCCTGCTAAGCTCTCCTATAGCGCCTTAGTTATAGCGCTATAGGGGGTATAGAGGGTAAGTCCCTGCTCTGCTGTTAATAGTAGTAGGTCTTCTAACCTAGGGCTAAAGCGGTTATATTGGTCCTATAAGGGGTGGTAAAGGTTAAAGTCCCTAGCTAGGAGGTGTAGGCCTAGGTAGGCATTAATCTTCCCCCTTATTTCTTTTATAAGGGGGGTTAGGCTAGTCTAGGGTCGGGGGTCGTTATATAGGGACTAGACTATAAAGGGGCTGTTCTTAGTCTGTATAGTAGCCCTAGCCTAGTCCAAGCTAGAGCTATAGGTCTATATTACTAGCAGGAGTGATTTGTAGATATAAAGTAAGGCTTGTCTGTTAGGGGTGAAAATAAGGTAGTAGGGGGCTGATCTAGAGCAGTAGGTAGAGTGCTGTACCTGCCTATTAATCTAGGGCTCTTGTATAGCGAGTATTTCTTCTTTTGCTATAGAAAGTAGTACTTCCTATACTTCTTTCGAGCCCTATACGTTCTAGAGGTGTACCCTTATATCTCTATCTCCTCTGGCTATATAGTAGGCGGTGGTTGTTGTATAGTAGTAGTAGCGTTAGCTAGTCTAGTATCCAGGTCTGGTCTAGGTCTAGCATCTAGGGGTCTAGGGGCTCCTATAGGCTCTAGGGTTCTAATAGGTTTTGAAGCCTCTTTAGGGCTTATAGCTAGTGTAGAGGAAGGGGGGGTTTGGCTGCTTAGGTGGCTAAAGCAGGCGGTAATCGTGCTTTAGTTAGGGGTTAACCCTCTTAATACTATTGGTCAGCCCCTCTGTCTCTTCCCTAAGACTATAGTATAGCCTTTTTCCCCCTCCTTTTGTAATAAGGCCTACTAGGGGGGGTGTTATTGCTATTATTGCTATTGCTGCTGTTACTATTGCTATTAGTACTGGTATAGGGGCGGTTAGTTAACGTTAAAGGCCTTAGGCTTAGCATGTAGATATCCCTTAGCCTATGCCTATGCCTCTTTTAGGCAGGGGCAGGCCTCTAAGCAGGCGTAGTAAGCTTGGCGGCAGTTGTAGCAGCGGGGTGCCCTAGAGCAGGTAAGGGCTTCTGGCGTAGTATAGCTATTAGCGCTGCAGTTATAGCAGATCTCTTCCTTGCTCTGGCATACCTTAGCCCTATAGCCCTATTTCCAGTACCGTAGGCATTAGATAGGCTTAGCTTCGTCGATCTAGGGCTCTGCTTCTAGGGCTTAGTAGCTCTAGAAGACCCCCTCCTTATAGGCCTTCTAGGCTGCCTCTAAGGAGGTAAAGGCTATTAGTGCCTTAACCCTAGTCCTTTCTAGCCCTTAAGGGTACTAGACTTTTGCCCTAACTACTATAGGGTGCTACTTTTTAGCTTCTTCTAGTAGGCCTTCCTCTATGACCTGGTTATAGACTATAAGGCCTTTAACCGCTACTGCCTAGGTTATGGTATATAGGGAGGCCTTCTCTCTAAAGGCCCTTGTAATCCAGGTAGTATTATTCTCTAGGCTCTTCTTTATCTCTATGTTCTCTATAACTAGTAGGAGATTACTGCTAGAGAGTGTCCAAACCCCCTAAACAGCTAGGCTAGAAGCCTGTTAGATAGCCCGTACTACCTCTAGGGCAGATTTAGCTAGTACCTGTTATCAGGCTAAGCTAAGTCGGATAAGCACCTAGCGCTCTAGGCCAGGCCTAGTTACTTTGCTAGCTATTAGCTTACTAGCTATATTAGCCTAGGTAGGGGCTATAGGCTGGGAGTAGCTAGGCTGTTGCTATTGTTGCTACTGTTATTGCTAGTAGTAGCTAGGCTGCTAAGGGGGGTGTTGCTAGTACTGTAGTTTAGGCATTCCTAGGGCAGTAGGGCGGTTTTAGGGTGCTAGAGCTGTTACTGTAGTAAGGGCTTCTTTAGGCGGTTCCTGGAGTAGGGCTGTAAGGGCGATTTGCCTAGCTTTAGTAGTCGCTTCTACTATACTATAGAAGTTAGTACTATCCTTAGCTAGGCTGATTATCCGGTCTAGGAGGCTAGAAAGTATAAGGGCAAGCTTAGGGGGGCTAAGAGCAGCCTAGGCGGTTTTCTTAGTTGCTAGGGCAATATGGTTGGCCTTAGTAGCACTGTTGTTGTTTTCTTCTTTCCCTGTATTTTTCTCCGATTTTTTTCCCGGCTTTTTCGAGGTTTTCTAGCTAGAGGGGGTCGGGGCTAGGACATGCCGGCTGCTGTTTAGGCCCCTAAGAAAAGAGGCAAAGACGTTAGTTAAGGGGGGGGTGCTAATTGTAGGGGCGTTAATAGTAGGGGGGGCGCTAGAGCTAGGTACTATAGGTGCTATAGTTATAGCGCCTATAGCGGTCTCTTTAGCAGTGGTAGAGGTAGTAGTTTGGCGGTCTTCCATCTTTATATCATTGTTTAGGTAGTCCGTGCTTAGGGGTTGGTCCGTACTTAGGGGCTAGCTCAGGGGGTTCAGAGGGTTGTTATTGTTATCGTTGGCTATAGGTAGGGCAGGGTTGCTAGGGCGTAGAGCCGCATTAGTGGCCTATGCGCGAGGAAATTGCAGTTGCGAGAGGGCAGCTAGGCTCGCCATTTTCTGCATTTTCGCATGCCTAGGGCTGTCGCGCAACCGACAGCGCTACAGCGAAAATTGGCGGGCGTTATGTCCTCAATCGGACGGTTCGAATAGATGTGGTTGCACGCGATTTGGTGTGGTTTTGACCAAAAGCCCGTTTTCGTATGTTTGATCTGTTGTTTCTATTAGCATATATAGATAGATTCTATTACGCTATCTGATCCCCGTAGGGGATATCTAGGTAGGCTGAACTAGTGCTATAGGAAAACCGTACAACGGGTGAAAAACCTATAACCGTACATAGGAAAAAAGGGGGGGTGTGATAGGGGGTAGGCCAGTCTTCACTAGAGTAGATACCGCCCCTTTAGGAGTATGAATATTAGCATATATAAGTGCCTAGACAAGCACTGCTAGTACTAAAGGCTATGGCCCGACATATAGTCGTAATACGCCGTGTATAGCGCGAAATTGCTAGACTTATCAAACAAGTCCTTAACGCCCGCCAAAAGCAAGTATAGGCAGCTAAGACAAACAACAGCGCATATAGTACTATACAGGCTACAAACTTTATATACGTTAGTAATATTAATAATAAGGATAATAAAAGTAAGACATATACCCTCCAGTTTATATATATAAGCGTGTAACGACCTTTTATAAGGCTTTATACAGTCTGATATATAGCATGTATAGCAGCTAGAACGGATGATAAAGTTGTCCGAGCTTTTGCCGGACGACGAACTTGCTATTACTATCGCCGGTATTGCTACCGGTAATGCAGACTTATATGCAGCGGCGCGTAGCGCCGTACGCCATACGTACGCAGCTGCTATCGCCGCCTTCTTTATAGCTAGCGATATAGGCAGAGAGCGCTTAGTAGGCGTAGAGATATACGCCTTATATATAGCAATCTCCGTCCTATGTGCTGCCGCCTCCTCCGCCTCCTTCTTACACTGGCGTATAGCGGCCTGCTTAAGCAGGACGTATATACGCGTAATTAGATAGATTCTATTACGCTATCTGATCCCCATAGGGGATATCTAGGTAGGCTGAACTAGTGCTATAGGAAAACCGTACAACGGGTGAAAAACCTATAACCGTACATAGGAAAAAAAAAGGGGAGGTGTGATAGGGGGTAGGCCAATCTTCACTAGAGTAGATACCGCCCCTTTAGGAGTGTGTAAACATACTGCCTAAAGGGGTATAGGCTAGACCGCTCCTAGCCTCTGAGCAACAGAGTATTCTGGCAGTCTAGTAGCAATATAGCGGACTAGGGGGCGTATAGCGCTACCACCCCCTTTTTTAAGTCTGTAGAGAAAGCTATATGTATCCCCTCTTTCCCTCTCCTTAAAGGAGGCCGAAGGGTAGGCCAGGCAACCGTCGAATATATATTAGATATCCTCTATAGCTAGGTAGCAGCGGTAGAGGGGGTTATCAACCCTAGGCACCTTATAGGTATATAGGAATCCCCTTAGGCCTATCTTCCCTATACAGGCCTATATTAGCAGTAAGCTTTTAGCCTTAGAAAGGTTATAGTGGCGTCTTTGGAAGGCCTTTTTAAAGGCCTTAGCTAGGTTTTCCTCTTAAAAGGTAGCCTTGGCTGATTTCTCTAAGAAGCTCTCTATATAAAGGTTATAACTAGAGGCCCTAGCCTCCTATAGATAGCGTTCCTTTTAGGTAGTATAGAGGGGTTCCTTGTTAATAGCCTTCCTTAGTTATTAGTAGTACTACTAGGTTGTTACTTCCCTTTTTCTTTCTTACTTTATACACCTACCTAGGGGGAGGCTAGTCCTAGGGGTCCTGTTTCTAGGGGTAAGGCATAGGGCTTCCTTCTACTTAGCCACCTCTTTCCCTATAGCCCTATTTATTCTAGCCTAGCTAGAGAAGGAGAGGGCGTTAAGGTAGAGGTTAAGGGGGAGGACGTTAGCCTTATAGTAGAGGCTCTAGACTAGTATCCTCTTATAGGCCCCTATAACTCTCCTTAGGGCCTTATTCTCGGCTACTAGTAGGCCTCTGGTTATACCTTATAGCCTGTTTAGTATTATAGGTATAGGGGTATGCCAGGCCAAGGCTATATAGGCTAAGACCAGCCTTATTACTACTGTATATAGGAGCCTAGTCTTTTCGATTCTAGGTCCCTAGGTCTTTCTAGCTAGCCTAGTAATAGCAAAGGACTATATTTTTAGCTTCTACTATAGGGTACTGGCAAAGGCCTTCTAGGTAAGCTTAAAGTCTAGCTAAACCCCTAGAAAACAGGCCTCTATAGCTGGTTATAGGGGGGGGGAGTCTACTGTTAGTCCTAGGTTAATAGGGTTGGTCTAGGGCCTTTTTCTAGGAGGGAAGTGTATAAGCTTGCTCTTTACTGCTAAGAAAGTAACTCTAGCGGTTGTTACCCAGTCTAGGTACTCTTTCTAGGCTTCTTTTAGCTGTCTAACCGTTATTGCAGCTTCCTTGCTAAAGGCTAGTAGGTTGGTATTGTCTATATAGCCTATAGTAGAGATAGTAGGGTATTTTCTCTCTAGTCTTTCATATAGAGGGCAGAGGTATAGGACTAAGAGGATTGGTAAAAGTAGTAAGCCTTAGGGTACTCCTATTAGTACTAGGATTTACTGGCTTTTTTGGCTGTTAAATTAGAGGCTAGTAGTCCTAGAGAAGAGGAATTCCTTTAGCTAAGATAGTAGCTAGGTAGGTAGCCCTAGCTAGTCTAGTATAGCTAGAAGTCTATTATAAGGGATACTTTCGAAATCCCCTAATAGGTCTAGCTATAGGAGGGAGGCCCCGGCTTTATATTTCTATGCCTCCTAGACCTAAGCTATAAGGAGGTATATAGCCGATTCGATAGACTTATAGCAGTAGTAGCCCTGTTATATTACTGGAATTAGCTCAAAAGCCTTAGCTATGTCCCTTATCTTAGTCTCTATAACTTTCTTTAGGACCTTGCTAATATAGTTAAGCAGGGCTATAGGGCAGTAGCCTCCAGGGGTGTTATAGGTATCTAGCTGTTTTCCTGGTTTAGGAAGGACAATAGTAGCTACTTCCTTATATTCCTATAAATAGAAGCTATAGAGGAAGGATTTCGAGGCTAGTATAGTAAGGGCCTTATATAAAGGGTCGCTATAGGCCTTTAGAAAGCCTATAAGGAGTCTATTAGGTCCTAGTACTTTCTAGGGTTTCATTATTTTAATAGCCTCTTTTATATCGTCTGGCCTAACTATCTAGCTAACTCGTAGCCTAGGGCCTATTAGGGGTTTCTCCAGGCTATCCTCCTAGAGGGAGGGGGGGAAGAAGTATGCTTAAAGGGCCTCTACCTTCTCCTTGAAAGTACTAGCTTGTCTAAGGGTTAGTAGCTTAAAAGGGGGTAGGGCAGTAGTACTTTATAGCCTAGCCTATCTTTCTAGTTGCTAAAGCTTTTCTAGCTTTTCTCTAGCCTCTTATAGAAAGGCCCTCTAGGTCTCCCTCTTACTTTCTTTTATAGCCTTTATTTACTCCCTCTAGGCTGACTTATAGGTAGTAAGGAGGGCCTGGTTACTAAGGGAGCGTTAGAGCTTTCTTTCTACCCTTTTTCTCTTCTAGACTATCTAGTAGATTTCGTTGTTCTACTAGGGGGTATTCTTCCTTCTAGTAGTTACTAGGGCTCCTTTAGGGGTTATAGCCCTAGTAATACGCTAGAGTTCCTCTAATAGTCGCCTATAGGCCTCCTAGAGCTTAGCTAGGTTAGAAAGGCATAATAGATATCTATAGCCCCCTATATTATATATTAGAGAGCTGGCCTCTCTTACTACCCCCTCCTTATCTATCTTCTTCTACTGGAATTAGGGGGGTAGCGGTAGGGTTTCTATGGTTTCTAGGTCGATATCTAGTACTTAGGGGTAGTAGTCTAAGTATAAGTATATATCTAAGCTAGTATAGGAGCAGGTAAGGCTACTACTAAGCTAGAAGTGGTTGATAGTAGAGGCCCTACCTACTTAGCTCCCTTATAGCGCCTTAGTTATAGTGCTATAGGGGGTATAGAGGGTAAGCCCCTACTCTGCTATTAATAGTAGTAGGTCTTCTGTCATGGCTAGAGCAAAGATGGGTTGTGGAAAGATGTTGTTGTACATAGGACAGAAGGTCCTAGTGTAAGACAAAGCTATATATATACAGGATAACAGCGGACTGTAACAGCACCCTACCCTAAAACTGCAGTCGGCCTTAACTATAAATAATAATCGTAATAGTAGTGTCATATATATTATTGTTCAGTCGTAAGTATATCGCTTCTAGTTTATATCTAAAGATAGCGGTAATAGGACCTGTATATAGGGTCGAAATGACAGTGCTAAGGCCTGTATATATCCAACCTATGTCCGGGCCTATACGTTTTAACCTACCTTCCTAATTAGGTGCTATAGTCTACTAGTTAGGCCTATCTTCCCTATTAGGCGGCAGACCTACCTATTGCTAGGCCAAACACTAGCGTAGCGCCGAAGCTACCTTTCTATAAGTTCGACACTAGCCCGAGTCGCTATCGAGTCGTTAAAATTTTCTCCCCTATATACCAACCGCACAACCTAGTTAGCTTTTATTAAGAATCGTTGTTAAACCTCTATAGATATAGCCCTAACTCCCTAATCTGCTCCTCTGGTAAAGGAGGTCCCTTATAAAGCATATATTAGGTCTATTATATTCTATATAACAAAAGCTATACGTTATAGTAGGCCTGTTAGTATTTTTTCTATAAAGCCCTATATAGTAACTGCTGCTAGAAGGCAGCGGTATAAGTATTATATAAAGCAGAAGAAGGCTAATTGTTTGGCAGTAGGTTAAGGAGCTCCTGGCAAGTCGGGTATAATATAGTACTAATACCTATAGTAGCCTATAGGGGTTCTGCAGTATAAGATAGAGGAATATATGCCTATATACCACGTTGCTAAGAGATTTTGCACTATATCGACGACGGATTCTAACAGACCTGTTAGAAACGTATAGTATTATTTTAACTAGCCGGAACAGTCCTAGGTTGCTATAACAGCGTACTAGCTACTATATAACCTCGATACTGCAACTAAGGTATATTACGTAAAGTATAGTATAAACAGGACGAAAGTTTTTTCTATAGTAGGTGACCGATAAGGTGGCGTCTAGGTAGAGGTTCGGTTGCAAGTTAGAGGCTAGTTACTAACGTATTATATGGAAGAAGATTGTTATATACGAAAATTTTATACAGAATCGTCGTTAGTACTATACCTATATTATACCGCTACTTGCCCCCTAGGGCGCCAATAAAGCGCTAGGAGATTTTACGCGCCGTCGCAATATATGGTTTTGTCAAACGTAGCCTAGTCTTGATGTATATGATAGCTACTATATAGTTGTAGTAGCCTTAAAGAAAAGGCTAGCTAAGGTACTATATAATAGCACCGAACCTTGCAACAGGGACGCTTAGGTAGCAGCCTATACGAGTGTTCGTGCCGAATTAGGTAAGTGGTCGTTTTATGGAATATAGGGTTTTCTTATAGCCATTTTAGCACATTTTATACTAAGTTGGTACCGAGTTAATACGGCGTTATAAAATAGGCAATCCCTACTCTTAGAACCAATCTAGTAGGCCGGGCTTAGCAGGATATTTAATGTAAAAATCCCGTATATCACTTATACAGCCTTGAATATTCATTGCTAGTTCCCAGGTAGGTTTGTAGGGTTTTAGCCATTAGATCTTATATTTAAGGGCGCTATTTCTAAGGCAAGAGTTAAGTATCTTATCGAAGTACTACTTAATCTCTGGTTTAAGGCCTTTATTAGATAGAACAGCTCTATAAAGCAACAATAGTAGGTTTACGGAATGTTAGCCTGGTAGCCCCTTAAAGGCAAGTCAGACTAGAGATATATGGAAGATAGGGAAGATCTTATATAGGGGCGGGATATACACTGCTACTACCTGTCTATATACCTTAGATACCCTTTAAGGGCCAAGCTACTTATAGCTAAGTTTTTTAAGTAGCCGACCCTGTTAAATATTAGTAGTACTAACCTATACCTTATCCCTAACTTTATACTAAACCAAGTCCTGGCGTTTTTTATTTACAGTCTTAGCTATATAAGTTTAAGCTTGTTCTATAAATAGTTAAGTATAGTTAACTACTCTTTATAGTCTCTTATAGATAGACTAGGCATTCAGGAACTCTTTTTGTTCGACATTAGTATATAGGGGAGTTATAGGCAGCTTAGGTTCGACGCCTATATTAGGGTACTATCTATAATTAGCGAAGAATAGTATAAGACAGGTCGCCTCTAACTTATAGTTATTGCTTATAAACTCTACTAGGGGTAACCAGTCTACCTAATCGTCTTAGTAGAACGAAATGAAAGCTCGTAGGTACTATTCCAGGTAGGTATTTACAATTTCTATCTGTCTATTAGTTTTAGGGTAAGATATAGAGGAGTGCTGTAGGGTAATTCCTAAAAGGCAGCAAAGTTCCTTCTATAAGGTACTAACGAACTAAGTACCTCTATCTAATATAATACAGTCTAGGGTACTATAAAGTCGGAAGATGTTTATAACAAAGGCAGAGGCAAGTATAGTAGCAGAAAGGTTAGATACTACGGCAAAGTATCTCATTTTTGTCAGTCTGTCAACTATAACTAGAATATACTAGTAGTTAACTCTATATTAGTAGTAGGTTAGAAGAGGTAAGATATAATCGACACTTATTATAGTCTAAGGCCGGAAAGGGACTAGTAAAGGTATAAGGAGGCCTAACGGAGCTCCTTTAGCGTTCTTAGTACAGCGGTAAATATAGTATGCTATAATAAATTACATAATATCCTACTTAATATATAGCTAATAATAAGAGCGTTATAGGAGTTCCAGTATCTTATTATAGCCTGGGTACCCTACTGGCGATAGACTATAGTTTCTATAAATAACTTGCAGCCTTGTCCTATCGTTAGGTAGGATAAAAAGACAGTCGTTAATATAAAGTCGGCCACGAATCACCGTATAGTCGGCCATAGTGGCCCGTAGGAGCGGTCTAAGCTTAGGCAGAAATGTACGGCAATTAGGGTCCTAAACGCAGTCTAGGAGCCTCTAAGAATCCTAGCAGTTAGAATAGGCAGCCTAAATAACAGAGTCGATTAAATCAGACGTATTAAGTATAAGGAGAAGAAGAGGAGGGATAGTAGTAAGTCAGACGCAACCCTATTTTAAGTCTAGAAGTAAAACCTAAGATCTTCTTGCAATCTAGATATCTAATAAATCTAAGGAAGTCGCTAGGGAGTCGCCAGGGTATTAGGAGAGGGCGTCTAGTACAACGCAGTTGCTACTAGGCCTATAGGTAATTTGGAATTAGAAATTGCCTAAGAATTCAGACTACCGAACCTACCTCTAGTTAAGGATTTTTATTATATAAAAGTACTATAGGTTTTTATAGTCTATAAAAATTTCAATAGGGCGGTCTAGGCTCTATAGTTCCGGTCTCTATTCCTTAAACGCTTTGATAATAGCTAGAAGCTCCTTATCGTAGATCTCGTAGTTGCATTCTACTGGTATATATTTTGCCAAGAAGAAGGCAACTAGGTATAGAACCCCCTCCGAATTATATTAGGATAGTATACCTTCTAAGGCCCAGTCAGATATATCTATCTCTACTACTATCCTACAGCTAGGGTCAAAGTATTATAAGATAGGTACTATAGTAAAAGCCTGCTTTAAACGTTAGAAGGAGGTTTCCTCCTAGGAGGAACTAGACTATAGCCTAGTCCAGGCCTTATTACGGCAAAGAGATATTAACGGATATACTATAGATAAAAAGCCAGAGATAAAACGTCGGTAGTAATTAGAAAAGCCTAAGAATCGCTATAGATCCTATAATAATTCTAGGCAGGGCTAAGATGTAATTGCTTTAATCTTTTTAGGGTCTATAGAGATGTTAGATATCAAAATAATAAGTCCGAGGTATCGTGTCCGGGTAGTATAAAAGTTATACTTCTTAATATCTACCATAAGGCCTGTATTTATTAGCCTTGTAAGCACGTTGCGGACGTATCGGGTATAGTTCGCAGATATATTGCTAAAGATAAGGATATCATCCAGATAAACGGTCGCGTATTTGTCTAATATATTGAACAAAATATGGTTAATAAAGTATTACCAAGTACTAGGCGCGCCTATTATGCCGAAATTTACTACTAAGCACTTGAATAGGCCAAAGCAGGTGGTAAATACAGTCTTCCATTCATTACCAGGGGCAATTCGGATCCGGTTAAATACCGCTATAATATCAAGTTTAGTATATATTCTTACCTGGCATAATATATCCAACGTTTCTCTAATAAGTAGAATTAGATATTGATTCTTAATTATAACGTTATTCAGGCCTTAGTAGTCAACACAGACTCGTACCCTACTACTAGGCTTCTTTACTAATAGTACTAGTATAGCTACTAATAATATACTACTCTATATAAAGCCCTTAGAAAGGTAGTTATCTAGGTATTTCCAGATTACTAGGAGCTCCTAGGAGCTTATAGGGCAGCATTGAGTAGCCGGTAGTAACTTGCCTAGGATAAGTTCGACTTAGTGATCAAAGGGACAGTAAAGTAGTAGTATTTCTAAGTTTACAGGAAGAAAAGCTATAATCAAATATAATATATAAGCAGCAAGAGTTTCTTAATATCGTTTTCTGAAATAGGCAGGTTGATTTTAAGATACTTTTCAATATCCTTATCAGATACCTAAAAAAGACAAGAAAAGAAGGCGTTAGTGTTATCTAGAGTAGGGAACAAGTCAGTAGTAAACCCTTTTTAGAGCAATATATCTGTTACTATATAGAGTTCTGCTATTAATACACTAGAGATGCTAGAGTCCTTTATAAAAGATAGGAATAGTATAGTAGGTAAAAGCTATAAGTTAGAAGGATCCTAGTTAGTAATTAAAGGGGAGTTAGAAGAGCCTTAGGTAGATATTAGAGGGTCCTTATCCTAAAGTATAACTAATATCCTTCCGTTAATAGTCATAGTACTAGAAGCCTAATCTAGTAAAGGATTATAGGTATAGAGCTAAAGGAGGCCAAGAATCATATCCGGTCTAGAAGAGCTTAGAGGCCAGATATATAGGGATAATAGCTTAGAAGTACAACCAGAATCAGGTTAACCAAACAAATAGTCCAGGATATAGAAATCTGTAATAAGACCGGCCTACTTACTATCTATAAGGTATAAAGGGTAAGGTAAATCTAAAGTAGATCGCTTCAACCCTAAGCAATCTACTATAAAGGAATTAACAAATCTAAGCGGAGAACAACTAGAGTCGATAAGGGTTTAGAGGGGGACTGCCTTACCTTATATATATACCGAGGTAGCAAAAAGCAAAGAAGAATTAGCACGAACTACGCCTAAGGTAATAACGAACTCCGGATTAGAGGTAAAAGGCCTAGGATAATAATCTAGTATTCCTAGGCCTAGGCTTTTCCCTTAGAGTTCAGTTATAGAGCCGTAGCTAAGGCGGTAGTAGGTCAGTTCTTCTTTGCTCTATAGTTATAGGCAAGATAGCCTAGCTTACTATAATATAAGCAAAGGCGGTTATCGATTCTATAGGCCTTTTCCTTAGGAGAAAGGTAGGAACCTAGGATTAGGATAGCTCCTTATACTATAGGGTTGCTATTATTATGAAAACCTGGTTAAGGAGGTAGTACTAACCTAGAGCTAATCTAGGATTAATACTGTTCTACAGCGATATTGTTTTAGAGCTTCTAATAAAGCTCTATCTACTTTATAAAGTCTATAGGGCTAGGTCAATCTACCATACTAACAATAGTACAGCGTAGCTTTCGACCTACTTTCTATTAGAGGTAGGTAATACATTGTATAGAAGTCTGGTTAGAATATTCGCAGAGTCGTACCAGCTCTATTAGGAAGTTAGTAAATAAGAGCTTATCCCTATCTATATCCAGTTTCTCTAGTTTAGTAAGGCTAATTGCACTAATATCTTCTATAAGATACTAAGGGTCTAGCAATGCGAAAATGTCGGCAATATATATAATCATAGAGGCATTAGAGGGAAGGCTATAAGCTAGCGCGACTAGCTTATCCACTTCTAGGCGAATTTGCTAATAAGGTTCCCCGCTAAGACGCTATAAGACGTAAAGGACTTAGACCAGGGTATTAAAGAAAAAAGCTTTATTAATAGCAAGCTTTACCAAGACCTAGGACTTCTAGGCAATATAGGCTATCTACCGTTCAATAGAGTTTACAGAGGTTCTATCAAAGGTCGAAGGATCAACGCTAAGGAGTTAGAACAGAGTTATATAACTTATTAAGATAGGAGCTAGAGGGGGTTAGGGAAAAGTAGCTAGAGGGAGGGCAGAAGGGGCCCTAAAGGAAGTTATAGCTAAGTCGGTAGAGATACCTAAAATTCTGGAATTTACAGCTTATAGGAAATAAAGTAGTTAATCGTCACCGGACAAGACAAGGTTAGCCAAGTCGGTAGCTAGCATTCCTAAGGAGCCTAGTACTCCTAAGCCTTATACCTAGAGCTAGTTTTCCGCTGATTGGTTGCTATTAGTTGCTATTATAGAATCGGTAGTAACTTGTGGTTGAAGTGTATATAGAAACTCATAGTTAAAGTGTATATAGAAACAGGGGGATTCGTCAAATCGTTTGTCAAAATAGACTTTTAACAAAAGGTTTTCTTTACTTACTAAATCTTGCTAATTTAGCAAGAATATATAGGTATAACAAACTGTTATAGCTAGAGCAAAGATAGGTTATAGAAAGATGTTATTGCACATAGGACAGAAGGTCCTAGTGTAAGACAAAGCTATATATGTACAGGATGACAGCGGACTGTGACATCTTCTAACCTAGGGCTAAAGCGGTTATATTGGTCCTATAGGGGATAGTAAAGGTTAAAGTCCCTAGCTAGAAGGTAAAGGCATAGGTAGGCATTAATCTTCCCCCTTATTTCTTTTATAAGGGAGGTTAGGCTAGTCTAGGGTTAGGGGTTATTATATAGGGACTAGACTATAAAGGGGCTGTTCTTAGTCTATATAGTAGCTCTAGCCCAGTCTAAGCTAGAGCTATAAGTCTATATTACTAGTAGGAGTAATTTATAGATATAAAGTAAGGCTCGTCTATTAAAGGTAAAAATAAGGTAGTAGGGGGCTAATCTAGGGTAGTAGGTAGAGTGTTGTACCTGCCTATTAATCCAGGGCTCTTATATAGCAAGTATTTCTTCTTTTACTATAGAAAGTAGTACTTTCTATACCTCCTTTAAGCCCTGTATATTCTAGAGGTATACCTTTATATCTTTATCTCCTCTAGCTGTATAGTAGGCAGTAGTTGTTATATAATAGTAGCACTAGCTAGTCTAGTATCTAGGTCTAGTCTAGGTCTAGTATCTAGGGGTCTAAGGGCTCTTATAGGCTCTAAGGTTCTAGTAGGTCTAGTAGCCCCTTTAGGGCTTATAGCTAGTATAGAGGAAGGGGGGGTTTAGCCGCTTAAGTAGCTAAAGTAGGTAGTAATTGTACTCTAGTTAGGGGTTAACCCTCTTAAAACTATTGGCCAGCCCCTCTGTCTCTTCTCTAAGACTATAGTGTAGCCTTCTTCCCCCTCCTCTTATAATAAGGCCTACTAAGGGGGGTATTACTACTATTATTACTGTTACTGCTATTACTATTAGTACTGGTATAAGGGCGGTTAGTTAACGATAAAGGCCTTAGGCCTAAAATATAGATATCCCTTAGCCTATACCTATGCCTCTTTTAGATAGGGATAGGCCTTTAAGCAGGTATAGTAAGCTTAGTAGTAGTTATAGCAGCGGGGTACCCTGGAGTAGGTAGGGGCTTCTAGCATAGTATAGCTATTAGCGCTATAGTTATAGCAGATCTTTTCCTTATTCTTGCATACCTTAGCCTTATAGCCCTATTTCTAGTACTATAGGTATTAAATAGGCTTAGCTTTGTCGATCTAGGGCTCTGCTTTAAGGGCTTGGCAGCTCTAGAAGACCCCCTCCTTATAGGCTTTCTAGGCTACCTCTAAGGAGGTAAAGGCTATTAGTACCTTAACCCTAGTCTGTTCTAGCCCTTAAGGGTACTAGACTTTTACCCTAACTACTATAGGGTATTACTTCTTAGCTTCTTCTAGTAAGCCTTCCTCTATAACCTGGTTATAGACTATAAGGCCCTTAACCACTACTGCCTAGGTTATAGTATATAGGGAGGCCTTTTTGCTAAAGGCCCTTATAATCTAGGTAATGTTAGTCTCTAGGCTTTTCTTTATCTTGATATTTTCTATAACTAGTAGAAGGTTACTGCTTAAAAGCGTCTAAACCCCTTAAACTACTAGGCTAGAAGCCTGTTAGATAGCCTATACTACCTCTAAAGCAGATTTAGCAAGTACCTATTATTAGGCTAAGCCTAGTTAAATAAGTACCTAGCGCTTTAGGCTAGGCCTAGTTACCTTACTAGCTATTAGCTTACTAGCTATATTAGCCTAGGTAGGGGCTATAGGCTAGGAGTGGCTAGGCTGTTACTATTATTACTACTGTTATTGCTAATAGGAGCTAGGCTATTAAGGGTATTACTAGTGCTATATCTTAGGCGTTACTAGGGTAGTAGGGCGGTTTTAGGGTGCTAGAGCTGCCGCTATAGCTAGGGCTTCTTTAGGCAGGTCCTAGAGCAGGGCTATAAAGGCAATTTACCTAGCTTTAGTAGTTGCTTCTACTATGCTATAGAAGTTAGTACTATCCTTAGCTAGGCTAATTATCTAGTCTAGGAGGCTAAAGAGTATAAGGGTAAGCTTAGGGGGGCTAAGGGCAGCCTAGATAGTTTTCTTAGTTGCTAGGGTAATATAGTTAGCCTTAGTAGTACTATTATTACTTTCTTCTTTCCCTATATTTTTCTCTGATTTTTTCTCTAGCTTTTTCAAGGTTTTCTAGCTAAAAGGAGCTAGGGCTAGGGCGTACTAGCTGCTATTTAGGCCCCTAAAGAAAAGGGTAAAGACGTTAGTTAAAAGGGGGGTACTAATTATAGGGGCGTTAATAGTAGGGGGGGCGCTAGAGCTAGGTACTATAGGTACTATAGTTATAGCACCTATAGCAGTCTTTTTAGCAGTAGTAGAGGTAGTAGTTTAGCAGTCTTCCATTTCTATATTATCATTTAGATAGTCTATATTTAGGGGTTAGTAGTCTGTACTTAGAGGCTAGCTTAGGGGGTTATTATTATTATTATTAGCTATAGATAGGGCAGGGTTGCTAGGGTATAGAGCTGCATTAGTAGCCTATATATAAGGGAATTATAGTTGCAAAAAGGCAGCTAGGCTTGCTATTTTCTGCATTTTCGCACGCCTAAGGCTGTTGCACAACCGATAGTACTATAGCGAAAATTAGCAGGCGTCATATCCTTAATCGGACGGTTTGAATAGATGTGGTTATACGCGATTTGGTGTGGTTTCGACTAAAAACTCGTTTTTCGTTTTCTTGTGTCACCCTATACGCGTAATTAGCTCCTTGGAACTAAGGGGCATAGAGTCGGCGTCGGTATAGCCGTCTATAGACTTAGGCTGCATAACAGGCATAGCCACATCTATAGTATTAAGATCGTTACCGTCGTTATTATCGTTATTGCTATTGTTGCTACCTACTATGCTCTCCTAGTTGCCGTTATTAGCAATAGTACGCTTAGACGTATCTAGGAACGTATTATTATTGCCCTCCTAGGTAAGATACTTGTTAGAAGCGTTAGTTATAAGCGTATTAAGGGCGTCGCCGCCCTTGTCCTTAGTATATATACAGGTATTACCGCCTATGCTTCTATAGGAGCACCTACTCCACTTATTATTAAAATCCAACACTATAAACAATAAGATTAGTATGCTTAATTACTAGTATATTATAGTAAGTAACTTACTTATTGCTACTAGTACTACTAATACTACTACTAATGCTGCTACTATTGCTACTGCTACTACTATTATTATTGCTACTACTACTGCTAGTACGGATCGTAGGGAGAAAGAAAACAGGTAGTATATAGTAGGAGAACCCGCCTACTTATAGGTTTAGGACAAAAGTGTTTAGAGTTCGTAATTAGCTAGCCTAGAGCTCTGATTTTTTTTTCTATTATAATTCCTATTTAGGACTACAAGCTTTTGCAACAATGGTTGCTAGTGCAACGTGCTTACTGTTGCGCCGTTTAAGGGCATATCTAGAAGGTGCTAAAGTCGCGCCTTTTATACTAGGGATCAGTAACTAGAATTCAACATTCTGATTAGCAAACGAGAAGTTAAGTGATTAGCATTTCCTATTCTAATAATAAAAGGAGCGAAATGATCTAGGATTTCCTATTTCAGTCGATAAAGCGCTATTATAGTTACAAAAGAAGAGTTGCCGGTATTAATTATAGTAAAGGGGGATTGAATACTAATCCCTATAACTATACAGTATATAAGCCTCTTGCTCTAGGGAATAGGGCGCGTACTGCGCTACTTATATAACAGCTATAAGTGACGTACCCGCGCACCATATAATAGTTACCAATAAGCGCTCTGCTCTAATATAGGTATTTAAGGGGTGCGCAACTACCCCCTAGATAGAGGGAGACATATAACAATCTAGAACTAGAACTTGAACCAGTATTTCCTTGCTGCTCGCTTTGCTCTCATCGTTTTAGATCACTACGATCTCTGGAAACCTACCAACATCTAAGGTATTTTGTCCAGGTAGTATGAAAGTTACACTTTTAGATATCTCCTATAAGGCTTAGTATCTAAAAGCCTTATAAGCATGTTATAGATATATTAGGTGTGGTTTATAGGGGTATCGCTAAAGATAAGAATGTCGTCTAGATAAGTAGTTGCGTATTTGTCTAATATATCAAACAAGGTATAGTTAATAAAGTGCTACTAAGTGCTAGGTATGCTAGTTATACCGAAATTTACTACTAAGTACTCGAATAAGCTAAAACAGGTTATAAATACAGTTTTCCATTGATTACTAGGGGCAATTTACATCCGATTAAATGCCGCTATAATATCGAGTTTGGTATATATTTTTGCCTAGTATAGTATATCTAACGTTTCTCTAATAAGTAGAATTAGATATTGATTCTTAACTAAAACATTATTTAGGCCTTGGTAATTAATATATACTTTTACTTTACTACTAGGTTTCTTTACTAGGAATACTAGTATAGCTGCTAATAATGTACTTTTTTATATAAAGCCCTTAGAAAGGTAGTCGTCCAGGTATTTTCGTATTACTAGAAGCTCTTACGAGCTTATAAGGCGGTATTAGAAAGCTAGTAGTAACTTGCCTAGGGTGATTTCAATATAGTGATTAAAGGGGCAATAAGGTAGTAGCGTTTCTAAATTTGTAGAAAGGAAAGCTATAATTAAGTTGTGGTATATAGACGGCAGAAGTTTCTTAATATTAGTTTCTGAAATAGGCGGTTTGGTTTTAAGATATTCTTTAATATCCTTGTTAGATACCCTAAAAACATAAGAAGGAAAGGCATTAGTATTATCTAGGGTTAGGAATAAGTTAGTAGTAAATCCTTTCTAGAAGAATATATCTATAATAGTATAAAATTCCACTATTAATAGACTAAAGATATTAGAGCCTATTATAAAAGATAGGAATATTATAGTAGGTAGAAGCTATAAGTTAAAAGGGTTCTAATTAGTATCTAGGGGAGAGTTAGAGGCGCTTTAGGTAGATATTAGAGAGTCCTTATCCTAAAGTATAAATAGTATTCCTCTATCTAGAGTTATAGTACTAGAAGCCTAGTCTAGTAAAGGGTTATAGGTATAAATCTTAGGGAGGCCTAGAATTATATTAATTCTAGAAGAGCTTAAAGGCTAGATATAGAGATATAACAGCTTAGAAGTATTACTAGAATTAGGGTAACTAAAACTATAGTCTAGGATATAGAAGTCTATAATAAGACTGGCCTACTTGCTATCTATTAGATATAGAAGGTAAGGTAGATCTAAAATGGATTGCTTTAACCTTAAGCAATCTACTATAAAGGAATAAACGAATTTCAAAGTAGAATAACTAGAATTAATAAGGGTTTAAAGGGGAATCAAATTACCTTATATATTTATAGAGATAGCAAAGAGTAAAGAAGAAGTAGTTCATACTATACTTAAAGTAATAATAAACTCTAGATTAAAGGTAAAGGGTCTAGGGTTATAATCCGATATACCTGGGTCTAAGCTTTTCCCTTAGAGTTTAGTTATAGGGTTGTGATTAAGGTAGTAGTAGGTTGGTTCTTCTTTGCCCTATAGTGATAGGCAAGATAGCCTAGCTTACTATAGTATAGATAAAGGCGGTGTTAATTCTAAAGGACCTTTTATTAAAGGATAGGTAGGAACCTTAGGGTAGAATGACTCCTAATACTATAGGGTTACTATTGTTATAAGGTCCTAATTAAGGAAGTACTAAACTAGAACCGACTTAAGATTAATATTATTCTATAGCGATATTTTTTTAGAGCTTTTAATAAAGCTCTATCTACTTCATTAAGTCTATAGGGTTAGGTTAGTCTATAATACTAATAACAGTATAGTATAGTTTCTAGCCTACCTTTTGTTAGAGGTAGGTAATACGTTACATAAGTGTCTGGTTAGAGTATTCGCAGAGTTATACTAGCTCTATTAGGAAGTCGGCAAATAAAAGCTTATCCTTATCTATATCTAGCTTTTCCAGTTTAGTTAGGCTAATAGTACCGACATCTTCCATAAGATACTAAGGGTCTAGTAATAAGAAAATGTAGGTAATATATATAATTATAGAGGCCTTAGAAGAAAGGCTATAAGCTAGTATAACTAGCTTATCTTCTTTAGGGCGAATTTGCTAATAAGGTTCGCTGCTAAAACGCTGTAAGATATGGAGGACCTAGACCAGGGTATCTAGCAAGAACGCTTTATTGATAGTAAGCTTTACTAGAATTTAGGACTACTAGGTAATATAGGCTATTTGCTGCTTAATAGAATTTGCGGAGGTTCCGGTAAAGGTCAGGGGATTAACGCTAAGGGGTTAAGACGGAGTTAAATAACTTGTTAAGATAGAAACTAGAGAATTTGCAGCTTGTAGGAACTAAAGTAATTGATTATTACTTGATAGGACACAGTTAGCTAGGTTGGTAGCAGGTATGCCTAGAGAGCCTAGTACCTCTAAGCCTTATACTTAGAGCTAGTCTTCCGCTGATTAGTTACTAGGAGACGCTATTATAGGATCGGTAGTAACTTGTGGTTGAAGTGTATATAGAGAAGGAAGGATTCGTCAAATTGCTTGTTAGAATGGATTTGAATAAGGAATTTTCTTTACTTACTAGATCTTGCTTTATAGGTAAGAAAATAATGGTATAACAAACTGTTAAAGCCAGAGAAAAGATGGGTTATAGAACGATATTATTGTACATAGGACGGAAGGTCCTAGTGTAGAGCAGGGCTATATATACAGGACATGAACACTGGAACTCTAGGACTGCAATAGTAGTTGTTAACCTAGCTATTCTACTCCTACTATTGTTAAACAATAGAAACCAATTAGTATCGATTTACTCCTATTATAGTAGAGACTTCTAATAATCAGGAATAAAACAGTAATATAGAAAAAGAGCAATGACAAAGCATAAGCTACTAAGTCAAGTAACGAGTAACGATTCCTATTGATTCTATAGTAATTAATATCTATCCCTATCCCCCTTTCCTACCCTTTCTATCCTAGATATATAGGTTACTACTATGTATCCTCTACTAGGGTTAAGCCTAGCGCTAGTATAAGGGTTATGCCCTATACCTAGACATTACCTTACTGTGACTAATATACTCTAACTATAGTAGCCTACTAGTAACCGACAATTATATAATTAATAGTAAAGTTAAGTTAGTATAAGTTATATCTAGTATAAGAACTAGTTTGTTCTTTTGATATAGGTCTTTTTAAATGAGTATATCTAGTCTAAGAACTAGGTTGTTCTCTTAATACTAGTTTATTAGGATTATATAGTTTAATATAACTACTAGATATTATATAACAACTGTACAATCTACTAGCTGATATCATAGTTCTTCTTTCTTTAGAATTACTGCTTATATATACTATGTATAGAGAAAAAAAAATAGAGGCGGTAGCATAAGATATAGTAATGATTCTTCTATTTCTAGTATATACTACTATAAAATAGAATTGTTAACCTATATATACTTGTCTTTTTATATTACTAATCTATAATTCAATGCTCAATTACTAATTAGTGTTACAGCGTTCTATACTAGTATATAGTAGTAGTTTAGGTGGTTAATTTATATTTATCTCTCTAGGTATATAGGTAAAGAGATTTTAGCCCCTAATATACTCCCTCTATGTAATAGTAGATCTGTATAATGATCTCTGTCTGATATGTATTATTAGACAGTTACCTAACGATCCGCGTCGTCGGGTTACCCAAGAATCCACATTGTCTAGGGTCCTAGCAACATATACGTTGCAGTTATAACAGGTATTCCAACAAGTAAACTTATTAAGCTCTTAGCCCTAAGGCCTTATAATCTACGCCTAGTTAGAATGGGTCTAGCACCCTAGCTATAATTAATCTTGAGGCCGATATCAGCCCTTCTAGCTAGTAATATAATTCTCATAGGATATGCTATTAGTGTGCTAGATATTATATACTAGGATGATCTAGTCTAAGGGCAGGTGGCCTGCCTTTGCTTTCTTATTTAGATAAATATAGTTAATAAAATATATTTCCTTTAGGGAATGTTGTCACGTAAAGAGCAGGTAATGGATGTGAAGAAGTGAATATACCTGTTCTTCTTCTTACTACGGGACCTGCTACTCCTTATATAGGCGTCTCTGAGCCTGATAAGCAGCTTGTCAGGATATCTAAGCATAGAGAGCCCTAGTCCTAGATAGGTTACTCCATAACCGTTACTATATTCCGTTATATACCCCCTGAGATTCGCCATCCTATAGGGAGTCTAACCTATAGAACGTAGGATTATAGTAACTATAACTCTTATACCCCCTTAAGCATATTAAAATAGCGATATACTTAAGCCTAGTATAGGTACCTAGCAAACACCTTGTTAGCGAAAACTTCGCTAGGTTAATAACACTCTTACTAGCCTACTTGCTATAGCTACCTTCTCTTTCCTATTTGTAAGTTATAGAACTAGTTTTTATCCTATATAGCCTTACCTACTGCCCTCTTACTAGCTATATAGGTAGCCTTCTTTCTAAAAGAAGGCAAGTATGCTTGATTATCAACCTTACTACTATAAGTTACTATAGCAATAGTAAGGTTAACCTGCTCTTTCCTCTTTTCTCTAGACCTTACTATAGGCCTACTCTTTTTAGGTATAAGAAGAGCGTAGAGAATTCCTTCTAGCCCTATTCCTTTTCTCTTCCTTATAACTACCTTTTTAAGGTAAAGTTTTTTTTGTAAGCCTACTCCTGTTCTTACCTAGCTCTCTTTTTCCTATTACTATACCTGAGTAAGGAGTGGTAAGTCTTTCTAATCATTATTATTACTAGCTATAGCATCCTATAGCTAGATAATAGTATTCCCCTAAAGCTAAGATCGTAGGTATCTCTATAAAAACAGCTCTAAAATCTAACCTTAAACTTTACTTAGCTCTGTTCTAGCTATTATCAGCTTGCCGATAACGCTAGTAGCTATATTATATCCTTAGATATTAAGAGAGTTAGTAATAATACGCTATTAAGCCCTGTCCTAGCGCCTATGCCGGAAACTCCTGCTCCTAAGATACTAGGCTGCCCTAAGAAGATTATAGGCCAGACTCCCGGTTAAGCAAAGACGCCTTAATCCGAAAAATCCAGCCCTCTAGGCCCTTTTTATCTACTATCTTATAAGCCTTATATCTGGTTACTACTAAAAGGATATACTATAGGAGAATACTTTTCTTAGTATAACAATACCAGTAGCTACTATTATTACTATCTTCTAACATAGACTATGTCTTACTATTATCGTCCTATGTAAGTCTGTCTAGGCCTGACAATTTTACTATAAAGCTAACTATGTATATTATAGGTTGGTTAAGGCTAAGAAGACTGCCTAGGTCCTTTGGGACTTGAAAAAGAAAAATATAGAGGCTAGTAGAGTATATCTATCCGTTTTAAAATTCAATACTTAGACTAATAGTCGTATCTAGGAGGCAATAGCAGGTAAGGCTGCTACTATTTCGAAAATGTTATACGCTATCCTTAACCTGTTATCCGGTTTGTTGCTATGCAGGCTAATGCCTGTATTACCCGCTCTGCCTACTCCTTTGCATCTGCCCTAGGCGTTCTACAAGGAGCTGAAATTTAAAGATCCTTATAAGCGAAAAGCGTCTTATAAATTGTCTCTGCCCCTATACCCGTTCCTATCTCTGTCTATCAGACTAGGATGTATGTTTTTGCCTTTCTGTTAGTTAATCGAGTCTCTAGCCGATAATCCTTTTATACAAGTAGCGTTCCTAAGTATAAGCAGTGCTAAGTTCACTTAGCGCTTTAGACAAGGAATTGGTAGATATATCAGGGCTCTTCTATAGTCAATGCTATATTATCTTAATAAGAATTGTATAAATATATCGGCTATATTACAGGCGCTAGCTAAGATTAATCAGGCTATCGGCGCGTTAGAGAAAGCTATCGAGCGCTATAGTGCCCTATAGTAGGCTTCTTTTATAAGTTTTATAGCAGACTAGATAGTTGTCCGTTAGTAATTGAATTCCCCTCTCTTTAATTATCAGCCATAATCTATAATATATCCCTTAGATTCAGTATAGCCTAGAAGTACTCGAACTTTACCCTTAACAAATTCTTTGTTAGGCTGTCGGCTAGCATATTAGCTATCTTAATATAGGATACTATAAAGCTGCCCTTACTATGCTCTTGTTTAAGCTATATATTCTGAATATCAATATAACAGAACGCTGTTACTATATGCTCCCCTTTATTAACTACTAGCCTGATAGTCTGAGTATTATTATAGAAAATCCGCTATAGAACTAACAGTTTAACTATCAGGTCTTTAAGGAATCTTTTTATCCTTATAGCCTCCTTTGCAGCTAGGGAGAGACTATAAAGCTCCGCTTCTATTATCGACATAGTAACTATAGCTTAACAAGATGCATTCTACTAGACAAGTCCCCCAAATATTATAATCGTATAACCTTAAGACGATTGTTATAAGTCTAAGTCGTCTATAAAGGAGGCGTTACTAGTAATATAAAGTATATAGGCCTAACTAGAGTAGCTACTATATATAATCCTGAGAAACCTTGTGTAATATAGATACTAGATCGTCTGCCTAGCAGCCTCGATATATCAGGCTAATAGGTTTGTTAAAAAGCAGGAAAGATAAGATACAGCAAAGGCTATATCTAGACGGACTATAATTACCATATATAGTATTGTCCCTACTAGTTCTTGTATAAGCTTTACCTCCTTCTTAGTAGCCTAGCCCTTATTCTTGCTAAGTCCGACTATTAGGAGTGGTATAGGGGGGATAATAGTAGATCTATCTAGCCTATACTTCTTAGCCGCCTTCTTAATATATATATCGTAAACCAGTATAATCGTACGGTTAACTCTGTCCCTTACAATCTAAATACCGAGAAACCATTCTACCTTTAGCTGAATTTTTGCTTTATATTTGCCTAGTAGTTTCGCCTTTAGGTCTATAGTATAGTCCTAATACTAATAATGATAGAGAAGTATTATATTATCTATATAGAATATTAAGAGAATACGTCTATTTATATTGTAAAATAGACATAGCTCCTCCTTAGACTTCTGAAGTCTAAGATTTTTAAGAAAGCCTAAGAATTTAAGATACTAGAGGAAAGAAGAGTCTTAAAGCCTATATAAAGCCCTATCGACCTAAGTAAGAAGTCCTAGCTCCTTAAACCCTTCTAGAAGATTATAGATTACTAGGCCCTGGCTAAACAACTCCTAAAGTACGTTATAGAAGGCATTTATAATATCCTATAAGTTGATCTCTAGATTAAAGCGCGCTACTAGGGCTATACTTACTCTAAGGGACTTAGTAGCTAATATTACTATATAAGTTAACTCGACTAACTCTAGATATTAAAGATCTCCTTAGATGTAAATCCTTACCTTTAGCCTAACAACCATCCTATCTAGATTAAGCTTATACTTTAGTACCTATTTAAGCAGGAGAGGCTATATCCTATACTAATCTTTTAGAATTTTCTTATAGGTCTATAGCTTTTATAGCTGATTAATCTTAGCCTGAGCTATAGACTTCTATATCTTTTTAAAAGGCGACTTTATAGCCTCCCTCTAAGTCCTAGGCTCCGGCGGTATTTCTAATTTATGCTATTTCCCTAGGATAAACTCTTTCTTATCCTAAGGGCCCTTTGGCAAGTCCTTTTTCTACGACTCTCGCTTCTCTTTTTACTCTATTAGGCGTTTCTAATATCGAATAGCGCCTGCTACTACAGTATATACTGTTTTAAACTCCCTTCTATAGCTAGCTACTAGCTAATCAGAAAAGTAGTCAGCTATAAAAACAAGTAGTAGCGATAATACCGCTGTTCTATCTATATTAAGAATACTAAAGATGTTCTTAAATATAGCATTATACTAATAAAGGTTGTATCGGCCTAGCTCTGCTATAAATACCCGATTTCTACTGCTATAGGGCTAACCTTGTCTTTAAGGGGCTAGGTCGCCTAGTACTTGCATATTACTAGTATATACCCTTAAGATCCTAGCTTTAGAGTCCGGTTCTCCGACTAATGGTCTATCTGTCGTTTTATTATTAGCATACTAGTAGGTTATAATACCTGCCCTAGCTTCAAATCCTTCTAACGGTCTATAGCGATATACCTTGCCCTTAGACTATATTCCTCCTTTAGTTATACTTTAGGGAGAGTCTGCTCTATTGCTACGGCTATTAATCCTAGTATAATCTAGATTTGGTATTCTAGGCTTGGGTATTTGCTCTAGGGTAAATAGTCCGGTTATAATGTTAGTATATACCTTGTTCTAGCTAGTAATGGCATTTAACCAACGCTTTTCTAGCTCTATAGTTAAGAGCTTTTCCTTATTCTCTCTAGTAGCTATCAGCCTAATAGGACCTATAAGATCTAGATTCTATATTGTCTTAAGGATAGTGTTAAACTTATGTTCCTCTGCCGGCTTGTCTAGCTAGTCTGCTAGTTCTCTTAAGACAGGGATAGCCTAAGCCTTAGATTCTACCTTCTTTCCTATATAGAAAACTATCTTATTAAACTAAACATTCTAGGTAGTAATTACCCTATTCAGCTCTAGGACCTATATCCTATATAATATAGTGGCGATATAACCTACAAGATAGCTAATATAAGCTTAAGGTCGAATCTTATAAAGTTTCCGAAGTATATCCTTCTTTCTATCCTTCTTAAGGGGATAACCGGCATATCTATATACGTAAAGGCCACTAAGCTAAGGCCTTAGATCAATCATAGCTTTATAGATAATAGCTAGGTTATAAAAGCGAAAATAGTTCTAAAACCATAATAGAAGCTTCTCGTTTAGGGATCTCGGATTATCCCTAAGCCTAAGAGACAAGTTATAAAGATATACCATAGCCTTTATAGTCTTAGGCTATAGATCCTTAGGAAGATATATCCCTAACTATATTACTATCGACTTATTAACGATAGTCTTTCCGTTTCTTTTAACAAGTCCTATTAGGCTATATATATATAACGGCGGGATTTCTAAGCTGATTCTTTTATAATCCGCCTATTTCTTATACTTAGTTTTTCCTTAAGAAGATATAACTAATATCTTACCATTATAGTAGAAGAAATAAACGGATAACCTATACTGTTACTTAGTTTAGGCATTAAACCTCTTAAGGACCTAAAGAAGGTTTTCTTATCCTTTACCTCTTATTTAGAAGGCCTATACCTTTCTACTAAACTTATCTACTATAAAGAGAATCCTATTATAGCTTATATATCCCTAGGAGAATTCGAAAAGATCCTAGGTAATCCTATAAAACAGTCTAGCGGATTTTCCGCTTAACTCCCTCTTAGATACTACTTTTGTTGCGTATAACTAGGTATATACTAAGCACTTAAGCCGTAGTATCCCGGTTAGATTGCCGTTGTTAGGCCGTAATAAATTTACACCTTAAGTATAGTTTACTAACAATTGCAGCACCTTAGGACCTAGATGTCCTATCCTTAAGTGCTATAGTTCTTTAGGATCTATATAAGCCCTATATAGCTTATATATCCTTTTCCATCCTCTCTGTTTTACTTGTTTCTAAGCTATTATTATTATAATACTATTGTTACTTATTAGGAAGGGTTTTAAGACTATATAGGAGGCAAGCGGCTTATATTTAAGCACTGTTAAGTTAAACTTTTCCTATAGCGTTATAAGAATAGCTGAGCTTGCTATATCTCTAACTCTTAGGGTATTGTTAGCCCCTAACAGCCAGATTCCCTTTCGGCGTAGAAGCATGGCTAATATAATATTAGTATAAAATCCCTTTATAATAACTACGTTCTAAAGAATCAAGTCTACTGTCTTATTACCCTTATTATTCTAAAAAATCTTTCTTAGAGTCTAGCATCCTATCCTAGAAATAGGTAATATTGTTAAGCCTACCCCTATAACAGCGTTAGGGGTAGACAGCTTAAATATCCTATAGTTAAGTAGATCTTTATAGTTAACTATATAAACTGCTATATAGTTGTCTAGGAGGGTACTATCTAAGAGAGGATAATAAGTAGGGTTCTAAGTGCTAAATACTCTAAAGACTATACCTAGGGTAGCGGTAAATAGGGTAGGGTTAAAGAGAGGTATATTAGAAAAATTCTAACTCTGATTTTTAAGCTAAGGTAATAATTAAGAACTCCTAAAAACTTTATCCAGCTAACAATCCTATTCTTAAGTACTAAAGGACTTTAGAACCTACAGCTTCTTTATATCTAGCCCTTTGCCCTTTAACTATCTTTTTAATTCTAGGGTTATATAGAGGTTAGCCTACTAAGGATCCTAATAGACAAGATTTTAAATAGATTGTTACTCCTCTATAGATAAAGTGATTCTTTGTTTTATAGATCCTATATATAATAGCTTAACTCTTTTATAATCTTTAGGTTTCTAGAGGTAGGTATAAGAAAGAGGTAGATAAGGGTATTAGTAGCCCTTATTTCAAGATCCTTAACGATTTCTACTCTAACTACCCTAGGTGTACTATCCTTAAGGCTGTCCTTAGCCTCTTTCTTAATTAAAGCGTAAAGCAGGTAGCAGGTTCTTATTATTAGAAAGTTAAGTAAAGGTAGAGTATACTCTAGCTGGATTTCTATAGGCTTATTACTACTAAGATTCCGTTATAAGGCTAAAAAGGGTCCTGTTAATAATCTCTAGTATAAGTAGACTTACTTAGTTAGTTGCTTTAGCTAGAACGATCTATTAGAGCTAACTATTAGCCTATTATAGGGTTAGCTTTGCTGTTAGGGCTTAAAGAACTCTTCTAATAGTAGTAACGCCTATAATAGCTAGAATCCTCTTAATTAGTACAACCTAGTAAAATTTCTGCTAGTCCTTATGCTAGCGGATCAGCCTAGTTCGGCCATTCTTAGCCTATCTAAGTACCGCCTTATACTAAGATTCGATCTAGACTTTCTCTACTAAGTCTAATAAAGCGTTATCTTTCTTTAGAGCTTATATAAGAGGCTAAAGATTCTAGTACTATTCTAACCCTTGTCCCTACTTTAATAACTAATACAACCGAATAGCTGTCTTCCTAACATTATAATCTATAGACTAAAGAATCTAGTTTAGAAACTTTAGGTAATTTACCTCTTTTAGCTTAGTAGTAGCCCTCTTAGACTGTTATATTAGGAGGTAAGTTCTATACGCTTCTTCTAAGTTATATAGGGTAATAAGAGTTGGCCGAACTAGTAGGGGAGGTACTAAGGCTATATCCTAAGTCAATGTACTAAGAAGTTGAATTTTCTCTTAATAATATATAATAGCCTTATTATACTAGGCTGCCTACTTAGAATTAGCTTAATAAGCCTATTCTTCCTGTTTTAGGTTAAGAATTTCTACGTCTACTAGAGTAGATATCAAGTCTGGATTAATATCTTCCTAAATTCCAAGGGCTAAAGCTAGTATCTATATATCGAGATACTAGGCTGTTTATATTAATAGGCCTTTTAGGATAATAGACGTTGAATATACTAAATTTAGGGTTATTAATATCTTGAGCAGAGAGTTAAAGGGAGGATAATAGAGTAGTAATAATAATAGGAGGGCTTAATACATATTGTATATAGTTAGTCAAGTTAATGATACTAGTACCAGGCTTATAACTGTTATATAAAGAGCAGGTAATAGATATAAAGAAGTAAATATGCCTGTTCTTCTTCTTACTATAGGACCTGCTACTCCTTATATAGGCGTCTCTAAGCCTAACAAGCAGCTTGTCAGGATGTCTAAGCATAGAGAGCCCCAGTCCCAGATAGGTCACTCCATGACCGTCACTATGTTCCGTCACAAATGTCCTATATAACATTAGTAGAGCGTAGGGTTCCTAGTATAGTAATAGCTACGACTTAACGTTAAGTTATATAGAAGATGCTGAAAATTCTTTTTTTATAGGACGGATTAACGGCGATAGACCTAGGGCTTGATATTACATAGATAGGGCCTTATATAGGGCGCTTAGACCCCTGCCCATCACTTTTTTTAAGGCCTACTTAGTTATAAGGGTTCTACCTTATAAGCCCTAGGGATATACTATAGGCCCGCCTATATACTACCTCCAGCTACTACTAATTCTTCTATATAGTTAAGGTTAACTATAATTTTAGCAAGGGGTATAGTTATACGCTAGATATATATAGTTATATAGGGGCTAGCTAGGACCCTGCCTACATATGTTTAAAGGACCCTATAACCCTACCCCTCCCTCTTATTATGTAATAACTTATCTTCTTACCTCTTCCTTACTTAGACCTAAACAACTACTTTATAATAGTGTTAAACGTACAAAATAAGCTATAGCGCTCTAACGGTTATAGCTTAGGCAAAACGGATTTCAGTTCTCGAACTACTAGATATATAGCTATATTCTAAGGGTGGACCCACTTTTGTGGATATCGCTGACTAAGCTATATATTCCACTATATAGCCTAGAAATAGCTTTAAAAGGCTTTTCTATTTTTATATTTATGCCCCACTTTTGTGGAGACAGCCTCCTTAGGCTGTATAAGCGCTAGAAATAGCCTTAAAAGGCTCTTTTACTAGGTCACCTACCTACCCTGTACCTACCCTGCACCGAAGGAGCGAAAACAGAACTTATAGGAAAAGTCGTGCGGCTTACCCTGCAGCTTAGGTGGCTGTAAGTCGATTATTTAAAATCGCTAGCTTATTTGGTTTTTCGGGAAAGCGCTATGCACCTACTAAGGCGCTCCTGCCGTATAGAAGGCAGGAACGGTCCTAGAGGGTAAATGTAGGAAAGGAAATCGCGAAGCCTTACCTACTTAGACTAGACATCAAGTTATTACGTTACCTATAACTATAAGCCTTATAGGCCTATAAGACCCACTGAAAGCCGTGATATATAAGCTTAAAGCCCCTATAATATAGCGCTATAGCCTATAACTATACCGTTATATAAGGACTTTTATAGAGGGAATATAGTAAAGGGCCCTACTTTACTATATTAGCACATACCTTGGAAGTGCTATTTAGGATATATCAACGCTGTTGCTGCCCCTATGTACCCTATACGACTACTACTAGTAGGCTATAGTAGTTATAGATCCTTATATAGGATTACCCATTCTAATAGGTTATAAGCCCGGATAGCCTGTGGGATAGTTATCGTTAGAGTCCAATTTCAAAGCGCTACCTCTGCCTATATATAGGGCTATTTAAGCCTTTTATAGCTGAAAATATAGTACTATATTAGCCCTAAAAAGCTATATATTACATCTTATTAAAGGCATTTAAGGACTAAAAAGCCTGAAAATCTAGAAGGATAAATCGCTAAGAAATCTAAGTCCTATAGTATTGACGAGCATTTGGGGCTCTTATACGCTTAGGCTAGTATACTTACCTATACTAAAAGACCTTTCTACTTATAGCTGGAAGTAGAAAGGCTAGCGTTTTAGAATTTCTAGCGCTAAAGACCTATATTTCCCTACCATAGAGCCCTTTCTATAGATATATCTACAGGCGGTAGTTAAGTCCCTATGTCGAAGTCTCTAGCCCTCAGAGCCTAGTCTAGAATTTCTACTAGAAAGCCCTACTAAGTAGCAAGTAGGCAGCGCTATAAACCTACTAAGCGCTAAGACTAGCCTAGAAAATTACTACTATAATTAGTAAGCTAGCTTATTAGCTTTAGTAAACTGGAAGCTAATTAAGTGCTTTAGCTAGCACTATAAAATAAATATTAGCCTATTCACAATGGCGGATCAAGCTAAAGGGAAGGGTATAGCCCCTAAAAGGGCTAGTAACCCAGCTAATTCAGGGGAATCTTCTAGGCCTCTACCACCTATACAAACCCTATTAGAAGATAAGGAAGATGGCGAAGACTATAGCGAGGTTATAAAAGCCCTAGAACAGTATATAAAATATCATGAGCGAGTTATAGCTAGCCAATCTAGTAATATCAAAACACTACTTTTAAGTCTAAATACCCTAAAAGCCTCTGTCGAGGATAGTGTTAGCGCTATAAAGAATATATCTTCTACTTTAGCTTCTCTAACTAATAGTAGTAACGCTGCTACTAGAAAGACTAGCTATAGTCCTAGATTTGATCCTTTTAGCGGTACTATGGACTTAGATTCTCCTCTACATCCCCCTAGGAAAGAGCCCCATCTAGGGCCGGCTATTAATTCAGCTACTAGTAATTTAGACCCCCCTATAGATACAGGGTCTAAGGAAGGCTTTAAGGATACTATTACTAGTAGTATAGTAAAGGAGCTTTCTAAAAAGGCCTACACTATACCGGACGATAGTAAGCTTAGTAGGGAAAGCAATTTTGAATAGTGGATTCAGGCTTTAAGTATAGTGCTAAGAGCGTCAGGGATATCTAATTTTTTAGAAAACCCTGATATATCTAACACTTATAGCGACTCTGATTAAGCTGTTCTTTTAATGCTTCTACGTAATAGCTTATCTAGTAGCCCTAGGGCTACTATATCGTAGATTTATATACCTTCTAAGGCCTTTAAGCTGCTTGTTAGGCAGTATAGCCGACCTATAAAGTCTAAAAAGGAGGACGTCTATAACGATTTCCACGCCCTGACCTTTAGTACCTATAGAAAAGGCTTATTAGCTTTTAACGCTAAGTTTAACGGCTATCTTGCTAAGCTTACTATGGCTAAAATAGATATAGATCCTTCTTTAATACTAAATTAGTATTTTAAGGCTCTAGAATCTAAGTTTCCTAGCTGGGTATCACGCTAAAAGAGCTCTATAAGACTGGCTAGAATGCTAGGCCTCATAGCCTCTAGCCTTGATATAGAATATCTAATAGCTAATATTTTAGAAGAATCTAGGAACCCGGCTACAGAGGCGTATAGAGTAGCTCATATAGCTGATAGCTCTAATTCAACCCCTAATTCAAATTCTTACCCTAGTAAGAAGGGTAAAAATAAGAAAAAGGGTAAGAAGAAGGCTAGTTATAATATTAAAGGGCAGTATTATAGTGCGAAAAGTGCTGAACAAGCCTCCTTTATGCTAGGGTCCTATTACCTAGCTATAGAAGAAGAAGAGGAATCCGACTCTAGTTCTAATTCTAGTTCTTCTAGCGATTCTAATACCTAATTAGTACAGCTATTAGTGTTAAAAGGGTATAAAAAGCGTAAGGACTTTAAAGGAAAAGGCCTAAAGACCTCTTCTAATAACAAGGCAAAATATAAAGATAATAAGCCTAGAAGACGCCCTAGAGACCCCGCTCTTTATAATGGTTGGCTATACAATACGGGATCTACAGACCATATCAGTAATAGTAAAGAGCGGTTTACTACCTTTACGCCTAACACAGGTCAGTTACGCCCTATTAATACTAGAAATAGCCCTGTAAGCCCGGCTGGTATAGGCTCTATTACACTAGAAGTATTATCTAGAAAGGCCCCCCCTACCTATACTAAATTAGTATTAGATAACGTTTTATACCTACCTAATATTAATATAAATATTGTTAGCAGGGTTAGGCACTATGATTCGGGAGGTTGCCTTATAAAGGAAACCCTTTACAGGGGTGATAGACGCTGTATAGCTATACTAGACTTTAAGAAATCAGGATTTTTTCTTAACGTTAAAGGCAGCTCTAAGCCTATATTACATGCAAATTTTGCTTTTCCTTTAGGCCTTTCTAGTTATACTACTAAAAGCATAGAGCCGCAGCGTAATAAGATAGTTATGGAAATTCCTTCTAATTCTATTAGAAAGTAAGACTATAGACCAATTATAGAGAATGCTATAGTATCTAAAGCTATAGAGCCTAAAAAGCGATAAAAGCTAAGGAATCCTCCGGCTAAGGGTACTACTTTAGAAGGTATAGGACCTTCTTTAAGGGGGAAAAGGCCCTATAGGCCTGTAGAGCCCTTAGCTACTGCCTAGGCCCCCTATCAAAGTCCCTATAAGACTAGGGAGCCTAAGCCTTCAACTGGCACTAGAGACCTGCCCTGTATGCTAATAGAGCTAGTTATAGAGGGGAATAAATTAGTAAAAAAGGCTATATCTAGCCCTACTTTAAAGGAGCCTTATATAGGTCAGCGAGATTACTATAATCTACTTAATTTAGCTAAATTATAGCACGTTAGGCTATGCCAAATAGGCCTACGTCTTTTGAAAAAGACCTCTAGTATTCCTAAAGGGCTGCCTAATTTTGATAAAATAAAGGAAGCTGATTTTCACTGCTCTAGCTATAATCGAGGTAAAGCAGTGAGAAGGGTTAGTAAGGCTTAAATACCTGACCTACTTAGGGTCTTAGACTCAATAGAGGGCAATACTATTGAAATTGGGCCTAGGCCTCATAATAGAAACCCTATAGTCTTACTTCTAGTTGACTGTAAAAGTAGGTATAGGTGGGTTTTTAACTCACCTAATAAATCAGGCTCTATAGTGGCTAACGCTATTAAGGGCTTTTTTAGGGGCCTAAGGAATGGTTTTAGTAGATATCCTACTAAATTCCACTTTGACAGAGGCACTGAAATAACTGATTTATTAACTACTTAGTTAGCTAAAAGAGGTATTAAATTTAGCACTTCTGCCCCCTATATCCACAAGCACACCAGCTTAGTAGAACGATCAGTTAGAGTTATACTAGACCGTTTAAGGTATACTATTCTTAGTAGCACTTTACCCCAGTATTTATAATGCTTTATACTAGAGGCTATAGTGGAATTAGTTAATAGTACAGCTATAACTAATAAGGAAACCACTCCTTTCTAGGCGCTATTTGACGAGCTAGAGCCTGGTATTCCACATATACCTAACCTAGAGCGCTATAGGGCTATAGGCGCTAGAGGAGAGGCTATTATACCTCTAGAAAAACGGTCTAAATCGTTAAAATTTACCTCTAAAATGGAAGAGTGTAAATTACTAGCGGTATAAGGTTCTAAGACCTACCTAGTATATATACCGTCTAGAAGAGCAGTACTTAAAACCTCTATTGTTAAGTTTATAGAGCATAATATAGTACTAAGTCAGCCTACTAATAATACGGCTTTAGAGGGGGAACTAGTAGACCTAGACCTAAATTTAGAGGGGGCTATCAGCCCGGACCCTTCTAATCTTAATACTAAAAAGCCTATTAGTATAGAAATAGGACCTAGTAAGCTAGAACCCTACGAATCTTCTTCCGATAGTGAATTAGATAAACCCTTACCGGATAAGCCTATAAATCCGGTTATAGTTGAGTCTACTAGGCCTACTATATCTATTAGAAAGCCTGAATTACCAGAGGCGTTTCCCCAAACTATAGAGCCTATTTTTGCACCTAAGCCTATAGAAGTTATAGCGCCTCATCAGCCTATAACGAACGAACCTCTTGATAATAGTGATCTTATTTCAGAGGGGGATAAAATGCAGCCTAATTCCTCTATATAGCCTTAAAGGCTTATAAGGTCCTAGCCACTATAGTATAGTTCTATAGGCGCCCTTGTGCTAGCATCAGCTCCCTACGGCGTTAGGGAGGCCTATATTACTCTAGCTACGTCTAGAAGTACTCTAGTATATAGTATAACTATATTTGGAAAATATAGGCTCCGGCTATTACTAATAGAATACTTTCCTTTAGAGGGGGTTTCTCTATATGACTACCTGTTATTTCCTTACTAGAACTTGCTGAAAGAACGGAGTAAAAAAGGGCATAAAATTCAAAACCGTGCTAAAAGTCGTTTTCTCTATAAGAGGATAAAGGCGTTTATAAGCCCTTTACTCCTTCTATACTCTAGTACGTCTATCAGTCGCTAGAGTATAGAATATTTAGATATTATATATTACTATACACTTTAAAGGTATAGTACCTATACCTTTAAATAGGTTATAGGTTTGATTCAACATCATATATATTCTTACTTCTTTCTATATATAATAGGGGTTTATGCTATATATATAAGGGCATAACCCCTTTATCTAACGGAATAGTTTTGCTCTTACGTTCTTATTTCCTAGGATTCTTCCATTCTTTACCTATATATAGCTTTCTAAAGCTTATAAAGGAATGGAAGAATAAAGGGGGTATTAAACGTACAAAATAAGCTATAGCTCTCTAACGGTTATAGCTTAGGCAAAACGGATTTCAGTTCTCGAACTACTATATATATAGCTATTATCTAAGGGTGGAACCACTTTTGTGGATACCGCTGACTAAGCTATATATTCCACTATATAGCCTAGAAATAGCTTCAAAAGGCTTTTCTATTTTTAGATTTATGCCCCACTTTTGTAGAGACAGCCTCCTTAGGCTGTATAAGCGCTAGAAATAGCCTTAAAAGGCTCTTCTACTAGGTCACCTACCTACCCTGTACCTACCCTACACCGAAGGAGCGAAAACAGAACTTACAGGAAAAGACGTACGGCTTACCCCGCAGCTTAGGTAGCCGTAAGTCGATTATTTAAAATCGCCAGCTTATTTGGTTTTTCAGGAAGGCGCTATGCACCTACTAAGGCGCTCCTGCCGTATGGAAGGCAGGAACAGTCCCGGAGGGTATATATAGGAAAGGAACTTGCAAAGCCTTACCTACTTAGACTAGGAATCAAGTTACTACGTTACCTATAACTATAAGCCTTATAGGCCTATAAGACCCACTGAAAGCCGTGATATATAAGCTTAAAGCCCCTATAATATAGCCCTATAGCCTATAACTATACCGTTATATAAGGACTTTTATAGAGGGAATACAGTAAAGGGCCCTACTTTACTATATTAGCACATACCTAGGAAGTGCTATTTAGGCTATATCAACGCTGTTGCTGCCCCTACGTACCCTATACGACTAATACTAGTAGGCTATAGTGGTTATAGATCCTTATATAGGATTACCCATTCCAATAAATAGTTAAGGTTCTCTTTTTAAGCCTACTTCTAAAAGTCCTTATAAGAGGCTAATATCTAGCTTTAGAACCTTTAGGATATTTCTAGGAAGATTAGTAAGTTATTAAACTATAGTAAAAGGTTAGATACTATTAAACGTACAAAATAAGCTATAGCGCTCTGACGGTTATAGCTTAGGCAAAACGGATTTCAGTTCTCGAACTACGAGATATATAGCTATATTATAAGTGTGGACCCACCTTTATGGATACCGCTGACTAAGCTATACATACTACTATATAGCCTAGAAATAGCTTTAAAAGGCTTTTCTATTTTTAGATTTATGCCCCACTTTTGTAGAGACAGCCTCCTTAGGTTGTATAAGCGCTAGAAATAGCCTTAAAAGGCTCTTCTACTAGGTCACCTACCTACCCTATTCCTACCCTGCACCGTAGGAGCGAAAACAGAACTTATAGGAAAAGTCGTACGGCTTACCCTGCAGCTTAGGCGGCCGTGAGTCGATTATTTAAAATCGCAAGCTTATTTGGGTTTTTAGGAAGGCGCCATGCACCTACTAAGGCGCTCCTGCTGTGCGGAAGGTAGGAACGGTCCTAGAGGGTATATATAGGAAAGGAAATTGCAAAGCGTTACCTACTAGACTAGAAATCAAGTTACTACGTTACGTACAACTATAAGCCTTATAGGCCTATAAGACCTACTGAAAGCCGTGATATATAAGCTTAAAGCCCCTATAATATAGCGCTATAGCACATAAATATACCGTTATATAAGGACTTTTATAGAGGGAATATAGTAAAGGGCCCTACTTTACTATATTAGCATATACCTAGGAAGTGCTATTTAGGCTATATCAACGCTGTTGCTACCCCTACGTACCCTGTACAATTACTACTAGTAGGCTATAGTGGTTATAGATCCTTATCTAGGATTACCTATTCCAATAGGTTATAAGCCTGGATAGCCTGTAGGATAGTTATCGTTGGAGTCCAATTTCAAAGGCTACCTCTACCTATATATATAGAGCTATTTAAGCCTCTAATAGCTGAAAATATAGTACTCTCTTAGCCTTAAAAAGCTATATATTACATCTTATTAAAGGCTATTTAAGGACTAAAAAGCCTAAAAATCTAGAAGGAGAAATCGCTAAGAAATCTAAGTCCTATAGTATTAACAAGCATTTAGGGCTCTTATACGCTTAGGCTGGAATACTTACCTGTACTAAAAGACCTTTCTACTTATAGCTAAAAGTAGAAAGGCTAGCGTTTTGGAATTTCTAGCGCTAAAGACCTATGTTTCCCTACTATAGAGCCCTTTCTATAGATATATCTATAGGCGGTAGTTAAGTCCCTACGTCGAAGTCTCTAGCCTTAGAGCCTTATCTAGAATTTCTACTAGAAAGCCCCACTAAGTAGCAAGTAGGCAGCGCTATAGACCTACTAAGCGCTAACACTAGCCTAGAAAATCACTACTATAATTAGTAAGCTAGCTAATTAGCTTTAGTGAACTAGAAGCCAATTAAGTGCTTTAGCTAGCACTATAAAGTAAATAGTAGCCTATTTATAATGGCGGATCAAGCTAAAGGCAAGGGTATAGCCCCTAAAAGGGCTTGTAACCCAGCTGATTTAGGGCAATCTTCTAGGCCTCTACCACCTATACGAACCCTATTAGAAGATAAGGAAGATGGCGAAGACTATAGCAAGGTTATAGAAGTCCTATAACAGTATATAAAATCTTATAAGCGAGTTATAGCTAGCTAATCTAGTAATATAAAAACACTACTTTTAAGTCTAAATACCCTAAAAGCCTCTATTAAGAATAGTATTAGCGCTATAAAGAATATATCTTCTACTTTAGCTTCTCTAACTAATAGTAGCAATGCTACTACTACTAGAAAGACTAGCTATAGTCCTAGATTTAATCCTTTTAGCGGTACTATAGACTTGGATTCTCCTCTACATCCCCTTAGGAAAGAGCCCTATCTAGGGCCGGCTATAGATAATACAGCTACTAGTAATTTAGACCTCCCTATAGATATAGGGTCTAAGGAAGGCTTTAAGGATACTATTACTAGTAGTATAGTAAAGGAGATTTCTAAAAAAGCCTATACTATACCGGACGATAGTAAGCTTAGTAGGGAAAGTAATTTTGAACAGTGGATTAAGGCTTTAAGTATAGTGCTAAGAGCGTTAGGGATATCTAATTTTTTAAAAAACCCTGATATATCTAACACTTATAGCAACTCTAATTAAGCTATTCTTTTAATGCTTCTACGTAATAGCTTATCTAGCAGCCCTAGGGCTGCTATATTATGGATTTATATACCTTCCAAGGCCTTTAAGCTGCTTGTTGGGCAGTATAGCCGACCTATAGAGTCTAAAAAGGAGGATGTCAATAACGAATTCCACGCCCTTACCTTTAGTACCTATAAAAAAGGCTTATCAGCCTTTAACGCTAAATTCAACGGCTATCTTACTAAGCTTACCATAGCTAAAATGGATATAGATCCCTCTTTAATACTAAATCAGTATTTTAAGGCTCTAAAATCCAAGTTTCCTAGCTAGGTATTACGCTTAAAGAGCTCTATAAGACAGGCTAGAATGCTAGGTCTTACAGCGTCTAGCCTTAGTATAGAAAATCTAATGGCTGATATTTTGGAAGAATCTAGGAACCCGGCTATAGAGGCGTATAGAGCAGCTCGTATAGCTAATAGCTCTAATTCAACCCCTAATTCAAATTCTAACCCTAGTAAGAAGGGTAAAAATAAGAAAAAGGGTAAGAAGAAGGCTAGTTTTAATATTGAAGAGCAGAAATTTAGTGCTAAAAGTGCTGAACAAGCCTCCTTTATACTAGGGTCCTATAACCTAGCTATAGAAGAAGAAGATGAATGTAACTCTAGTTCTAATTCTAGTTCTTCTAGCAATTCTAATACCTAATTAGCATAGCTATTAGCGTTAAAAGGGTATAAAAAGTATAAGGCCTTTAAAGGAAAAGGCCTAAAAACCTCTTCTAATAATGCAAAATATAAAGATAATAAGCCTAGAAGACGCCCTAGAGACCCTGCTCTTTATAATAGTTGGCTATATAATACAGGATCTACGGACTATATCAGTAATAGTAAAGAGCGGTTTACTACCTTTACGTCCAATATAGGCTAGTTACGCCCTATTAACACTGGAAATGGCCCTGTAAGCCCGGCAAGTATAGGCTTTATTACACTAGAAGTATTATCTAGAAAGGCCCCCCCTACCTATACTAAATTTGTTGGAATACCTGTCATAACTGCAACGCATATATTGCTGGGACCTAGATGTCATGGCCAGAGCAAAGATGGGTTGTAGAAAGATGTTGTTGTATATAGGACAGAAGGTCCTGGTGTAAGACGAAGCTATATATGTATAGGATAATAACGGACTGTGATAGCACCCTACCCTAAAACTGCAGTTATCCTTGACTATAAATAATGATTATATATAGTAGTGTTATACGTATTATTGTTTAGTTGTAAGTATATCGCTTCTGGTTCGTATCTAAAGGTAGTAGTAATAGGACCTGTATATAGGGTCGAAATGACAGTACTAAAGCTTGTATATATCTGACCTATAGCCAGGCCTATGCGTTTTAACCTACCTTCCTAATTAGGTACTATAGCCTACTAGTTAGGCCTACCTTCCCTATTAGGCTGCAGACCTACCTATTGCTAGGCCGAACACTAGCGTAGCGCTAAAGCTGCCTTTCTATAAGTTCAACACTAGCCTAAGTCGCCATTAAGTTGTTAAAATTTTTCTCCCCTATATACTAACCGCGCAACCTAGTTAGCTTTTATTAAGAATTGTTGCCGAACCTCTATAGATATAGCCCTAACTCTCTAATCTACTCCCCTAGTAAAGGAGGTCCTATGTAAAGTATATATTAGGTCTGTCATCTTCTATACAACGAAAGCTATATATCGTGGTAGGGCCGTTAGTATTTTTTCTATAGAGCCCTATATAGTAACTGCTGCTAGAGGATAGCGGTATAAGTATTATGTAAAGTAGAAGAAGGCCAATTGTTTGGCGGTATATTAAGGAGCTCCTGGTAAGTCGGGTGTAATATAGTACTAACGCCTGTAGTAGCCTATAGGGGTTTTGCAGTACGAGATAGAGGAATATATACCTATATACCGCGTTGCTAAGAGATTTTGCACTATATCGACGACGGATCCTAATAGACCTGTTAGAAATATATAGTATTATTTTGACTAGCTAGAACAGTCCTAGGTCGCTATAGCAGCGTACTAGCTACTATATAACCTTGATACTACGACTAAGGTGTATTACGCGAAGTATAGTATAAATAGGACGAAAGTTTTTTCTATAGTAGGTAACCGATAAGGTGGCGTCTAGGTAGAGGTTCGGTTGTAAGTTAGAGGCTAGTTACTAACGTATTATATAGGAGAAGATTATTATATACGAAAATTTCATGCAGAATCGTCGTCAGTACTACGCCTATATTATACCGCCGCTTGCCCCCTAGGGCGCTAATAAGGCTTTAGGAGATTTTACGTGCCGTTATAATATATGGTTTTATCAGATATAGCCTAGTCTTAATATATATAATAGCTACTATATAGTTATAGTAGCCTTAAAGAAGAGGCTGGCTAAGGCGCTATATAATAGTACCGAACCTCGTAATAAAGACGCTTAGGCAGCGGCCTATACAAGTGTTCGTACTGAATTAGGTAAGTAGTTGTTTCGTAGAATATAGGGTTTTTTATAGCTGTTTTGGCACATTTTATACTAAGTCGGTACCAAGTTAATATAGCGTTATAAAATAGGTAATCCCTACTCTTAGAACTAATCCAGTAGGCTGGGCTTAGTGGGATATTTGGTATAAAAATCCCGTATATCGCTTATATAGCCTTGAATGTTCGTTGCTGGTTCCTAGGTAGGTTTATAGGGTTTTAGTTATTAGATCCTATATTTAAGGGCGCTATTTTTAAGGTAAGAGTTAAGTATCTTGTCGAAGTACTACTTAATCTCTGGTTTAGGGCCTTTGTCGGATAGAATAGCTTTATAAGGTAACAATAGTAGGTTTGTGGAATGTTGGCCTAGTAGCCCCTTAGAGGCAAGTCAGACTAGAGATATATAGAAGACAGGGAAGATCTTATATAAAGGCGGGATATATACTGCTACTGCCTGTCTATATACCTTAGATACCCTCTAAGGGCTAAGCTACTTATAGCTAAGTTTTTTAAGTGGCTAACCCTGTTAAATATTAGTAGTACTAACCTATACCTTATCCCTAACTTTATACTAAACTAAGTCCTAGCGTTTTTTATTTGCAGTCTTAGCTATATAAGTTTAAGCTTATTCCATAAATAGTTAAGTATGGTTAACTACTCTTTATAGTTTCTTATAGATAGACTAGGCATTTAGGAACTCTTTTTATTTGATATTAGTATATAGGGGAGTTGTAGGTAGCTCGGGTTCGACGCCTATATTAGGGTACTATCCGTAATTAGCGAAGAATAGTGTAAGACAGGTCGCCTTTAACTTATAGTTGTTGCTTATAAACTCTGCTAGGGGTAACCAGTCTACCTAATTATCTTAGTAGAACGAAATAAAAGCTTATAGGTACTATTCTAGGTAGGCATTTACAATTTCTATCTATCTATCGGTTTTGGGGTAAGCTATAGAGGAGTGCCGTAGGGTAATTCCTAAAAAGCGGTAAAGTTCTCTCTATAAGGTACTAACGAACTAAGTACCCCTGTCTAATATAATATAGTCTAGGGTACTATAGAGCCGGAAGATGTTTATAATAAAGGTAGAGGTAAGTATAATAGTAGAAAGGTTAGGTACTACGGCAAAGTATCTTATTTTTATTAGTCTATTAACTATAACTAGAATATACTAGTAGTTAACCCTATATCGGTAGTAGGTTAGAAGAGGTAAGATATAATCGACACTTATTATAGTCTAAGGCTAGAAAGGGACTAGCAAAGGTATAAGGAGGCCTAGCAGAGCTCCTTTAGCGTTCTTAGTACAGCGGCAAATATAGTATACTACAATGAATTATATAACATCCTGCTTAATATACGGCTAATAATAGGAGCGTTATAGGAGTTCTAGTATCTTATTATAGCCTAGATACCCGGCTAGCGATAGGCTATGGTTTCTATAAATAACTTGCAGCCTTATCCTATCGTTAGGTAGGATAAAAAGACAGTTATTGATATAAAGTCGGCTATAAATCACTGTATAGTCGGCTATAGCGGCCTATAAGAGCGGTCTAAGCTTAGGCGGAAATATATAGTAATTAGGGTCCTAAATGTAGTCTAGGAGCCTCTAAGAATCCTAGTAGTTGGAATAGGCAGCCTAAATAACAGAGTCGATTAAATCAGATATATTAAGCATAAGGAGAAGAAGAGGAGGGACAGTAGTAAGTCGGACGTAACCCTATCTTAAGTCTAGAAGTAAAACCTAAGATCTCTTTGCAATTTAGGTGTCTAATAAATCTAAGGAAGTTACTGGGGAGTTACCGGGGTGTCGGGAAAGGGCGTCTAGTACAACGTAGTTGCTACTAGGCCTATAGGTAATTTAGAATCGGAAATCGCCTAGGAATTCAGACTACTGAACCTACCTCTAGTTACGGATTTTTGTTATATAAAAGTACTATAGGTTTTTATAGTCTATAAATATTTCGATAGGGCGGTCTAGGCTCTATAGTTCCAGTCTCTATTCCTTAAACGCTTTGATAATAGCTAGGAGCTCCTTATTATAGATCTTATAGTTATATTCTGCTAGTATATGTTTTGCTAAGAAGAAGGCAACTAGGTATAGAACCCCTTCTAAATTGTATTAGGATAGTACGCCTTCTAAGGCCTAGTTAGATATATCTGTCTTTACTACTATCCTATAGCTAGGGTTAAAGTATTGTAAGATAGGCGCTATAGTAAAAGCCTGCTTTAAACGTTAGAAGGAGGTTTCCTCCTAGGAAGAACTAGACTATAGCCTAGTCTAGGCTCTATTATAGCAAAGAGATGTTAATAGATATACTATAGATAAAAAGCCAGAGATAAAACGTTAGTAGTAATTAGAGAAGTCTAAGAACTGCTATAGATCCTATAGTGATTCTAGGCAGGGCTAAGACGTAATCGCTTTAATCTTTTTAGGGTCTATAGAAATGCTAGATATCGAAATAATAAGTCCGAGGTATTATGTCTAGGTAGTATGAAAGTTATACTTCTTAATATCTACCGTAAGGCCTATATTTATTAGCCTTATAAGCACGTTACGGATATATCGGGTATAGTTCGTAGGTATATTGCTAAAGATAAGGATATTGTTCAGATAAGCGGTCGTATATTTGTCTAATATGTCGAACAAAATATGGTTAATAAAGTATTACCAAGTACTAGGCGTGCCTATTATGCCGAAATTTGCTACTAAGTACTTAAATAGGCTAAAGTAGGTGGTAAATACAGTCTTCCATTCGTTACTAAGGGCAATTCGGATCTGGTTAAATACCGCTATAATATCGAGTTTAGTATATATTTTTGCCTGGTATAACATGTCTAACATTTCTCTAATAAGTAGAATTAGATATCGATTTTTGATTATAACGTTATTTAGGCCTTAGTAGTTAACATAGACTTGTACCCTACTATTAGGCTTTTTTACTAATAGTACTAGTATAGCTGCTGATAATATACTACTCTGTATAAAGCCCTTAGAAAGGTGGTTATCCAGGTATTTCCGGATTACTAGGAGCTCCTAGGAGCTTATAGGGCAGCATTGAGTAGCTAGTGGTAATTCGCCTAGGATAAGTTCAACTTGGTAATCAAAGGGATAGTAAGGTAGTAGTGTTTCTAAGTTTATAGGAAGAAAAGCTGTAATTAAGTTATAATATATAGGCAGCAAGAGTTTCTTAATATCGTTTTCTAAAATAGGTAGGTTGATTTTAAGATACTTTTTAATATCCTTGTTAGATACCCTAAAGAGATAAGAAGAGAAGGCATTAGTGTTATCTAAAGTCGGGAATAAGTCGGTAGTAAACCCTCTTTAGAGCAATATATCTATTACTATATAGAGTTCTACTATTAATATACTAGAGATGCTAGAGTCTTTTATAAAAGATAGGAATAGTATGGCAGGTAGAAGCTATAAGTTAGAAGGATCCTAGTTAGTAATTAAAGGGGAGTTAGAGAAGCCTTAGGTAGGTATTAGAAAGTCCTTATCCTAGAGTATAACTAGTATCCTTCTATTAATAGTTATAGTACTAGAAGCCTAGTCTAGTAAAGGATTATAGGTATAGAGCTAAGAGAGGCTAAGAATTATATCTAGTCTAGAAGAGCTTAGAGGTTAGATATATAGAGATAATAGCTTAGAAGTATAACTAGAATTAGGTTAACTAAATAAATGGTCTAGAATATAGAAATCTATAACAAGACTGGCCTACTTACTATCTATAAGGCGTAGAGGGTAAGGTAAATCTAAAGTAGATCGCTTTAACCCTAAACAATCTACTATAAAGGAATTAACAAATCTAAGTAGAGAATAACCAGAGTTAATAAGGGTTTAGAGGGGGACTGCTTTACCTTATATATATACTAAAGTGGCAAAAAGCAAAGAAGAATTAGTATAAACTATATCTAAGGTAATAACGAACTCCGGATTAAAGGTAAAAGGCCTAGGATAATAATCTAATATTCCTAGGCCTAGGCTTTTCCCTTAGAGTTTAGTTATAAAGCTATAGCCAAGGTAGTAGTAGGTTAGTTCTTCTTTGCTCTATAGTTATAGGCAAGATAGCCTAGCTTACTATAATATAAGCAGAGGCGGTTGTCGATTCTATAGGCCTTTTCCTTAGGAGAAAGGTAGGAACCTAGGGTTAGGATAGCTCCTAATACCATAGGGTTACTGTTATTATAAAATCCTGGTTAAGGAGGCAGTACTAACCTAGAGCTAATCTAAGATTAATACTGTTCTATAGCAATGTTGTTTTAGAGCTTCTAGTAAAGCTCTATCTACTTTATAAAGTCTTTAGGGCTAGGTCGGTCTACTATACTAACAATAGTACAGTATAGCTTTCGACCTACTTTCCGTTAGAGATAGGTAACGCGTTATACAAGGGTCTGGTTAGAATATTCGCAGAGTTGTACCAGCTTTATTAGGAAGTTGGTAAATAAGAGCTTATCCCTATCTATATCTAGTTTCTCTAGTTTAGTAAGGCTGATTGCACTAATATCTTCTGTAAAATACTAAGGGTCTAGTAATACAAAAATATCAGTAATATATATGATCGTAGAAGCGTTAGAGGGGAGGCTATAAGCTAGTATAACTAGCTTATCTACTTTTAGGCGAATTTGCTAATAAGGTTCCCTGCTAAGACGCTATAAGATATAAAGGACTTAGACTAGGGTATTAGAGAAAAAAGCTTTATCGATAGCAAGCTTTACTAAGACCTAGGACTTCTAGGTAATATAGGCTATCTACCGTTTAATAGAGTTTATAGAGGTTTTATTAAAGGTTGGAGGATTAATGCTAAGGAGTTAGGATAAAGTTGTATAACTTATTAAGATAGGAGCCAGAGGGGGTTAGGGAAAAGTAGCTAGAGGGGGGGCAGAAGGGGCCCTAGAGGAAGTTATAGCTAAGTTAGTAGAAATACCTAAAATTCTGGAATTTACAGCTTATAGGAAATAGAGTAGTTGATTGTCGCTGGATAAGACAAGGTTAGCCAAGTTAGTAGCTGGCATTCCTAAGGAGCCTAGTACCCCTAAACCTTATACTTAGAGCTAGTCTTCCGCTAATTAGTTACTGTTAGTCGCTATTATAGAATTAGTAGTAACTTGTGGTTAAAGTGTATATGGAAATAGGGGGATTCGTCAAATCGTTTGTCAAAATGGACTTTTAACAAAAGGTTTTCTTTACTTACTAAATCTTACTAATTTAGCAAGAATATATAGGTACAAAAAACTGTCATAGCTAGAGCAAAGATAGGTTGTAGAAAGATATTGTTGTATATAGGACAGAAGGTCCTAGTGTAAGACGAAGCTATATATATATAGGATGACAACGGACTGTGACACCAGATAATGTGGATCGTTAGGTGACCTAATGGCATGGATTGTTAGGTGACTACCTGACGATACGCGTTGGATAGGGGTTATTATACAGTATCTACTATATAATAAAGGGAATATATTAGGGGCTAAAATCTCTTCACCTTTATACCTAGGGAGATAGATATAAATTAACTACCTAAACCACTATTATATACTAGTATAGAACGCTATAAATACTAATTAGTAATTCAGCATTGAATTATAGATTAGCAATATAAAGAGACAAGCGTATATAGGTTGACAATTCTATTCTATAGTAGCATATACTAGGAATAGAAGAATCATTGCTATATCTTATACTTACGCCTCTATTTAACTTTTCTCTATAATCAGCATATATAAGGAGTAATCTCGAAGAAAGAAGAACTATAGATATTAGCTGGCCGATTGTACGGTTGTTGTACGACATCTAGCAGTTATATATTACTATATAATCCCAATAAACCAGTATTAAGAGAACAACCTAGTTCTGAGACCAGATACACTAACCTAATAAGACCTATATTAAGAGAATAAACTAGTTTTTATACTAGATATAACTTATACTAGCTCGACTATACTATTAACTATATAATAGTATATAATATATTCCCATTGTATAACAGGTACTATATAACCTAACACTTTTAATACCAACCTTAGCTAAGATGTTAAATACCGATATAACAGATAAGTTAGATATTAACGAATATCTTATATATAAGGAAATCGCTTATAGTAGTATAATACTGCTATATATATAGAAAAAGTATATTAATATTAAACTATAGTACAACGATGTTACTATTTAGCCTAGCTATGTCTACTTAGAGGTAGTACTAATAACTAGATTTGTACGATGCTTAGCCGAACTTAGGTATAGTAATATACACCTTAATATAATAATTAATAATATAGGCGAAGAACTAGATAGATGGATAATTTACCAATTGAACTTTATTAACAGCACTTTTCAAAAGGAGTTCCTAGCCTTATTTAACAAGAAGGGTTTCTATTTCTAGAAATAGACAAAGATCGATAGGATTCTCGAGATTATTAACTATAGGGCATAGCCTAAAGGTACTATAGAACGACTAATGCCTTCTCTACTATCTACTCTGCTATTAATCTAATGATCTATAGTACTACCTCCCTTATAACTCTACTAGCTAGATAAGAAGAATATTTAGATTATAGTATTTAATCTATATACCCTTTCCCTAATATACATTGTATAGACTATATTATTGGATAAGAAGAGGACCTTTGTATTTTATAAGTCATAGGACAAAATATGCAACTATTTAGGCGTAATGTATAATATCCTTACTAATAAAATACAATGGTTTATCAATATATATAGAAGACTTGAAATTAATAAAAGTTAATATACAATTATCTACCCGGATATTCTTACTAGATAAGCGGTAGATTACTTCCTATACTATATTAGGCCTAGACAACGATAGTACGAAATATATAATATGTTAGATAAGTACTTTAATACTAGTATTAATAAGAAGGAGTACTATAACCTATAGACTTTTGTTACCTATTATATAATATAGGCTGAAAACTAAGATATAAAACTAATGGAAATCCTTAATATACTGTTTGATAAACTTACTCTAGTCTAACAGAACCTAAGCTTAACTTTTCAAGGTAATAACCAGTTTAAAGTAGCTATTATATAAGCTTGTTAAGGGATATATATATTAGAAGAAGGTCTTTAGAGGGATAATGTTAAGATAGTAGAACAACTGTTTATAGTACTATATAAATCATACTATAGCGCTTAAACTTAATAGACTAGTTTTATAATAGATATACCCTTATTAAACTATATTTATCGTTGATATTATAACTCTTAAAAGGGTTACTTAAAGCTAGACTATAGATACTGCTTAAGGATTAGCTCTTAATTTAAAAAGTATAATAGGTATAAGAAAAAACCATTATACAATAAGAAGAATACAATACCAGGAGTATACTAGATACCAAACTATAAGATTCCTAGATATAAATCATAGATGTATAGCAAGGAAGACTAGGAACAGATAAAGAAATACTACCTTATAGCCAGTATAACAGACGAATTACTTATAGTATATATTACTATATATAATACCAGCAAACAGCCTAATACTAGTAGTAGTAGTAATAAGGATTCTAACAGTATAGCGAGTAAAAATAATAAGCTATGAAAGACAGGTACCTATTTTCTCCGGAGTACGGTATTCCTATATATAATAATAGAAGACAACCCTTATCGTATAATAAGTTCCATCAACGCTCAACATTTTATTCTATCTAGCATCTATAATATAGAATACTAAGGATAACTATAAGACACTAGCGCCATATAAATCTTATTATATAGTAAGAACTAAGCAACAGCACTTGTACGACTCTAAGGTATTAATATTAACAAGACACTAGGCTTATTATCTATTAAATTTAGAGATAGCTAGAATATAGTGGCTATTAGCACAATCATAGTAGAGAACTCGATTGGTATAGTAATATATTATATTGTAGAATCGAATATACCCTTCCTATTCTACCTAGATGATATAATATAGCTAAAAGTATACTACAATAATATAGAAGATATTATTATATAATATGACGGAACAAGGATCCCTATAGTTCAGAAATAGAGCTATCTATTCTTTAATCTCTCGAAAAGCAAACATATCCTCTATATAACTAAAGGCTAGCTATAGCGGCTATATAGATAATTCGGATATCTAACGGCAGACTATCTATACTATATCTTAAGAGAATTATCCAAAACCGACGATGATATAATAGATATCTTAAGTAAGATCTAGGATTTCTATTATTATTGCTAACTCTATAATCTAGTACCTATAAGATTCAAATTCAAGCTTAAGGATAACTGCAATTTCAATTATAAAATCATTACTAACGTTATATAACTTAAAGGTAATAAAGCCCTTTATATTATTAATACTGTAATAGTATTCCAGGTAGCGATTTTCCTAAAAAGCAAGACAGCAAAGGATATCTAGAATACGCTATATAAGTGCTAGATCTATATTTATCTTAGACCGCTAGACTACCTATTGTACAACTAAGGTATAAATTTTATCGCTAAAGAATTCTAAGGCACAGTACGCCTTAACAATATTACCTGTTATATAGTACCTATCGAAGTATACTAGGTAATTGGAACTATTAAATAAGTATATTACCTACTCTAACAGGCTTATAAAATTTTAAGAATAGAACTAGGCTATAATATAGATAAATATACTATTCTCTAGATAGCTATTAAAGCATTAAATAATATATCTAGACTAGGAAGAATTATACCGATACTACTTGTTTTCAGCATATACCTATAGGTATTATACAATTTAGCTCTCTTAAAGGATATAGTAGAGCAAGGAGCAGTAGTGCAAAAGGCTATAAAGGTAATTAGAAAATTCCATATAGAATAAGATGTGAATCGTACAATAGCTACTTAAAACAGACTATAGATTTCGGATATCCTCTTACTCCCCCTCTAAAGTAAAGTCCTAGTATGGAGAGAGAAATCTAATAGATTAAACCAAGCTAGATAGGAAGGACTTTATAGAATCGAAGCTATAGACTACGCTACTATAACGATTATAGGTAATACTAGACCTTAGTAATTTCAGGCGATATATATCAAGCTGTATAAGAGGCTAGAGGATCTAGACGCCGGACAACCTACATTATACAATAACAAGGTTATAATACCTATCTAAGAACCGCCAGCAAGATATAGATATAGATACCTACCAAAACCATCTAGACTAACAGCCCTAGTTAGATTTTTACTATAGTCCTATAACTAATACTATATAACAGCTATATTCTTAAGTAAGAATGAGATAGACGATAAACAACTAGCATATAAACTTAAAGAGAAAGGACTTATTACTATACCTAGGGTACTAGTTAAAGAGTCGGATATAAAGGAGATTAACAACCTTATCGCCGCTAATATCTTCCAGTTTATTAAATTTAACCTATAGGAACAGCCTATATAGTATATTTATAGTACCCATATAGTATAAGGGATAATAGGTAATAAGAAGAAGCTATAAAAAAAATCGAGACTTGTTATATAGGGATTTGGTAATAATAGAAAGAATAGTATTCTAATATAGGCCTCTACTATATAATAAATAAGTATACGACTAATAATTGCACTAGGCCTATTATTAGAAAGACTTTTAGTATAAAGTATATTTTATAGGATATTATATAGGTATATATCTAGTTAAAAGATACTTTAGTCTAATAGATCATTATATAACTGTCCAAGGAGATAACGGACAAATACCTAGTAGATACTTATATGCTTATTAAAAAGCTACTATATAGCCTAGTAGAATTAGGATTCTTCGGGTTTAAGATATACCACAACTACTATACTATTGCGCTAAAAATAAAAGTATTATTGTATAACCTCTATCTATTATATATACTAGATAGCAAGGATCCTATATAGTTTGGAATTATTTCTATATAGACAGATGATACTCTTTCTTTTAATAGCGGAATATTCACAAAGCTTAAGGAGGATAAACTTTAAAACGGGCAATTCTATATAAAACTAACATCGATCCTGTTATATAACTATAATATCAAGTTTAATAGAGCATAACTTAAGTTTAACAATAGTAATATTATTTTTACCTACTAAGGTTAAGTTAATAAGATGAATATTTTAGATATAGATGCTAAGGATATAGCTTAATACTATATTTCAGAATGTATGAAAGAAGCCTACTTAGCTAGTATCCACTAGCCTGAGGCATTGTACGACTTGTTAGTAGCAGTGTAAATTAAACAGCCTATATTAGACAATATTAAGAATCTTAATAAGTAACTATAATGGCAGATAGACAACGCTACCTAGGGGCTCTAGTATATACTACTAGTCTAAAAGGATATAAAGCTTTCTATCTTTACTAACGGCTTGTTTGTAAATAATAAGGATATAACCTTATAGATTAGTATAATGATTATTCTAGCTACTAGAGAAACGGATATAGATTTAGCCAGCTACTGTATAATAGCTAGCAGAGATACCTATTAGACAATTAGTAGCTTTACTATCTATAGGAATATTATCTACTAGTCCTTAATGAAATGCTATAGGGTAACCTAAAGTATACTAGCTAGCGAACTCTATAGTATGGTCTCTAGGCTAAATAGCAGCATCTCCCTAACAACAACTCTAATATAAATAACATTAGTACTAGGCTTACCGAAGATTATAACTATACTATATTATAATTCAAGGTTACTATACTAATATCTAGTTAAGCTAGGTATTATAACTAAGAAGCGACTAATAATAGATATCCTAGCAATATAGGAGTTATATAAGAAGAAAGAAATTAGGGAAATTCGCTGGATCAATAGCTGTAATAATCCAGCAGATACTATAATAAGGAAGACTCCGAATTATATACTTAAAGACTTAGTAACTAATAACAAACTAACTATCTATATAGAAGTATATATAGAAGATACAAGTACTATAGCTAGATATAGATATATATTATATAACGATAATCAGCAATTGTGACGGAACATGGTGACGGTCATGGAGTGACCCATCTAGGACTGGGGCTCTCTATGCTTAGACATCCTGATAAGCTGCTTGTCAGGCTTAGAGGCGCCTATATAAGGAGTGGCAGGTCCTGTAGTAAGAAGAAGAACAGGTATATTTACTTCTTTATATCTATTACCTGCTCTTTATATAACAGTTATAAGCCTAGCACTAGTATTATTAACTTAACCAACTGCGTATAATACGTACTAAGCCCTTCTATTATTATTACTACTCTATTATCCTCCTTTTAACTCCCTGCTTAAGATGTCAATAACCCTAAATTCAGTATATTCAACGTCTATTATCCTGAAAGGCCCGTTAATATGGATAGCCTAGCGTCTTAATGTATAGACGCTGGCTTTAGCCCTTAGAATTTAGGAAGATATTAATCCAGACTCGATATCTACTCTAGCAGACGTGGAAATTCTCGACCTAGGATAGGAAGAATAGGCTTATTAAGCCAATTCTAAGTAGGTAGCCTAATATAATAAGGCTATTGTATATCATTAAGAGAAAATTTAACTTCTTAGTACGTTGACTTAGGACATAGCCTTAGTACCTCTCCTACCAGTTCGGCCAACCCTTATTACCCTATATAACTTAGAAGAAGTATATAGGACTTACCTCCTAATACAATAGTCTAAGAGGGCTACTACTAAGCTAAAAGAGGCAAATTACCTAAAGTTTCTAAACTAGATTCTTTAGTCTATAGATTACAACGTTAGGGAGACGGCTATTTAGTTATATTAGTTATTAAAGCAGGGATAAGGGTCAGAATAGTACTAGAATCTTCAGCCTTTTATACAAGCTTTAAAGAAAGACAACGCTCTGTTAGACTTAGTGGAGAAAGTCTAGATCGAATCTTAGTATAAGGCGGTACTTAGATAGGCTAAGAATGGCCAAACCAGGCTGATCTACTGGCATAAGGACTGGCAGAAATTTTACCGGGTTATACTAATCGAGAGGATTCCGGCTATCACAGGTGTTACCGCTGTTAGAAGAGTTCTTTAAGCCCTAGTAGCAAGGCTAACTCTATAATAGGCTAATAGTTAGCTCTAATAAATCGTTCTAGCCAAAGTAACTGGCTAAGTAAGTCTATTTATACTAAAGATCATTAATAAGACCCTTCTTAGCCTTATAACAGAATCTTAGCAGCAACGAGCCTATAGAAATCCAGCTAGAGTATACTCTACCTTTGCTTAACTTTCTAACGATAAGAACCTGCCGCCTACTCTATACTCTAATTAAAAAAGAGGCCAAGGATAGCCTTAAGGACGGTAAGCCTAGGGTAGTTAGGGTGGAAATCGTTAAGGATCCTAAAATAAGGGCTACTAATACCCTTATCTACCTCTTCCATATACCTACCTCTAGAAACCTAAAGATTGTAGGAAAGTTAAGCTATTATATATAGGATCTATAAGACAAAGAATTACTTTATCTATAAAGGAGTAACAATCTATTCGAAATTTTGTCTATTAGGATCCCTAGTAGGCTAACCTCTATATAACCCTAGAATTAAAAGGATGGTTAAAGGGTAAGGGGCCGGATATAAAGAAGCTATAGGTTCCAAAGTCCTTTAGTACTTAATGATAGGATCGTTAGCCGGATAAAGTTTTTAGGAGTTCTTAGTTATTACCTTAGCTTAAAAATCAGAGTTAGAATTTTTCTAATATACTTCTCTTTAACCCTACCCTATTTACTGCTACCCTAGATATAGTCTATAGGGTATTTAGCACTTAGAACCCTACTTGTTATCCTCTCTTAGACAGCACCCTCCTAGACAACTATACGGCAGTTTATATAGTTAACTATAAAAATCTACTTAACTATAGGACATTCAAGCCGTCTACCCCTAACACTATAGTAAGGGTAGGCTCAATAATGTTGCCTATTTCTAGGATAGGACGCCGGACTTTAAAAAAGATTTTTCAGAATAACAAGGGCAATAAGATAGTAGACTTGATTCTTTAAAATATAACTGTTATAAAGGGATTTTATGCTAATATTATATCGGCTATACTTCTATACTGAAAGGGAATCTAGCTATTAAAGGCTAACAATACCCTAAGAGTTAGAGATATAGCAAGCTCGGTTATTCTTATAACGCTATAGGAAAAGTTCAACTTAACAGTGCTTGAATATAAGCCGCTTACCTCCTATATAGTCTTAAAACCCCTTCTAATAAGTAACGATAGCATTATAATAATAACAGCTTAGAAACAAGTAAAACAGAGAGGATAGAAAAGGATATATAAGCTATATAGGGCTTGTATAGATCCTAAAGAACTGTGGTACTTAAGGACAGGATACCTAGGTCCTAAGGCGCTATAATTGTTAGTAAACTACACTTAGGGTATGAATTTGTTATGGCCTAATAACGGTAATCTAACTGGGATACTACGGCTTAAGTGCTTAGTATATGCCTAGTTATATATAATAAAAGTGGTATCTAGGAGGGAGTTAAGTAGAAAATCTGCTAGACTGTTTTATAGGATTGCCTAGGATCTTTTCGAATTCTTCTAGGGATATATAGGCTATAATAGGATTCTCTTTATAGTAGATAAGTTTAGTAGAAAGGTATAGGCCTTCTAGATAAGAGGTAAAGGACAAGAAAACCTTCTTTAAGTCCTTAAGAGGTTCGACGCCTAGACTAGGCGATAGTATAGGTTGTCCGTTTGTTTCTTCTGCCATAATAGTAAGACATTAGTTATATCTTTTTAAGGAAAAACCGAGTATAAGAAATAGGCGGATTATAAAGGAATTAGCTTGGAAATCCCGCTATTATATATATATAGCCCGATAGGACTTATCGAAAGAAATAGGAAGACTATTATTAATAAGTCGATAGTAATACAGTTAGGGGTATATCTTTCTAAGGATCTGTGGCCTAAGACTATAAAGGCTATGGTATATCTTTACAACTTGTCTCCCAGGTTTAGGGATGATCCAAGATCCCTAAATAAGAAGCTTCTATTATGGTTTCGGAACTATTTTCGCTTTTACAACCTAGCTATTATCTGTAAAGCTACGATTGATCTAAGGCCTTAGCTTAGTAGCCTTTATATATACAGATACGCCGGTTATCCCTTTAAGAAGGACAGAGAGAAGGATATACTTTAGAGACTTTATAAGATTCGACCTTAAGCTTATATTAGCTATCTTATAGGTTATATCGCTATTACGTTATATAGGATATAGGTCCTAGAGCTTAATAGGGTAATTACCATCTGGAATGTTCAGTTTGATAAGATAGTTTTCTATATAGGAAGGGAGGTAGAATCTAAGGCTTGGGCTGTCCCTATTTTAAGAGAACTAGCAGACTAGCTAGACAAGCTAGTAGAGGAATATAAGTTTAACACTATCTTTAAGACGATATGGAATCTAGATCTTATAGGTCCTGTTAGGCTAATAGCTACTAGAGAGAATAAGGAAAAGCTCTTAGCTATAGAGCTAGAAGAGCGTCGGTTAAATGCCGTTACTAGCTAGGACAAGGTATATACCAACATTATAACCAGACTATTTACCCTAAAGCAAACACCCGAGCCTAGAATACCGAATCCAGATTATACTAGGATTAATAGCTATAGTAACGAAGCAGACTCTCCTTAGAGCGTAACTAAAGGAGGAATATAGTCTAAGGGCAAGGCGCATTACTATAGACTGTTAGAAGGATTTGAAGCTAGGGCAGGTGTTATAACCCGCTAGTATACCAACGATAAGACAACGGATAGACTATTAGTCGGAGAACTAGACTCTAAAGCTAGGATCTTAGGGGTATATACTAGTAATATATAAGTGCTAGGCGACCTAGCCCCTTAAAGACAAGGTCGGCCCTATAGCAATAGGAATCAGGTATTTATAGCAGAGCTAGGCTGATATAACCTTCGTTATTATAATGCCGTACTCAAGAATATCTTTAGTATTCTTAATATAGAGAGAACGGCGGTATTATCGCCACTACTCGTTTTTATGGCTGACTACTTTCCTAATTAGCTAGTAGCTAGCTATAGAAGGGAGTTTAAAATAGTATATACTGTAGTAGCAGGTGCTGTTCGACATTAGAAACGCCTAATAGAGCGAAAAAAGAAGCGAGAGTCGCAGAAAAAGGACTTACCAAAGGGCCCTTAGGATAAGAAAGAGTTTGTCCTAGGGAAATAGCACAAATTAGAAATGCTGCCGGAGCCTAGGACTTAGAGTAAGGCTATAAAGTCACCTTTTAGGAAGATATAGAAGTCTGTAGCTTAGGCTAAGATTAATTAGCTGTAAAAGCTATAGACTTATAAGAAAATTCCGAAGGATTAGTACAGGATATAGCCTCTCCTACTTAAATAGGTACTAAAGTACAAGCTTGATCTAGACAGGATAGTTGTTAGGCTAAAAGCAAGGATTTGCGTCTAAGGAGATCTTTAATATCTAGAGTTAGTTAAGTTAACTTATATAGTAATATTAGCTGCTAAGTCCCTTAGAGTAAGTATAGCCCTAGTAGTACGTTTTAATCTAAAGATTGACTTATAGGACATTACAAACGCCTTTTATAACGCACTCTAGGAGTTGTTTAGCTAGGGCCTAGTAATCTATAATCTTCTAGAAGGGTTTAAGGAGCCGGGACTTCTTGCTTAGGTCGATAGGGCTCTATATAGGCTTTAAGACTCTCCTCTCCTCTAGTATCTCGAATTCTTAGGCTTTCTTAAAAATCTTAGACTTTAGAAGTCTAAGGAGGAGCTATGTCTATTTTATAATACAGATAGATACATCCTCTTAATATTCTATATAGATAATATAATGCTTCTCTATTATTGTTAGCATTAGGACTATACTATGGACCTAAAGGAGAAACTGCTGGGTAAATATAAAGTAAAAATTCAGCCTAAGGCGGAATGGTTTCTCGGTATTCGGATTGTAAGGGACAGAGTCAACTATATGATTATGCTAGTTTATAATACATATATTAAAAAGGCGGCTAAGAAGTATAGGCTAGATGGATCTGCTATTATCCCCTTTATACTACTCCTAACAGTTGGACTTAGCAAGAATAAGGGCCAGGCTACTAAGAAGGAGGTAAAGCTTATACAAGAACTAGTAGGGACGATACTATATATAGCAATTATAGTCCGTCTAGATGTGGCCTTTGCTGCATTGTATCTTTCCCGCTTCTTAACGAACCTGTTAGCCCGATATATCAAGGCTGCTAGGCAGACGATCCGGTATCTATATTATATAAGGTTTCTCGGGATTATATATAGTAGCTACTCTAGTTAGGCCTATATACTTTATATCGCTAGTAACGCCTCCTTTACGGACGACTTAGACTTATAATGATCGTCTTAAGGTTATACGATTATAATGTTCGGGGGACTTGTCCAGTGGAATACATCTTGTTAAGCTATAGTTACTACGTTAACGATAAAAGCGGAGTTTTATAGTCTCTCCCTAGCTGCGAAGGAGGCTATAGGGATGAAAAGATTCCTTAAGGACCTAACAGTTAAACTGTTAGTTTTATGGCGGATTTTCTGCGATAATACTCAGACTATTAGGCTAATAGTTAATAAAGGGGAGCGTATAGCAACAGCGCTCTGTTACATTGATATTTAGAATATATAGCTTAAATAAGAGTATAGTAAGGGCAGCTTTATAGTGTCCTATATTAAGATAGCTGATATACTAGCCGACGGCCTAACAAAGAATTTGTTAAGGGTAAAGTTCGAGTACTTCTAGGCTATGCTGAATCTAAGGGACGTATTACGGATTATGGCTAATAATCAAAAAGAGGGAAATTCAATTACTAGCGGATAACTATCTAGTCCGCCGTAAAACTTATAAAAGAAGCCTACTATAGGGCGCTATAGCGCTTAATAGCCTTCTCTAACGCGCTGATAGCCCGATTAATCTTAGCTAGTACCTGTGATATAGCTAACACATCTATACGATTCTTATTAAGATAATATAGCATCGACTATAGAAGAGCCCTAATATATCTACCAATTCCTTATCTAAGGCGCTAAGTAAACTTAGCGCTGTTTATACTTAGGAACGCCGCTTATATAAAAGGATTGTTAGCCGGAGACTTGATCGACTAATAGAAAGGCGAAAACATACGTCCTAGTCTGACAGATAGGGATAGGGACAGGTATAAGGGCAGAGATAATTCGCAAGATGCTTTTCGCTTATAAGCCAGATCTTTAAATTTCAGCTCCTTATAGAACGCCTAGAGCGGACGTAAAGGAGTAGGTAGAGCGGGTAATATAGGTATTAGCCTGTATAGTAACAATCTAGATAATAGGTCGAGGATAGTGCATAACATTTTCGAAATAGCAGTAGCCTTACCTACTATTACCTCCTAGATATAACTGTTAGTCTAAATATTAAATTTTAAAACGGATGGACATACTCTGCCGGCCTCTATATTTTTCTTTTTTAAGTCCTAAAGGACCTAGACAGTCTTCTTAGCCTTAACCGACCTATAACATATACAGTTAGCTTTATAGTAAAATTATTAGGCCTAGACGGACTTATATAGGACGATAGTAGTAAGATATAGTCTATGTTAGAAGATAGTAGTAATAGCGGCTGCTAGTATCGTTATACTAAGAAAAGCATTCTCCTATAGTATATCCCTTTAGCAGCAACCGGATATAAGGCTTATAAGATAGTAGACAAAGAGGGCCTAGAGGGCCGGATTTTTCGGATTAAGGCGTCTTTACTTAACCGGGAGTCTGGCCTATAATCTTCTTAGGATAGCCTAGTATCTTAGGAGCAGGAGTTTCCGGCATAGGCGCTAAGACAGGGCTTAACAGCGCGTTGTTACTAACTCTCTTGATATCTAAGGACATAATATAGCTACTAGTGTTATTAGCAAGCTAATAATAGCTAGAACAGAGCTAAGTAAAGTTTAAGGTTAGATCCTAGAGCTGTTTTTATAGGGACGCCTGTAATCTTAGCTTTAGGGGAATACTGTTATCTAGCTATAGGACGCTATAGCTAGTAATAGTAATGATTAGGAAGACTTACCACTCCTTGCTCAGGTATGGTAATAGGAAAAAGAGAGCTGGGCAAGAATAGGGGCAGGCTTACGAGAAAACTTTACCTTAAAAAGGTAGTTATAAAGAAGAGAAAATAGGGCTAGGAGGAATTCTCTACGCTCTTTTTATACCTAAAAAGAGTAGGCCTATAGTAAGCTCTAGAGAAAAGAGGAAAGAGCAGGTTAACCTTGTCGTTGCTATAGTAACTTACAGCAGTAAGGTTGACAATCAAGCACGCTTACCTTCTTTTGGAAAAAAGGCTGCCTACGTAGCTAGTAAGAGGGCAGTAGGTAAGGCTACTTAGGATAAAAACTAGTCCTATAACTTACAAATAAAAAAGAGAAGGTAGTAATAGTAAGTAGACTAGCAAGAGTATTGTTAACCTAGTAAAGGTTTTGCGGGCAAGGTGTTTGCTAGGTACCTATACTAGGCTTAAGTATATTACTATCTCGATATACTTAAGGGGGTATAGGAGTTGTAGTTACTATAATCCTACGTTCTATAGGTCAGACTCCCTATAAGATGGCGAATCTAAGGGGGTGTATAACGGAACATAGTAACAGTTATAGAGTGACCTATCTAGGACTAGGGCTCTCTATGCTTAGATATCCTAATAAGCTGCTTATTAGGCTTAAAGGCGCCTATATAAGGAGTGGCAGGTCCTATAGTGAGAAGAAGAACAGGCACATTCACTTCTTCACATCCATCACCTGCTCTTTACGTGACAGCAATAACAGTAATATACCGGTAATTAGGCTAGACATTGCATGATATATGCAGGATAATAGATAGCGAATAATACAAACTTAATTCTTATGTGGCTACTATAGCTACTACTGCCTACCAGCTTTCTAAGCTATTCTAAGCGATATACCTAGGGCTATAAGCGCCTTACTAGCTATTTTAGATAGCTCTAACGACTCCTCCTTAATATCTACTAGCACCTCCTTATCTAAATCCAGCACTTGAACGACCTTACAGCTAGAATCTTATCGTATGACAAAGCCCGGATAACAGGTAGTATTAGATGAAATTAGCATAGTACTGCCTATACAGCGACTATCTTTAAGACTGTTATACAATATTATAGGCTATAGGTGGTAGTGGTATAGCATCTGCGGCATTCTTGTACTATAGTTATAGACCAACCCCTTTCCCTAGAAGTAATACTCTATATATACGTCGTGCTATTTACTAGCTAGGACAAAGCAGCCCTGGAATCAATGCTCTTAGGTCGTCTTACAATAGTAATAGACGTACAATATACACCGCTTACTATATAAAGTAATTAAAGTAGCGTGCTAATATTATTTGCGTTTTATTATATACTTCAATATGTCCGACCTATTCTGCCATTTATTACCATCCTTATATAGAGTAAAGAGGACATCCTTCGACGGTAGGGCGTATATAATACACTTAGTATCCTATCTATAAGTAATAAGTATCGTATAGTAAGCACTGCTTAGCAGCGATTATACGACAAGTACTTAGGGATAACTTATATCGGATGCTAGCTTTATAAAAAGATCGTAGTTAAACAAGTCTATAGTTGGGATTACTATAATATAATAGGTACTATCGGTATTCTTATATACGTTAACTAAGCCGAAATTGACATAGGTGTCTATATTAAAGACGTTTATAAGTAGTATTAAGTTAACGTTATTATAAAGAATATAAACGGCAGCTATGTTGAAAAAGATATTGTAAAATAAGGCGAAACGATAACGATAGTACAAATAGAGGCCGACAGTGAGCAACAAACACAATAGAGATCACGAAAGTTATTATATATAGAAGGAAGAAAGAGAATAGAGTAGTAAGGGCGGGTAAGCAACCCTTTATACCCTAAGGAAACAGTATTAGGGAAGGTATAAGAGTAGGTGTAGAAGCTATTCGATCACCTGCCTATTATTCTTTTTCTATTATATAAGATCTATTATTTCCTTAGTATAAAAACAGCGTTCTACCTATGGATTTACTATTATTAATACCCCTAACTATACTAGTACTAAAAAGGCGACTATAAGCGTAGGGTAGCGTGTGTATAAATCACATGTATAACTAAATCACTGCTATACTTTCCCTATAAGAACTCCCTGCTAAAATAGCTAGCACTTTACGATAGATATTATAGGATATTTCCCTATATTGGATCGGCGTAGCTAGTGCACGACTAGCCGCTGCTTGTTTTTCTTCTTCTTCTCCCTCTGTTTAGAGAAGGCTTATGTCCACTTTCTCTTCTGTTATGCAGTAGAGTAGATGGACAAGGCTGGTCTTTCTTTTCCGCCCCTTATCTTATTCCAGGCTGACAATAAGATTGCGAATTGGCAGTATAAGGAGGATAATAGTATAAGAAGCTGGCTTTCCTTCCTATATCCAGAGAGAAAATCATCAATTATCCTAATTATTACAGTTATACAGTTACATTTTACCTATTTAGATATTCTATCTACCTTTTAGCCTCTAGGCTACTTTGGCCTATTTACTTAGTTCTATTATACCTGTCTACCTTAGTCTCCCCTGATTAGGGAGACTATAGCCTTATTATATACATACCTCTTATCCTCTTATCTAGACAGCTGTTCGATATATAGCTACCTACTACCTTTAGATAGCTGCTCCTACTTTCTTATAGGTCTACTGCTCTGTTTTATATAGGGGCTTAGCTGGGAATGAACTAAGTAAGGGCTCTGATACTTATAAGTAGGCCTTACTTGTATTAGGGTTGTCTTACTATTAACAAGGACGACCTATAGACTGTCGGCTAGACAACTCTATAGTATAGTATTAATAGGACAACTATTTCGAATTTTCTGCTCTAACGACTTAGACCGGTGTTTCTAGGCCTCTAACCTCTAATTAGACAACGATAATCTTACTTAGTATAACAGTGATGTTAGTCGTAGGTTATATAACAATTTAAGACCCGATATATCGGTTAAGCTTAAGATAAGTATAATCTTAGCTATCCTGGAAACTTAGTTATCTAAGTATTCTAGTAGATATACCTTATATTGAACGAAAGGGGGTAGGGAAGTACTTAAACCCCCCCTCTCTAGTTCTATTAGGTATATTAGCTATAAGAGTCTCCTTTAGATACGACTTATATAACTCTTATCTTTAGTTCCTTTCCCTTGTTCGACATTTCCGGTATTAGCAACTATATAAGGATTAAAGCCTAGTAAAGAGATTTCCTATATCTAAGGAAGATTTCGATACTAGGGCTAGATATATAGACCTTGCTTATAACTTAGGAATGTAGCCTTGTCCTTGATTTCCTCCTCTGTCTAGACGAGTAGCTAGCTATCCTAACTTGTTTTAGCATTACAAACCCTTAGTTGAAATAAAAGGAATTATCTTAGGTTAGGCTAGGTTAACAAACGATTAGGCTTAGCTTACTATCTAGTGTTACTTCGCTACCTCTATATATACTAGGGTTATAGATATTACAGAGTCCTTTTCGTTCTAGCTTCTTAGGTCGACTAGCCGGTATTAGCTGGTTAGTCTTGATCTGGACAAAGGCGTCGTCTTAGTACCTACCTAGAAGTAGCACCCCTATATAGCAACAACGATTCGTATGATTACTATGCCTAGGGCATATAATAAGGGGCAGGGGTAATAGGAAAGTTAAGTTAGGATAGCTCTAGTACTAGGCCTTTAGTTGTATTTTTAGGACTACCTTCTTTATCCTTTAGATAGGGGAAGAACGTAACTAAGTATATCTAAGGTGTCTTAGTAATATATGTTTAAACTAGCGAAATAAGTATTACTTGCTTTCTATATAGTAGGAGTATATAGTATAGGGCTTGACTGATTAAGTCTATAGTAAGGAGATAGACTAAGCTGTAGATCTATTTAATATAAGCTTTTTAAAGAGTTAGATATGTTTGATTTTGCAATAGAGGGAGAAGGAGTTTATACTAGGTAGGAACCAGGTATAAGCGATGTTTTATAAAGGCAAGGTAGGTATAATATTGCTATGATTATGCTATAGTAATAGACTATATCCTTCCTCTTTTGCCCTATATCTCTCCTCTATCCTATAATCTAATTACTTTTAAATTTCCCCCTGGATAAATTCTATCGATAAATTAATAGAAGCTACTAGTAGCTTCTTATATTAATAAAATTAAGGCTCGTCTAATTAGGAGAATAATAACTGTACTTCGTATCTATCACCTATTAATATACTCCTTAGTACTTTCCCGACTTCTCCTAGAGACTTAAAGTCTATAATATATTCAGCTAGACCGAGTATTAACATTTTACTATCTAGTATAATTATACATTAACCCTCCGCTTAGTTATTTATTAGTAAAAGCCTTATCTAATAGGATTTTCTAAAGTATGTCCTTTTAAGGAGAGAAATCTATTAACTTCGCAGACTTACAGGCAACTCTACTCCTTTAGTAGCAGGATTATAAGCCTTATCTAATTAGACGATAGACTCTACTAGAAACTAGCTTTAAGAAGCTAGACCCTTTTTTTCCTTTTATAACCTCTCTTCTCTAGTTCCTCCTTAAGTAGAATCTTTCCTACTACTACTCTCTAGCAGTATATTGGAAATAGATGCTAGTAACCAGGACTAGTTAGGTACTATAGTTAGAATGTTAACCAACGCTTTTTATTAGTCGAATCCTATATAGAATATCAGCTTTCTATCTATTTAGTCTAAAGGGCTTAGTAGACAATTCTATAGCGCTAATATTACAGATTACTTATAAGCTTTTGACAACGCTTGTAAGGACTGTAGTATAGCGACTTATATTAAGAAGTTTACCTAGTAGAAGAGGTAGTGCGATTTTAACCAACGTTATAAAGTAGCCTCTATAATTAAGGATAAGGGAGTAACGATATAGCAAGAACTCTATAAGATAATGCTTAAGTATTGGAAGGCTTTTAACCCTAAGGCGTTGGAGGACCCTATTAAGCAGCTCGACTACTTCTATAAGCATACTATCTCGAATGTCTTAGCTATACGGATTAAACAGGCTATAGAAGAACTCGACGCTATAATTACCCGGATGCTAGCTACTAAGTTAGCCCCTATTTAGAAAGATGCCCCTTAATGCTTTTAGGAAAAGTTACCTAAGGATTGCTAATACTTACTTATTTAAGAACACTGCCTTAGAGGTACTACGCCTATATAGGACTTATATAAAGCTACCTAGAACGACTTTCAATCCCTAGTATTAGCGGTTTTGTTTAAAGGATTTATCTATTAGGGAGCGCTAACTCGGATTAAGCTATTAAGCTAAGATATCTGTTCAGATAAGAGCGATAATAACAGTAGAAAGACCAATCTTCTTTCGGCTCAAGTCGAAAAGCCTTTTTCTTCTATCTCTTCTTAAAACTTCTCGCCTAAATTAACTAAGTCTACTTAAGCAAGTAAAAACCGGGTCTCGTTCTCTAATCAAGGGAGTACTAGCTAGGAATCGGTCAAGATCATCCTAAAGCTGCTAATAATCAAGGAAATATAGTTTGATCAACTTATTAATACCTAGAAGATAGTAATAAAGCTTTATACTACTGACCTTTTATAGAAGCAAGGCGACAAGGTAACTGAAAGAGCTGTTTAAGACCTATATAATTAGATAGCCTCTCTTAGAATCTCGCTAAACGAGATAGACCCTATAGTAAAATCGGTTATACACCTAAGAGATAAGCTAAACGACTTACCGAGCTTTATAACCAACGTTAATTAGGTAGTATATCTAAGAGAGGAACAAGATATAGCTGAACAGAAAGGGTATTATAAACCCTAATACTATTACCCCTATCTAGATAAACAAGTCAATCTTCCTCTACTTATAGTATATACTTCGCTTTAGAATATAGAGCTAGGTAAAGTCAATAGTTATACTAGTAGGCCTTTTCGCTCTAATACCGATCAAAGGTATAAGGCTCTTAAAGGGATCTATTACTACTAGTGTGGTTAATAGTACTATATCAGCTTGTATAATCTAATAGAGGCTGACAATAAACTTGGGCTTAGGTATATGTTTAGGGCAAATGTTTACCTTAATTAGAAAATCCGTAGAGAAGACCTACCTTACAACCTATACTAGATTAACCTAGTCCTAGTAATAAAGGCCTATAAGGAAGGTGCCCTTTTCTACCTTGTTTAAGCGCTTTATAAGGTTTACGATACTAAGTTTTACCCTGCTTATCTCTAATAGAAGCGTGATTATAAGACTAAGTATAATAAGGCTTTTAAACCCTTTTTCAACTCTCTCTCTATACTAAGCTATACTTACGCCTAGCTAGAGGAAGAGTAAGTTAAGATACGTTTTCTTCTAATAGAAGAAGGGAGGAAAAGCCGGCTTCTTAATGTTACTTTTTACAGTGTTAGGCCTATTACATCTTCTTTGTCCTCTCCTACTTATAGCTCTTCTATATAAGGGGAGAATATATTTGCGGCCCTAATAGTACAAACTAGAGTCTATTACTTACTGCCCTTAGTACCTAGTATTATATCTTTCCTATTATAGGTGGTTAACCCTATAGAAGTCTTAGATCTAGATCTAAGTCTTTAAGGTCTGTTTAAAGGGGAGGTTGATAATAAGGAAGCTGACTCTATAGCTTATACGATAGAGGTCCTTAGTTAGGTTTTAGATTTTCTTAATATAGTTTGGCGCTAGGAGCCAGACGTTTTCTTTTCAAAGCCCCTAAAGGACGCAGCTTGCTTCTTATAGGATTTACTCTCTGCTTAGATAGGCTCTAAGCTTTATAGTAGTCTTTATAGTAATAGTACTGTTAATATTTTACTTATACTATAGAATATAATTGCAAAAGCGAACGACGTGTTTAGTAATAAGGCAACGCGGCTAGCCGTAGCTAAAGCTTTAAGTATAGCTTTTCAAAGTCGGAAGTAACTATAATTAGAAAGCGATAACGATAAGCTACTAAGGGCAGGTCCCTTCTATACTTCTCTATCTGATTAGGTAGAGACCTCTACTACTAGCAGCCTATCTATATAGGCGAAAGAAGAACCTTCTAGTAAAATTAAAGCTACTGATATCCGCCGAGGAATGCTCTAGAAAATGCTTGACAGAAAATGTAGTCTTTTGAACAAGAAGGCCCTTAACCTAACAGGAGGCTAGAGCCTGCTTTCTAAGATTATACGTAAGTAGGTCTCTAAAGGTATTAGGATTGTTAAGGAAATAGCTATACTAGATAGCTCTAGCTTAGACGATACTCTCTTTGCTTCTACTTTAGCCTTAGTATTAGGTTAGGCTAGCCTAGCTCTGTTTAGACGTCTATAAGGTTGCCTATCCAAGTAATAAGAGATAGCAAAGACAAATGTCGTTTCTCTAGTTAAGCCTATAGGGGAGTCTTAGATAGCCTGGTTCCTAGATATAAGGGACGGCTATTGTATAATCAGGTTACTATAAGACTTTAGTACCCTAAGTATTAACTCTGTTGTTATAGCGAAAAATGCAATTTCTAGTAAGATTGTTAATAGTAATCTAGTAATGCGAACTAACGGAGCTTCCCTTGTTCAGGGAGTGACTAAGTTCTATTCTTTACCCCGGATTTTTCTGACAGCCCTTTACGATAGTGGCCTATAGCTATATGCACTTCTGGATAGCAGATTAGAGTATAGCCTTATCTCCTTTAAGGTTATAAACTACCTTAACCTTATAATTATAAAAACCGAGATGCAGTTCTATAGTTTATAGGGCGATTTGTAATCTCTTTAAAGAGAGGTCCTAGTACCTTTCTATATCTAAGGTTATAAGGCCCTAGTCTATTACTGTATCTCTTCTAACAATAGGTTTAACAAGGCTTATAATATCCTATTAGAGATGCCTTTCTAGAAGAACTATAAGGTAATTTACAGTCTTGGCAGTCCTAATATAGTATAGATGACGTTCTAAGACTAGGAATTTATCGCTTGCCTTGCCTCTTTAGATATTGCTAGAGCCCTTTATACTGTTAAATAGGATTCCTCTATATAGGGGGAGGACACTGTCAAATCCCTGTCTACTAGCTACTAGGATAGCCTGTTTACTTTATAGGGATAGGTAAATAAGGCTAATAAAGTCCCTAACTAGGTACTTACTTTGGAAGATGATGATAAGGTCCTAGGAGATCAGCTTAACGATGAAACTATTGCTAATATTTTATATACTTTCTTTAAGCAGGAGTCTAGCGTTTAGCGTTTAGGTAGAAGGGGTTTAGAGTAGGTTATTAGTATTTAGAGTTTTCCTTATATAAGAATAGTTTCTTCTGATTCTTTCTTTCCTTTAGGGATAGCTTCTGGTCTATCTTCTTCCTCTATTCAGTCTAAAAAGCCCTTTATCCTTCAATCTTTCACTTTATATAAGCCTATTAGAAAGAAGGTTTACCCTATCGACAATATCCTATCTAATAGGTCGGTACTAGAAGGAATCGTTAACTAGAAGCCTGCTAAGTTATTACTAGCTAAGAAAAAGGCGACTCCTAGGCATAAGTACAATCGATAGGTTTTTCTACGATTTTCGGATTTATCTTACGGTTCTTAACTTATACCTGATTAGTTAAAGGGCTTAAAGGATAATATAGACCTAGCTCTCTAGCTCTCTAAGGACGAATTCGACTTGTTCGCCTATATACTCTTTAATAGGGAATAAGCCCTTATATAGGAATTCAAGGACCTTAGCCGTATCGATCTGTTAATTATTCTGCCTTAGTATATTAAGACTATCCCTTACTCTACCTAGCAAGCTAAATATATACCTATAGAGAAGGCAATAATTCCAGCATATATAGATATCCTAAAGAAGTAGAAGGCCAAGGGGATCCTGGAAGATGCCTATAAAGCCTACCAAAACAACTAGTTCCTTATTTAGAAGAAGAATAGTAAATACTGCCTAATTAATAATGCTTAGTAATATAATACTATTACTATTTAGGACGCCTTTATCCTACCGAATATAGAGGAATTCTCGGAGGACTTTTCTAGCTATATGATTATATCTATGCTTGATCTGTTTTCCAGTTATAATAATATTATACTAGACAAGAAGAGTCGGGATCTTATAACATTTACCAGCCTGATTAGTCTACTATACCTAACTACACTTCTATAAGGCAGTATAAATTCAGTTGCCTAGTTCATACGTACGATATACAGGATCTTCTACAACTTAATGCTCTAGATTTACCAAGCTTTCCTAGATAATATTAGCATAAAAGGACCAAAGACTTAATACGATAATACCCTGATTATACCTAGGATTCGACGATTTATAGCAGAATAGGTCTAGAACTATAACTAAGTTTTACTTAACGCTAAGCTAGTAGGAGCCTATATTACCACGGTTAAGTCCTAGTTCCTAGTCTTAGAGGCTATTGTTATTAGCTATAAGTATACGCTAGATAGCCGCTTACCTAACGACGCTAAGATCTAGAAGATTCGTAAATAGTTAACCCTAAAGTCTCTTTCTAAAGTCTGTTCTTTTCTTAGTATTACTGGTTTCTACTGTATTTAGGTCCCCTATTTCGGCCATATTATCTACCTGCTCTTTAATCTAGCGAAAAAGAATGCAATATAGGTATAGACGCCAAATCACTAGCATACCTTTACTTATCTCGGTTTCCTTATTACCTCTACGCCCTATCTCGTACTACTTACCTATAGAGATAACCGCTATAGTAAAATCTACCTTATAGTCGATACCTCTTTAGATAGATAGGGAGTAGTCTTAGAATAAAAGGGCCTAAACAATAAACGGTACTCTTGTCGATTTAAGTCTAGTATCTAGTCTCTAGCTAAGTAGCGCTACAATATAACTAAGTGCAAACTCTAGGGTCTTCTTTACAGTTTAAAGCAGTTTTAACGGTACCTTTATAGTATAAGGTTTATAATCGAGATAGACGCTTAGGTCTTAGTCTACCAGATGAACAGCTTAGCTAGTAATATACCTAGCGCCCTTATAATACACTGGATAGCCTGGATTTAACTTTTCGATTTTAAGATTCAGTATATTCTAGGATCGAAAAACGCTACTACAGACGTACTAAACAGGCGACCCTTAACTTAAGCCGATATTAAAGAGAAGGCCTATAAGAAAGATATAAATAACTTTATTAATGCTTGGATTTTCACCTTAACTCTTAAGAAGGATACACTTAAGGGCAATTAGCCTAAAGAGTACTAGGAGTATACTGCCTATCTAATTATACTTTGAATACTAGATTACCTGGTTTACCGTAGTAATAGGGTTAACTTCAAGCGTTAAGCCCTTAAGTTTTTAGTCTGTAATAGGATGCTATTTCTACGCCCTACTTATAAGGATAATTGCCCCCGCTTTATAATTACAGATAGTGAAAAACAACGGCGTATCTGGTCAACTTACTACGATAAAATAGGATACTATAGAAGGGATACTTCTTACTACTAGATTGCCTAACTATACTAGTAGCCGATAATCTATTTAGATCTTATTAACTAGCACTGTTACTATAAAGTTTGTTAGAAGATTCGCCTATCCTAGTATAAAGAAGAAGCCTAGTTTACTATACCTTCTTTAACCCTGTTTCTCAAGGTCTACTTTAACGTCCAGTTTTTCAAGGGCAAGTATAATACTATAATCGAGGTAAGAGATGACTTTACTAGCTATATAAAGGCTGCTATCCTTGGTAAAGTTAATTCGGCTTTAGTTTGGACTTTCATACTTTAATATGTGTTTTTAAGATACGGTTTTCCCCTAATTATAGTTGTTAATAGCGGTTCTAAGTTTAAGGGTATAGTTAAAGCATCTCTAAAAACTATTAGAGTTAAGCGAATTACTAGCTTATCCTATAACTTAAGAGCTGATAGTATTAATAAGGTAGGTTACCTGCTAATTATAACTATACTTGCTATAATTATAGAGACAATAAGGACGGATTGGAAAAAGTCCCTGCGCTTTATTCTCTAGGTTAACCGTACCTCGATTCGTTCCTCTCTTAGTATCTCGCCTTACTTTGCGCTTTTTAATCAAGACCTAGTTATCAAGATTAAGCTTAATATCCCTTCCTAGCGTCTGATTAGATAGGAGCAAGTCTAGGCTAAGGTTTATTAACCTAGAAAGCTAGCCAATGCAAAGGCCACTTTAGATCTATTTACAAAGCAAGTTAAGTCTATTATAGATATAGAGCTTACCTGGATAGAGATACAGGATAAGGTATCCAAGGCCTATAAAAGTACTGCTAAAGCGAGAAATCGCGCGTTATCTAGGAAGTTACGCCTAGATTAGTTAGAAATCTACCTTAGTAATTTAGTCCTTATTTACAATAAGGTTAGGCAGATCGACATAAGTTACTAGCACAAGCTATCCTTTTAATAGAAGGGCCCTTTTCGAGTCTTATAGAAGAGTCCTAAGAAGGCTTCCTAGCTAGAGACCTTAGATAGGATCGAGCTTAAACGGACTTTCCTACTAACCATAGTAAAGAAGTTCTTCCGATTAAACAGCGTATTTGTTTATAATCTAAATAGACCGCAACTAGGGGACGATTCCTAGCTAGAACGGTTTAGTAAGGACGATATTATTAGGCTAGGTATTAAGGATCCTAATAGGCTTAGTGATCTGGTTAGAGGAGGAGGACCGTTGATATAGGGAAGAAAAGCGGCTCTTAAAGGTACTTCCTAAGCAACTTAATTTGCACTAAGTTTTCGGACTGTTTAACTTAGGCTAGGTTTTTATTAAAGGGGAGGTAGTATAAGTTCTTTAGTATATTTACCTTTTTCTTACGCCTTTTCCCCTGTTTATAGGAGTGGTTTGTTCTTTTTCTTTTTCCCTGGCTCTTTGCTATATGTCATAGTCCGTTGTCATCCTGTATATATATAGCTTCGTCTTATACCAGGACCTTCTGTCCTATATACAACAACATCTTTCTACAACCTATCTTTGCTCTGGCTATAACAGTTTGTTGTACCTATATATTCTTGCTAAATTAGCAAGATTTAGTAAGTAAAGAAAACCTCTTATTAAAAGTCTATTTTGATAAACGATTTGACGAATCCCCCTGTTTCTATATACACTTTAACTACGAGTTACTACCGATTCTATAATAGCAACTAACAGTAACTAATTAGCGGAAGACTGGCTTTAGGTATAAGGCTTAGAGGTACTAGGCTCTCTAGGAATACTAGCTACTAACTTGGCTAACCTTGTCTTATCTGGCAATGATTAACTACTTTATTTCCTATAAGCTATAAATTCTAGAATTTTAGGTATCTCTACTGACTTAGCTATAACTTCCTTTAGGGCCCCTTCTGCCCTCCCTCCAGCTACTTTTCCCTAACCCCTTCTAGCTCCTATCTTAACAAGTTATATAACTCTATTCTAACTCCTTAGCGTTAATCCTCTAACTTTTGATAGAACCTCTATAAACTCTATTAAACGGCAGATAGCCTATATTACCTAGAAGTCCTAGGTCTTAGTAAAGCTTATTATTAATAAAGCTTTTTTCCCTAATACCCTAGTCCAAGTCCTCTACGTCTTATAGCGTCTTAGCGGAGAACCTTATTAGCAAATTCGCCTAGAAGTAGATAAGCTAGTCGCGCTAGCTTATAGCCTTCCCTCTAACGCTTCTACGATTATATATATTACTGATATTTTCGTATTGCTAGACCCTTAGTATCTTATAGAAGATGTTAGTACAATCAGCCTTACTAAACTATTACTAAACTAGAGAAACTAGATATAGATAGAGATAAGCTTTTATTTACCGACTTTCTAATAAAGCTGGTATAACTCTGCGAATATTCTAACTAGACCTCTATATAATACGTTATCTACCTCTAACGGAAAGTAGGTTAAAAGCTACGCTGTACTGTCGTTAGTATAATAGACCGACCTAGCCCTATAGACTTTATAAAGTAGATAGAGCTTTACTAGAAGCTCTAAAACAACATTGCTATAGAACAGCATCAATCTTAGATTAGCTCTAGGTCAGTACTACCTCCTTAACTAGGATTTTATAATAACAGCAATCCTATAGTATTAGGAGCTATCCTAATCCTAGGTTCCTACCTTTCTCCTAAGGAAAAGGCCTGTAGAATCGACAACCGCCTCTACTTATATTATAGTAAGCTAGGCTATCTCGCCTATAACTATAGAGTAAAGAAGAACCAACCTACTACTGCCTTAGCTATAGCTCTATAATTGAACTCTAAAGGAAAAGCCTAGGCCTAGGAATACTAGATTATTATCCTAGGCCTTTTACCTTTAATCTAGAGTTCGTTATTACCTTAAGTGTAGTTCATGCTAATTCTTCTTTGCTTTTTGCTTTCTCGGTATATATATAAGGTAAGGTAGTCCCCCTCTAAACCCTTATCAACTTTGGTTATTCTCTACTTAGATTTGTCAATTCCTTTATAGTAAATCGCTTAGGGTTAAAGCAATCTACTTTAGATTTACCTTATCCTTTCTACTTTATAGATAACAAGTAGGCCGGTCTTATTACAGATTTTTATATCCTAGACTATTTGTTTAGTCAACCTAATTCTAATTGTACTTCTAAGCTATTATTCCTATATATCTAGCCTCTAAGCTTTTCTAGACTGGATATAATTCTTAGCCTCCTTTAGCTCTATGCCTACAATCCTTTACTAGACTAGGCTTCTAGTACTATAACTATTAACGAAAGGACACTAGTTATACTCTAGGATAAGGACCCTCTAATACCTACCTAAAGCTCCTCTAACTCCCCTTTAATTACCAACTAGGATCCTTCTAACTTATAGCTTCTATCTATTATACTATTTCTATCTTTTATAAAGGACTCTAGCATCTCTAGTATATTAATAGTAGAACTCTATATAGTAATAGATATATTACTCTAAAAAGGGTTTACTACTGACTTGTTCCTAACTCTAGATAATACTAACGCCTTTCCTTCTTATCTCTTTAAGGTATCTAACAAGAATATTAAAAAGTATCTTAAAATTAACCCGCCTATTTTAGAAAACGATATTAAGAAACTCTTACTACCTATATATTACGACTTGATTACGGCTTTTCTTCCTATAAACTTAGAAATACTACTACCTTACTGTCCTTTTAATTACTAAGTCGAACTTATCCTAGGCGAGTTACTACCAGCTACTTAATACTGCCTTATAAGCTCCTAGGAGCTCCTAGTAATCCGGAAATACCTGGATAACTACCTTTTTAAGGGCTTTATACAGAGCAGTATATCATTAGCAGCTATACTAGTACTATTAGCAAAGAAGCCTAGTAGTAGGGTACAAGTCTGTATTGACTACTAAGGCCTAAATAACGTTATAATCAAAAATCGATATCCAATTCTACTTATTAGAGAAACGTTAGACATGTTATACCAGATAAGAATATATACCAAACTCGATATTATAGCGGCATTTAACCGGATCTGAATCGCCCCTAGTAACGAATAGAAGACTATATTTATTACCTACTTTAGCCTATTCAAGTGCTTAGTAGCAAATTTCGGCATAATAGGCATGCCTAGTACTTAGTAACACTTTATTAACTATATTTTGTTCGATATATTGGACAAATATGCAACTGCTTATCTAGACGATATCCTTATCTTTAGCGATATACCTACGAACTATACCCGATATATCCGCAATATACTTATAAGGCTAATAAATATAGGCCTTATAGTAGATATTAAGAAGTGTAACTTTTATACTACCTAGACATAATACTTTGGACTTATTATTTCGATATCCGGCATCTCTATAGACCCTAAAAAGATTAAAGCGATTATGTCTTAGCCCTGCCTAGAATTACTATAGGATCTATAGCGATTCTTAGGCTTCTCTAATTACTACTAACGTTTTATCTCTGGCTTTTTATCTATAGTACGTCTATTAACATCTCTTTGCTATAACGGGGCCTAGACTAGGCTATAGTCTAGTTCCTTCTAGGAGGAAACCTCCTTCTAACGTTTAAAGCAGGCTTTTACTATAGTGCCTATCTTACAATACTTTAACCCTAGCTATAGGATAGTAGTAGAGATAGATATATCTAATTAGGCCTTAAAAGGTATACTATCCTAATACGATTTAGAGGGGGTTCTATACCTAGTCGCCTTCTTCTTAGTAAAATATATACTAGTAGAATGCAACTATAAGATCTATAATAAGGAGCTCCTAGCTATTATCAAAGCGTTTAAGGAATAGAGACTAGAACTACAGAGCCTAGACTGCCCTATTGAAATTTTTATAGACTATAAAAACCTATAGTACTTTTGTATAACAAAAATCCTTAACTAGAGGCAGGTTTAGTAGTCTGAATTTCTAGGCGATTTCCGATTCCAAATTACCTATAGGCCTAGTAGTAACTACGTTATACTAGACGCCCTCTCCTAACGCCCTAGCAACTCCCTAGTAACTTCTTTAGATTTATCAGACACCTGGATTATAAGGAGATCTTAGGTTTTATTTCTAGACTTAAAATAGGGTTACGTCTAACTTACTACTATCCTTCCTCTTCTTCTCCTTACGCTTAATACGTCTAATTTAATCAACTCTATCATTTAGGCTGCCTATTCTAACTACTAGGATTCTTAAAGGCTTCTAGACTACGTTTAGGACCCTAATTGCCGTACATTTCCGCCTAAGCTTAGACTACTCCTATAGGCCGCTATGGCCGACTATACAGTAATTTATAGCCGACTTTATATTAATAACTGTCTTTTTATCCTACCTAACGATAGGACAAGGCTGCAAGTTATTTATAGAAACTATAGTCTATTACTAGTAGGGTACCCAGGCTATAATAAGACACGAGAACTCCTATAACGCTCCTATTATTAGCTGTATATTAAGCAGGATATTATGCAATTTATCGTAGTATACTATATTTACCATTATACTAAGAACGCTAAAGGAGCTCTGCCAGGCCTCTTTATACCTTTGCTAGTCCCTTTCTAGCCTTAGACTATAATAAATATCAATTATATCTTACCTCTTCTAACCTACTACTAATATAGGGTAAACTACTAGTATATTCTAGTTATAGTCGATAGACTAATAAAAATAAGACACTTTACTATAGTACCTAACCTTTCTACTACTATACTTACCTCTACCTTTATTACAAATATCTTCTAACTCTATAGTACCCTAGACTGTATTATATTAGACAGAGGTACTTAGTTTATTAGTACTTTATAGAGGGAACTTTGCTGCCTTTTAGGAATTACCCTATAATACTCCTCTATAGCTTACCCTAAAACTAATAGACAGATAGAAATTGTAAATGCCTACCTAGAATAGTACCTATAAGCTTTTATTTCGTTCTACCAAGACGATTAGGTAGACTAGTTACCCCTAGTAGAGCTTACAAGCAACAACTACAAGTTAGAGGCGACCTATCTTACACTATTCTTCGCTAATTACAGATAGTACCCTAATATAGGCGTTAAACCTAAGCTACCTATAACTCCCTTATATACCAATATCGAATAAAAAGAGTTCTTAAATGCCTAGTCTATCTATAAGAGACTATAAAGAGTAGTTAACTATACTTAACTATTTATAGAACAAGCTTAAACTTATATAGCTAAGACTATAAATAAAAAACGCTAGGACTTAGTTTAGTATAAAGTTAGGGATAAGGTATAGGTTAGTACTGCTAATATTCAACAGGGTCGGCCACTTAAAAAACTTAGCTATAAGTAGCTTAGCCCTTAAAGGGTATCTAAGGTATATAGATAGGCAGTAGTAGTATATATCCCGCCCTTATATAAGATCTTCCCTATCTTCTATATATCTCTAGTCTAACTTACCTCTAAGAGGCTACTAGGCTAATATTCTATAAACCTACTATTATTACCTTATAGAACTGTCTTATCTGACAAAAGCCCTGAACTAGAGATTGAGTAGTACTTCGATAAGATACTTAACTCTTACCTTAGAAACAGCGTCCTTAAATATAGAATCTAATGGCCAAAACCCTATAAACCTACCTAGGAACTAGCAACGAATATTCAAGGCTATACAAGCGATATACGGGATTTTCATACTAAATATCCCGCTAAGCCCGGCCTACCGGATTGGTTCTAAGAGTAGGGATTGCCTATTTTGTAACGCCGTATCAACTCGGTACCGACTTAGTACAAAATGTGCCAAAACGGCTATAAAAAAAAAAACCCTACATTCTACAAAACGACCATTTGCCCAATTCGGCACGAACACTCGCACAGGCCGCTACCTAAGCGTCCCTGTTACAAGGTTTAGTGCTATTACACAGCACCTTAGCTAGCCTCTTCTTCAAGGCTACTACAACTATATAGTAGCCATTATATATATTAAGACTAGGCTACGTCTGATAAAACCATATATTACAACGGCGCGTAAAATCTCCTAAAGCCTTATTAGTACCCTAGGGGGTAAGCGGCGGTATAATATAGGTGTAGTACTAACGACAATTCTATATGAAATTTTCATATATAATAATCTTCTCCTATATAATATATTAGCAACTAGCCTCCGACTTGCAACCGAACCTCTACCTAGACGCCACCTTATCAGTCACCTACTATAGAGAAAACTTTTATCCTATTTATACTATACTTCGCGTAATATACCTTAGTCGCAGTATTAAGGTTGTATAACAGCTAGTATACTGCTATAGTAACCTAGGACTGTTCTAGCTAGTCGAAATAATACTATATGTTTCTAATAGGTCCGTTAGGATCTGTCGTTAATATAGTGCAAAATCTCTTAACAATGCGGTATATAGGCATATATTCCTCTATCTTATACTATAGAACCCCTATAGGCTACTATAGGCGTTAGTACTACATCATACCTAACTTGCTAGGAGCTCCTTAATATACTGCTAAACAATTAGCCTTCTTCTGCTTTACATAATGCTTATACCGCTGCCCTTTAGTAGCAGTTACTATATAGGGCTCTATAGAAAAAATACTAATAGGCCTACTACAATGTATAGCTTTTGTTATATAGAATATAACAGACCTAATATATACTTTATAAGGGACCTCCTTTACTAGGGGAGTAGATTAGGAAGTTAGGGCTATATCTATAGAGGTTCAGCGACAATTCTTAATAAAAGCTAACCAGGTTATACGGTTGGTATATAGGGGAGAAAATTTTAACGACTCGATAGTGACTTAGGCTAGAGTCGAACTTATAGAAGGGCAGCTTTGGCGCTATACTAGTGTTTAGCCTAGCAATAGGTAGGTCTGCCGTTTAATAGGGAAGATAGGCCTAACTAGTAGGCTATAGCACCTAATTAGGAAGGTAGGTTAAAACGTATAGGCCTGGACATAGGTCAGACATATATAGGCCTTAGCACTGTTATTTCAACCCTATATATAGGTCCTATTACCGCTACCTTTAGACGTAAACCAGAAGCAATATACTTATAACTGAATAACGAACGTATAACACTACTATATACGATTATTATTTATAGTTAAGAACAACTGTAGTTTTAGGGTAGGGTACTGTTACAGTCCGTTATCATCCTATATATATATAGCTTCGTCTTACACCAGGACCTTCTGTCCTATATACAACAACATCTTTCCATAACCTATCTTTGCTCTAGCCATAACACTATACAAGTATATGCGTGCCGGCAAGGGGGGGGTATGTGCTATGCCGTATGGTGTTTCCCTTGGTTTGAGTATTCACGTCGTCTGCTTCGCCTAGTCATAACGGATCCTATTACTTAGCTAACCGACTACCCTAACAACCCTCGACACCTACCCCGACCTATTTTCTGGACCGCTACCTAGCTTGCCCTTCTGATTACTCGGTGCAGTACGTGTTGACCACTAGATTGACCGACTTCCGCTCAACCTGCAATTGCTACGCCTTATAAACAGTTTCCTTATCCTATCGGTTAACAATCATGTCCTTAACGCGAAAGTTACCTAGATCGAACTAGTATAGAGCTATCGTCTTCTTAGCCTATTTAGACGCCTAAAGCGGCTATTTATCGTAGAAAGAATCGATATATACCTATAAGCACTTCTTATCCTAGAAAACGTAGTTCCTACAAGCACTATAGTCGACTTCCAGAACTAAGACGTAGTAGATAAATAGCTAAGCTATATTTAGATAAGGACTACTAGTATTACGCCGGTTAGGCGAACTTAACCGAAATTAGGTTTCGTTATATTCCTTATAGTTTACTATATTGCTACCTACTATATTAGCTCTAATTAGACATCTAGATATAAGCTTAAATATACTAATAGCTAAACTCTTAGACAAAAAGACCTTAGACCTGGTATAGTCGGTTACTGCAAATTTCTTAGATATACTTACCTAGGAAGTCTAACCTAAAATGCTTAATAGTAATAGAGGATTAACGTCTAACTATAGAGAAAGAGTAGTTGAAACTAATAATAGTAGGATCCCAACTACTTTCTACTAGCTAAGTCAGAGATAGATAGTCGAGCAGACTAGGTTCTAGACCTAGAGATGTATACTATTAATAAGTATTAGCCGGTTCCTCTTTAAAAACCTAGATCTGAAATATACTATATCCAATTATAGCTAGGTTTAGCAGTAGGTGCTATATATAATTAATAAAGTTATAGAACTTTGCATTATTAACTACCTTCTAGATTACCTACTTTAGAAAGATATAGAATCTTCTAGGATTAGTAGGGAAAGTAGTTACCTAAGTTTCAGGTATATAGAATGCCTTAAGATAAATCGGATATACTACCTAGCTTATAGAAGCTTTCTTAATAAGAGCGTTAGAAGATATCCTTATATAGATAAGATTAAGTTAGAAGGTTAAGTCTTAAAAGAGAATAGAGTTGGTTTATTAAGGTTAGAAAAGTTTTTATAGAAGAAAGAGAGGAAGAAAGGCAGGTCTTTATACCTAAGGAAGTTACCTATGCTAGTCCTGATTCTAATTAGAAGAGGTTAATAAAAACTAAGTAAACCTAATTATACTATACTGACTTTTAAGAGCTATTTACTAACAAAAAGAATTAGATAGAAGCCCTAAGTGCTAATAAAGGAGCAAATAGCTTGCTAAATAGTAGGAAAGAATTTTTATATACCTTCCTCCCCTAAAAGGACTTGCCCTATATCAAGACCTACCCTTCCCCTACCCTTTAGATTTTTCTCTTTCTAACTTCTCTAATATAACCTTCTTAGACCTTTACCTCTTCTAAGATCTTTTTCTTAGTACTCTTAATAGAAAAATTCCAGTCCTATCCCTAACTTCCTTTAAGCGATCTTGTTTGTTATTTCTACCTTCTTTCTATAATTATATAAGATTAAGATACCTCTAAAAAAGGGATCTAGTAAGCAGGCTCTGCCCTAGACGAACTTAGATTTAAAGGAAGTTCTTTAAAAGGAGCAGCGTTACTATATAGTTAGTAGGCCGGCATATAGTAAGGATAAGGATAAGCTTATACTAGTAAGCGCCCTAACAATTCTCCTATTAATGCTATAAAGACTACGGTTATCGCCTTATAAGCTTCGCTCTTTGCTATATGAGGTATAGTTCTCCCTACATAAGCCGTAATTAACTCTATATAAACCCTAGTCTTCCTTATAAAAGTTATAGGGTACCCTAAGCAAGTTTAAGTACTTGTTTATAAAAGGTAAGGATAACATGATTTTGATTTCTTTAGGTAATATCCCTTAAACTAAGCCGCCTATATCTAATCTAGTTAAATCCTTAATAAAGCGCTTTAACAGGCCTGGCCATATATACTTCTATTTGACTTTTAAAGATTTCAAAGTACTTAGGAAGAAGACTAATAAGTACAGTACCGCCAAGGATATTAATAACATTACTAACCGCTATACTCTACTTAGTAGTAACTACTTTAAGCTAGTAGGCAAGATTGCTTTTTACCTAGAGTAGTATGTTATAAGGGACAGCTAGCTAGACTTCTTTAATAAGATAACTGTTAATAAGGAGGATTTTAACCGTTACTTCCCTAGGATAGCTAGTTAAGTTGCTATAATTACTAGAGAGAAGGTCCTAGGTTAAGATCTCCGATTAGTTTTAGCCATCCTATATAATATATATAGGATATAGCTAGAACAAGCTTAGATAACCGATAACTATATTAATAGTATACTTAGATAGACCCTATACGCGTTTAAGAGACACGTTTTTATTACGCTATACTTCATAGCTCTGACTCTTAATAAGAAGGGCAACTACCTAACAAGCCCGGTCCTCTACCCTACTAAGGGGAACGTCCGCCGTAAGGCCCTTAGGAAACGCTTCTAGCTTATAGTTATATATATCTGCAGGGACTATTAGGTTCTTACTATCTATAATTAGCTTAAGCAGATCTATAAGGTTTAGGATTTAGGCCTTTCTAACAAAGCTAACAATATAGACAACGAAATAATAATAATACAGGTAGATATGATCATCCCCTACCTGCTTATATCTAGAGCCAGTATCTTTAACCTAATATATATTCGCCGGTCGAAATTCTGCTTTAATATTAAGGATAACTTTTCCTATAGGTATACCGTTACTAAAGCAGCCCGATCCTTCTTCTATAACAAAGTTATTAAGGATAAGAACGATTTCACGCCTGTTCTATAGTAGAAGATAGAGCCCTAGTTCGGCTAAGATGCAATGGCAAAGTAGGGATCAATTTCGGCTTACTTATAGCATACTTAGATATTAGGGATCGCCAAAGTATTCGGAGTAAGGCTAGGATCTAGGGCGCTAAATCTACGCCCTATTGGCAGTCAGGTCTCTATCAACGAGCTTTTACCTATAAGCATATTATAGATTATCTAGACTTAGAGCTTTACTATCCTAGTATTTAGTACCCTAGCTCTAGCAGATATAATGATAGATAATAACACCCCTATCTATATTTAGGGAACAAGGAGTGCTTCCTTAGGTTTGCTTAAGTTGATTCCTAGAAATTTAGTAGTATAGATAGCCGAACTATCTGTCTAATAATCTCGTTAAAGCCCTTCTTTACTAAAGGTACTAGTACTATGGCAAACTACTCCTACGCTATAGTAGTAGACGCCTATATGCTAAGCTATCCCTAAGTAGATAGCTTCTATTTAGAAGACTGTTCTATGTTCCTCTGCTCCTAGTAAGTAAAGGTCTATTAAAAAGGATCCTCCCTACCCTGTTATACCAGAGAAGCCGAAGTCTGTTAAGAAGGCTGCTATATAGCCTACTACGCCTAAGTAGCCTAAGTTAACTAAAAAGAGCGTCGCTATGCTGTAATCGCGGCGTACTAGATAGAATATTACTCCTTAGCCTACTCCACTTTCACTTACTAGGAGGGTTACTCAATTAACACTTATAAAGGATCTTAAGCTAGATAATACGCCTGCTTTATAGTATAAGGAGGATAATAAGACAGATAAGGCTAGTAGAGAGCTTTATATAGGAATGAATATTACTATACTAGAATTGCTATTACTATACCCCTAAGGCTATAGAGGTTAGGCTAAGACAGACTAATTAGCTATAATCAGGTAATAGTAGATAGGTTAGTTAAGTAGGTTTGTAGTTTAGTACCTTCTTTTTCTTGCTTTTCTTGCTTAAAGTATTAATAGCTATAGTTGGCTCCCTTGACCTTAATCCCGTATAAACCTAGTACAATCTTAGTATACCTTGTTACGTATATATAATCTGTATTTCCCGATTATCCTTGCTCTGGACAGAGGTGCCTTATATTGTCAATATTATCCGGTATTTGTTTTAGGGGTTTATATCTCCTTCTACCTTCTACCTTTCGTAGGAGCTATAGGGAGGTATAGATCGGCATAGCTAGTATACGACTAGCCGCCGCTTGTTTTTCTTCTTCTTCTCCCTCTATTTAGAGGAGGCTTATATCTACTTTCTCTTCTGTTATATAGTAGAGTAGGTGGACAAGGCTGGTCTTTCTTTTCCACCCCTTATCTTATTCTAGGCTAACAACAAGATTACAAATTAGTAGTATAAGGAGGACAATAGTATAAGAAGCTAGCTTTCCTTCTTATATCTAGAGAGAAAATCATCAATCATCCTAATTATTACAGTTATACAGTTACATTTTACCTATTTAGATATTCCATCTACCTTTTAGCCTCTAGGCTACTTTGGCCTATTTACTTGGTTCTATTGCACCTGTCTACCTTAGTCTCCCCTGATCAGGGAGACTATAGCCTTGTTATGCACATACCTCTTATCCTCTTGTCTAGACAGCTGTTCGATATATAGCTGCCTACCACCTTCAGACAGCTGCTCCTACTTTCTCGTGGGTCTGCTGCTCTGTTTTAATATAGGGAAAGAAGGAAGTAACAACAATACTACTAAGGCCGACCATATTGCCCTAGCAACTAAGAAAACCGCCTAGGCTACCCTTAGCCCCCCTAAGCTCGCCCTTACGCTTTCTAGCCTCCTAGACCGGATAATTAGCCTAGCTAAGAACAGTACTAACTTCTATAGTATAGTAGAGGCAACTACTAAAGCTAGGCAAATTGCCCTTATAGCCCTACTCCAGGACCCGCCTAAAGAAGCCCTAGCTATAACAGCAGCAGCTCTAGCACCCTAGAACCACCCTACTACCTCAGTAATACCTAAGCTATAGTACTAATAACACTCTTAACAGCCTAGCTACTACTAGTAGTAATAATAGCAGTAATAGTAGTAATAGCCTAGCTACTCCTAGCCTATAGCCCCTACCTAGGCTAATATAGCTAGTAAGCTAATAGCTAGCAAGGTAACTAGGCCTAGCCTAGAGTGCTAGGTACTTATCCGACTAGGCTTAGCCTAATAACAGGTACTTACTAAATCTGCCCTAGAGGTAGTACAGGCTATATAACAGGCCTTTAGCCTAGTAGTTTAGAGGGTTTAGATACTCTCTAGCAGTAACCTCCTTCTAATTATAGAGAACGTAGAGATAAAGAAGAGCCTGGAGAGCAATACTACCTGGATTACAAGGGCCTTTAGCAAGAAGGCCTCCCTATATATAATAACCTAGGTAGTAGTAGTTAAGGGCCTTACAGTCTATAACCAGGTTATAGAAGAAGGCCTACTAGAAAAAGCTAAAAAGTAATACCCTATAGCAGTTAGGGTAAAGGTCTAGCACCCTTAAGGGCCAGAATAGACTAGGGTTAAGGCACTAATAGCCTTTACCTCCCTAGAGGCAGCCTAGAAGGCCTATAAGGAGGGAGTCTTCTAGAGCTACCAAGCCTTAAAAGCAGAGCCCTAGATCGACAAAGCTAAGCCTATCTAGTACCTAAGGTGCTAGAAATAGAGCTATAGGGCTAAAGTATGCTAGAGCAAAGAAGAGATCTACTATAACTGCAGCGCTAACAGCTATACCATGCTAGAAGCCCCTACCTACTCTAGGGCACCCTACTGCTATAACTGCTACTAAGCTCACTACGCCTGCTTAGAGGCCTACCCCCGCCTAAAAGAGGTATAGGCATAGGCTAAGGGATACCTACGTTCTAGGCCTAAGGCCTTTAACGTTGACCAACCGCCTTTATACTAGTACTAACAGTAATAGCAATAATAACAATAATAGTAGCAATACCCTTAGTAGGCCCTACTATAAGAGGAGGGGGAGGAAGGCTATATTATAGTCTTAGGGAAGAGATAGAGGGGCCGACCAACAGTATTAAGAGGGTTAACCCCTAACTAGAGTATAATCACCGTCTACTTTAGCCACTTAAGCGGCCAAACCTCCCCTTCTTCTACGCTAACTATAAGCCCTAAAGGGGCTACTAGACCTACTAGAACCCTAGAGCCTATAGGAGCCCCTAGACCCCTAGATACTAGACCTAGACCGGACCTAGATACCGGACTAGCTAACACTACTACTACTATATAATAACCATAGCTAACTATATAGCTAGAAGAGATAGAAATATAAGGATATGCCTCTAGAACGTATAGGGCTCGAAGGAGGTACAGGAAGTACTACTTTCTATAGCAAAAGAAGAAATATTTGCTATATAAGAGCCCTAGATTAATAGATAGGTATAGCACTCTACCTACTGCCCTAGATCAGCCTCCTACTACCTTATTTTCACCCCTAATGGACGGGCCTTACTTTATATCTATAAATTACTCCTACTAGCAATATAGACTTATAGCTCTAGCTTAGACTAGGCTAGGGCTACTATATAGACTAAGAACGGCCCCTTTACAGTCTAGTCCCTATATAACGACCCCTAACCCCAGACTAGCTTAACCCCCCTTATAGAAGAAATAAGGGGGAAGGTTAACGCCTACCTAGGCCTTTACCTTCTAGCCAGGGACTTTAACCTTTACTACCCCCTTTAGGACTAATATAACTACTTTAGCCCTAGGTTAGAAGACCTACTACTATTAATAGCAGAGTAGAGGCTTATCCTCTATACCCCCTACGGTACTATAACTAGGGCGCTATAGGGGAGCTAAGTAGGCAGGGCCTCTACTATTAACCACTTCTAGCTTAGTAGTAGCCTTACCTGCTCCTATACTGGCTTAGATATACGCTTATGCTTAGACTACTACCCCTAGGTACTAGATATTGACCTAGAGACTATAGAAACCCTACTGCTGCCCCCCCGATTCCAATAGAAAAAGATGGATAAAGAGGGGGTAGTTAGAGAGGCCAGCTCCCTAATATACAATATAGAGGGCTATAGATATCTATTATACCTCTCTAACCTAGCCAGGCTCTAGGAGGCCTATAGGCAACTATTAGAGGAACTCTAGCGTATTACTAGGGCTATAACCCCTAAAGGAGCCCTAGTAACTACTAGAAGGAAGAGTGCCCCCTAGTAGAACAACGAAATCTACTAGGCAGTCTAAGAGAGAAAAAGGGTAGAAAAACAGCTCTAACGCTCTTCTAGTAACCAGGCCCTCCTTACTATATATAAGTTAGCCTAGAGGAAATAAACAAAGGCTATAAGAGAGAGTAAGAGGAAGACCTAAAAGGCTTTTCTATAAGAGGCTAGAGAAAAGCTAGAAAAGCTCTAGTAACTAGAAAGATAGGCTAGGCTACAAAGCACTACTGCCCTACCCCCTTCTAAGCTACTAACCCTTAGATAAGCCAGTACCTTCTAGGAGAAGGTAAAGGCCCTTTTAGCACGCTTCTTCCCCCCCTCCCCCTAAGAGGATAGCCTGAAGGAACCCCTAATAGGCCTAAGGCTACTAGTTAGCTAGACAGTTAGGCCGGACGATATAAAGGAGGCTATTAAAACAACAAAACCCTAGAAAGTACTAGGACCTGACAAACTCCCTACAAGCTTTCTAAAGGCCTGTAGCAACCCCTTATATAAGGCCCTTACTATACTAGCCTTAAAATCCTTCCTTTATAGCTTTTATCTATAGGAATATAAGGAAGTAGTTACTATTGTCCTCCCTAAACTAGGAAAACAGCTAGACACCTATAACACCCCTAGAGGCTACTACCCTATAGCCCTACTTAACTGCATGAGCAAGGTCCTGGAGAAAGTTATAGGGACTAAGATAAGGGATATAGCTAAGGCTTTTAAGCTGATTCTAGTAACGTAATAGGGCTACTACCGCTATAAATCCACTAAATCGGCTATATACCTCCTTATAGCTTAGATCTAGGAGGTATAGAAGTATAAAGCTGGGGCCTCCCTCCTATAGCTAGACCTATTAGGGTATTTCAACAGTATCCCTTATAGCAGACTCCTAGCTATACTAGACTAGCTAGGGCTACCTACCTGGCTACTATCCTAGCTAAAGGAATTCCTCTCTTCTAGGACTACTAGCCTCCTGTTTAACGGCTAAAAAAGCCAGTAAATCCTAGTACTAATAGGAGTACCCTAAGGCTTACTACTTTTACTAATCCTCTTAGTCCTATACCTCTACCCCCTATACGAAAGGCTAGAGAGAAAATACCCTACTATCTCTACTATAGGCTATATAGATAATACCAACCTACTAGCCTTCGGCAGGGAGGCTGCAATAACGGTTAGATAGCTAGAAAAGGCCTAGAAAGAGTGCCTAGACTGGGTAATAACCGTTGGAGTTACCTTCTTAGTAGTAAAGAACAAGCTTATACACTTCCTCCCTAGAAGGAGGCCCTAGACCAACCCTATTAACCTAGGACTAATAGGGGACTCTCCCCTCCTACAACTAGCTATAGAGGCCCGTTTTCTAAGGGTCTAGCTAGACCTTAAGCTTACCTAGAAGGCTTATGCCAGTACCCTATAGCAGAAGCTAAAAACGCAGTCCCTTGCTATTACTAGGCTAGCTAGAAAGACCTAGGGACCTGGAATCGAAAAGACTAGGCTCCTATATATAGCAGTAATAAGGCCAGTCCTAGCCTACATAGCCTCGGCCTGGCACACCCCTATACCTATAACACTAAATAGGCTATAGGGTATAGCTAGAGGCCTACTAGCAGCCGAAAACGAGGCCCTAAGGAGGGTTATAGGGGCCTATAAAAGGACACTAGTCCGAAGCCTCTATTATAAGGCTAACGTCCCCCCCCTTGACCTCTACCTTAATGCCCTCTCCTTCTCCAGCTAAGCTAGGATAAATAGGGCTATAGGGAAAGAGGTGGCTAAGTAGAAGGAAGCCCTACGCCTTACCCTTAGAAACAGGACCCCTAGGACCAGCCTCCCTCTAGGAGGGCGTACAAAGTAAGAAAGAAAAAAGGAGGTAACAACCTAGTAGTACTACTAACAACTAAGGAAAGCTGTTAATAAGAAACCCCTTTATACTACCTGGAAGGATTGCTATCTATAGAAGGCTAGGGCCTCTAGTTATAACCCCTATATAGAGAGCCTCTTAGAGAAATCAGCTAAGGCTATCTTCTAAGAGGAAAACCTAGCTAAGGCCTTTAAGGAGGCCTTCCAAAGACACTACTATAACCTCTCTAAGGCTAAGAGCTTACTGCTAATACAGGCCCGTATAGGGAAGATAGGCCTAAAAGGATTCCTATATACCTATAAGGTACCTGGGGTTAATAACCCCCTCTGCTACTACTACCTAGCTATAGAGGATATCCGACATATATTTGACGGTTGCCCGGCCTACCCTTCGGCCTTCTTTAAGGAGAGGGAAAGAGGGGATATATACAGCTTTCTCTACAGACTTGAAAAAGGGGGCGGCAGCGCTATACGCCCCCTAGTTCGCCATATTGCTACTAGGCTGCTAGAATACTCTGTTGCTTAGAGGCTAGGAGCGGTCTAGCCTATACCCCTTGAGGCAGTATGTTTTCATACTCCTAAAGGGGCGGTATCTACTCTGGTAAAGATTGGCCTACCCTCTATCACACCCCCCATTTTTTCCTATGTACGGTTATAGGTTTTTCACCCATTGTACGGTTTTCCTATAGCACTAGTTCAGCCTACCTAGATATCCCCTACGGGGATCAGATAGCGTAATAGAATCTATCTATATATAGGTAAAGAATAGAAGAATCCTAAGAAATAAGAACGTAAGAGAAAAACTATTCCGTTAGACAAAGGGGTTACGCCCTTATATATATATAGGATGAACCCCTATTATATATAGAAAGAAGTAAGAATATATATAATGTTGAAATCAAACCTATATCTTAAGGTATAGGTACTATAGCTTAAAAGCGTATAGTAATATATAATATCTAAATATTCTATACCCTAGCGACTGATAGACGCACTAGAGTATAGAAGGAGTAAAGGGCTTATAAACGCCTTTATCCTCTTATAGAGAAAACGATTTTTAGCACGGTTTTGAATTTTATACCCTTTTTTACTCCGTTATTTCAAGATATAGTAAGGAAATAACAGGTTATATAGAGAATCCCCCTCTAAAGGAAAGTATACTACTAGTAATAGCCGGAGCCTATATTTCCCAAATATAGCTATACTATATACTAGAGTACTTCTAGACGTAGCTAGAGTAATATAGGCCTCCTTAACGCCGCAGGGAGCTAATGCCAGCACAAGGGCGCCTATAGAACTGTACTACAGTGGCTAGGACCTTATAAGCCTTTTAAAGCTCTATAGAGGAATTAGGTAATTCCAGAGGGCTATAAAGTAGCCGGTACTATTGACTGGTCTTATAAGCTAATCAGGCTAAGCCAGGCCTTCTATATATATAGTATAGAATATATATATAGGGGTAGAGGGTAGCTTAGTAAAAAGCTCCCTTAGGTTATAGGCCTAAAAGCCTAATAAAAGACTGAAAGCCACTAACTGGTAGGGCTTTAGTAAGTCCGTCAGCCAGCATATACTTAGTATTAAGATATATAATAGTAACTATTTTAGCCTTAACCTACTCTCTAACGTACCGGAATTTCAGCAGAGTATGCTTAGTTCTAGCGTATAGAGCAGGGTTATTAGCTACCGTAATAGAGCCCTAATTATCTCCATAGAGGGTAATAGGGTGGTCTATAGGCCTATAGAGTTCAGAAAATAGCCCTATAATCCACTGTACTTCGCGTATAGCCTCTATAAGTCCATCAGTTTCAGCTTCCAGGGTAGAAAGAGCAACAGTAGTAGCTCTTTTCGTTTTCCAGCTAATAGGCCCGCCAGCTAACTTATATAGATAGCCATAGGTGGATTTACTAGTAGCCTTATCCCCTGTAAAATTAGAATTACTAAAGCCTATAGGGACTAGACTACTATTAATTATAGAAGTCCGGCTACTACCTTTACCATTTCTAGAATCTACTATAGTAGTAGAGGTAGTAGTTAGGGGCCTAGGCCCTTCCTTAGAGTAAAGGTCTCTACTAATCTTAGTAGTTGTATTACTACTATTACTAAGCTTAGGCCCTAGATTAGCTACTGTATTTCCGTTATAGCTAAAACAGATGCTATAGTCTTTAGTAGTATTAAGATACTTAAAAAGATTTTTAGCAGCGTTTAAGTGTGATTTTATAGGTCTATTTAAAGACCTAGAGAGCCACTGAACGGTAAAGCTAATATCTACCCTAGTAAGGAGCATTATATACATAGCTATTCCTACTAGGCTTTGATAGAGCTTAATTTCCGTAGAATTATAGAGGTAGCTAGTAATATCTTCCTCTAGTTAAAGTTGACTTACTAGCCCCGGCTATAAGGGAATAGATATAGGCTTAGAATCGGCTAAGTTAAAGCGGCTTACCGCCTCTTCTACATACTATAACTGGTTAAGCTATAGGCGCCTATTAGGTCTATCCCTTATAATTTGCATGCCTAGGAAATAGGCGGCAGGCCCTAAGTCTTCTATAGCATAGACCTTATTAAGCTGTTTCTTTAAATCAGTTATATAGCCTATATTAGGCCCTATAAATAGACAGTCATCTTTATAGGTAACGATAAAGTGGCAGGTTTTAGCATTATAGAAGACCCCTAGATCTAAAATAAGAGGGAGATAGCCTAGGCTCTTAAGTAAGATTTTAAGCTTATCTTGCCACTCTCTAGGGCTTTGTTTCAGACTGTATAACGCTTTAAATAGTTTAATAATATTAGGAGTAGAAGGATTATAGCTGTTTTTCAGTAAAAGCTTATAAATAGCCTTATTAGAAGCTACTAGGTCTAATAGTCCTTTAGGGATTTCTATATATATTTCTTCTCTAAGAGTGCTATTAAGAAATGCCCCTATAAAGTCAGCTTATTCTATTTCCTAGTCTAGAACAGCACCTATAGCTAGAAGTATACGCTAAGTAGGTAGTATACTAGTAGAGGCGTAGGTTATAGTGTAATCTAGGCCTTCTACCTGTATAAAGCCCCTAGCTACTAACCGAGATTTATACTTAATAGGCCTGTTTTTAGCATCCTTTTTAACCTTAAGAACGTTTCGACAGATAATAAGCTTACAGTTAGAAGATAATAGACTTCTAGGTAGGAATTTAAAAACCCCTAGCTCTAATAACTGGATAAATTCCTTGGTAATAGCCTCTAACCACTTACTACGCTCATCTCTAGGTAGTTTTAAGACTTGCTTATAAGTAGTAGGCGTACTATCCTTAGATATTACCCTTTTTTAAGCCTTATAGACAAAAGACAGTATATAGCTACTGGTCTTAGCTAAAAGCTTATAGTAATCGAGCTGCATTTTATCCCCCTCTGAAATAAGATCACTATTATTAAGAGGTTCGTTCGTTATAGGCTAATTAGGTACTATAACTTCTATAGGCTTAGGTATAAAAATAGGCTCTATAGTTTAGGGAAATACCTCTGGTAATTCAGGCTTTCTAATAGATATAGTCGGCCTAGTAGACTCTACTACAACCGGATTTATAGGCTTATCCGGTGAGGGTTCATCTAATTCACTATTAGAAGAAGATTCGTAGGGTTCTAGCTTACTAGGTCCTATTTCTATACTAATAGGCTTTTCAGTATTAAGATTAGAAGGGTCCAGGCTAACAGCCCCCTCTAAATCTAGGTCTAGGTCTACTAATTCCCCCTCTAAAGCCGTATTATCAGTAGGCTAACTTAGTACTGTATTATCCTCTATAAACTTAATAGTAGAGGTTTTAAGTACTGCTCTTCTAGACGGTATATATACTAGGTAGGTCTTAGAACCTAATACCGCTAGTAATTTACACTCTTCTGTTCTAGAGGTAAATTTTAACGATTTAGACCGTTTTTCTAGAGGTATAATAGCCTCTCCTCTAGCGCTTATAGCCCTATAGCGCTCTAGGTTAGGTATATGTGGAATACCAGGCTCTAGCTTGTTAAATAGCACCTGGAAAGGAGTAGTATCCTTATTAGTTATAGCTATACTATTAACTAATTCTATTATAGCCTCTAGTAGAAAGCACTATAAATACTAGGGTAAAGCGCTACTAAGAATAGTACACCTTATACGGTCTGGTATAACTCTAACTAATCGTTCTACTAAGCCGTTCTACTTATGGATATAGGGGGTAGAAGTGCTAAATTTAATACCCCTTTTAGCTAACTAAGTAGTTAATAAATCAGTTATTTCAGTGCCTCCGTTAAAGTGGAATTTAGTAGGATATCTACCAAATCTATTCCTTAGGCCCCTAAAAAAGCCCTTAATAGCGTTAGCTACTATAGGGCCTGATTTATTAGGTAGGTTAAAAACCCACCTATACCTACTTTTACAGTCAACTAGAAGTAAGACTATAGGGTTTCTGTTATAAGGCCTAGGCCTAATTTTAACAGTATTGCCCTCTATTGAGTCTAAGACCCTAGGTAGGTTAGGTATTAAAGCCTTACTAACCCTTCTTACTGCTTTACCTTGATCATAGCTAGAGCAGTGAAAATCAGCTTCCTTTATTTTATCAAAATTAGGCAGCCCTTTAATAATACTAGAGGTCTTTTTCAAAAGACGCAGGCCTATATGGCCTAGCCTAACGTACCACAATTTAGCTAAATTAAGTAGATTATAGTAATCTCGCTGACCTATATTAGGCTCCTTTAAAGTAGGGCTAGATATAGCCTTTTCTACTTTATTCCCCTCTATAACTAGCTCTCTTAGCACACGGGGCAGGTCTCTAGTGCCAGTTAAGGGCTCAGGCTCCCTAGTCTTACAGGGACTTTGATAGGGGGCCTAGGCAGTGGCTAAGGGCTCTACAGGCCTACAGGGCCTTTTCCCCCTTAAAGAAGGTCCTACACCTTCTAAAGTAGTACCCTTAGCCGGAGAATTCCTTAGCTTATAGCGCTTATTAGGCTCTATAGCTTCAGATACTATAGTATCCTCTATAACAGGTCTATAGTCTTCCTTTCTAATAGAATTAGAAGGAATTTCCACTACTATCTTATTACGCTATAGCTCTATACTTTTAGTAATATAACTAGAAAGGCCTGAAGGAAAAGCAAAATTTGTATGTAATATAGGCTTAGAGCTGCCTTTAACGTCAAGAAAAAATCCTGATTTTTTAAAGTCTAGTACAGCTATACAGCGTCTATCACCCCTGTAAAGGGTTTCCTTTATAAGGCAACCTCCCGAATCATAGTGCCTAACCCTACTAACAATATTTATATTAATATTAGGTAGGTATAAAACGTTATCTAATACTAATTTAGTATAGGTAGGGGGGGCCTTTCTAGATAATACTTCTAGTGTAATAGAGCCTATACCAGCCGGGCTTACAGGGCTATTTCCAGTGTTAATAGGGCGTAACTGGCCTGTGTTAGGCGTAAAGGTAGTAAACCGCTCTTTACTATTACTAATATGGTCTGTAGATCCCGTATTATATAGCCAACTATTATAAAGAGCGGGGTCTCTAGGGCGTCTTCTAGGCTAATTATCTTTATATTTTGCCTTGTTAGAAGAGGTTTTTAGGCCTTTTCCTTTAAAGTCCTTACACTTTTTATTCCCTTTTAACGCTAAAAGCTATGCTAATCGGGTATCAGAATCGCTAGAAGAACTAGAATTGGAACTAGAGTTGAATTCCTCTTCTTCTTCTATAGCTAGGTTATAGGACCCTAGCATAAAGGAGGCTTGTTTAGCACTTTTAGCACTATAATTCTGCCCTTTAATATTATAACTAGCCTTCTTCTTACCCTTTTTCTTATTTTTACCCTTCTTACTAGGGTTAGAATTTGAATTAGGGGTTGAATTAGAGCTATTAGCTACATAAGCTGCTCTATACGCCTCTATAGCCAGGTTCCTAGATTCTTCTAAAATATCAGCCATTAGATATTCTATATTAAGGCTAGAGGCTATAAGGCCTAGCATTCTAGCCTGTTTTATAGAGCTCTTTTGGCGTGATACCTAGCTAGGAAACTTAGATTCTAGAGCCTTAAAATACTGATTTAGTATTAAAGAGGGATCTATATCTATTTTAGCTATGGTAAACTTAGCAAGATAGCCGTTGAATTCAGCGTTGAAAGCTAATAAGCCTTTTCTATAGGTACTAAAGGTAAGGGCATAGAATTCGTTATAGACGTCCTTCTTTTTAGACTCTATAGGTCGGCTATACTGCCTAATAAGTAGCTTAAAGGCCTTAGAAGGTATATGAATCTACGATATAGCAGCCCTAGGGCTACTAGATAAGCTATTGTGTAGAAGCATTAAAAGAACGGCTTAATCAGAGTTGCTATAAGTGTTAGATATATTAGGGTTTTCTAAAAAATTAGATATCCTTAACGCTCTTAGCACTATACTTAAAGCCTGAATCTACTGTTCAAAATTGCTTTCCCTGCTAAGCTTACTATTGTCTGGTATAGTATAGGCCTTTTTAGAAAGCTCCTTTACTATACTACTAGTAATAGTATCCTTAAAGCCTTCCTTAGACCCTATATCTATAGGGGGGTCTAAATTACTAGTAGCTGAATTAACAGCCGGCTCTAGATAGGGCTCTTTCCTAGGGGGATATAGAGGAGAATCTAAATCTATAGTACTGCTAAAAGGATCAAATCTAGGACTATAGCTAGTCTTTCCAGCAGTAGCAGTATTACTACTATTAGTTAAAGAAGCTAAAGTAGAAGATATATTCTTTATAGCGCTAACGCTATCCTTGATAGAGGCTTTTAGGGTATTTAGACTTAAAAGTAGTGTTTTTATATTACTAGATTGGCTAGCTATAACTCGCTCATGAGATTTTATATGCTGTTTTAGGACTTCTATAACCTCGCTATAGTCTTCGCCATCTTCCTTATCTTCTAATAGGGTTCGTATAGGTAGTAGAGGCCTAGAAGATTGCCCTAAATCAGCTGGGTTACTAGCCCTTTTAGGGGCTATACCCTTCCCTTTAGCTTGATCCGCTATTGTAAATAGGCTACTATTTACTTATAGTGCTAGTAAAAGCACTTAATTAGCTTCCAGTTCACTAAAGCTAATTAGCTAGCTTACTAATTATAGTAGTGATTTTCTCGGCTAGTCTTAGCGCTTAGTAGGTTTATAGCGCTGCCTACTTGCTACTTAGTAGGGCTTTCTAGTAGAAATTCTAGACTAGGCTCTAAGGGCTAGAAACTTCGACGTAGGGACTTAACTACCGCCTATAGATATATCTATAGAAAGGGCTCTATAGTAGGGAAACATAGGTCTTTAGCGCTAGAAATTCTAAAACGCTAGCCTTTCTACTTCCAGCTATAAGTAGAAAGGTCTTTGAGTATAGGTAAGTATACTAGCCTAAGCGTATAAGAGCCCCAAATGCTCGTCAATACTATAGGACTTAGATTTCTCAGCGATTTATCCTTCTAGATTTTCAGGCTTTTCTAGTCCTTAAATAGCCTTCAATAAGATGTAATATATAGCTTTTTAGGGCTAATATAGTACTATATTTTCAGCTATAAGAGGCTTAAATAGCCCTATATATATAGGTAGAGGTAGCGCTTTGAAATTGGACTCCAACGATAACTATCCTACAGGCTATCCGGGCTCATAACCTATTGGAATGGGTAATCCTATATAAGGATCTGTAACCACTATAGCCTACTAGAAGTAGTCGTATAGGGTACGTAGGGGCAGCAACAGCGTTAATATGGCCTAAATAGCACTTCCTAGGTATGTGCTAATATAGTAAAGTAGGGCCCTTTACTGTATTCCCTCTATAAAAGTCCTTATATAACGGTATAGTTATAGGCTATAGCGCTATATTATAGGGGCTTCAAGCTTATATATTACGGTTTTTAGTGGGTCTTATAGGCCTATAAGGCTTATAGTTATAGGTAACGTAGTAACTTGATTTCTAGTCCAAGTAGGTAAGGCTTTGTAATTTCCTTTCCTATATATACCCTCCGGGACCGTTCCTGCCTTCTATACGGTAGGAGCGCCTTAGTAGGTACATGGCGCCTTCCCGAAAAACCAAATAAGCTGGCGATTTTAAATAATCGACTTACGGATACCTAAGCTGCAGGGTAAGCCGCACGACTTTTCCTGTAAGTTCTGTTTTCGCTCCTACGGTACAGGGTAGGTACAGGGTAGGTAGGTAACCTAGTAGAAGAGCCTTTTAAGGCTATTTCTAGCGCTTATACAGCCTAAGGAGGCTGTCTCGACAAAAGTAGGGCATAAATCTAAAAATAGAAAAGCCTTTTAAAGCTATTTCTAGGCTACATAGTGGAATATATAGCTCAGTCAGCGGTATCCACAGAGGTGGGTCCACCCTCAGAATATAGCTATATATCTAGTAGTTCGAGAACTGAAATCCGTTTTGCCTAAGCTATAACCGTTAGAGCGCTATAGCTTATTTTGTACGTTTAACAAAGGGATTAAACTACTAAGTATAACATTTATAGTAGATAATAAGCGTCTTATACCTCTATAACTTATAAAGGCCGAACTAAGACGTATTTATCAACATTATAGACACCTTATAATCGATAGATTATACAAACTACTATAACAAGTAGACTACTAAGTAGAACACAGTACTATCAAGATAATTAATAAGTTCTGCCATTTCTGCTAGATCAAAGGCATAGCGTTATAACGATTTAGATTTGCGTTATAAGATAATATTTACTTTAATTTTAAGATCGTTATAGACGTTTTAAACATCGATAATTCTAAGGTAGTATATATAGTCGATACTACAACGTTATTCTAAACAGCCTGCTTTCTAAACGATCTCTTAGCTAAAAAGATATAGGAGCGGCTAAAGGAATGTTAGATCGATATATACCTTAGACTACCCGATGTTTTACGCTATAATAAAGGCACTAATTTTAAAGCGTATAAGTTCTAGATAGAGGCTAAGCTTATAGGTATAACCTGCTATTCAGTACTAGTCAAGGTATACTAGTTAGTTGGCAAGATCGAGCGGTATTATAGGCTACTAAAAAGGGCCTATAACATTATTAAATTAGAGACTGCTAGATCCTGCTTGAAAGAGGCATACCTATAAGTAGTACTCAGTACGGTTAATAATACTGCTAGCCTAGATAGACTAGTACTAACGCTCTTAGTTTTCAGCGTATACCTACGCCTTACTATAGACGTACTGCCCTTTCTATCTTAACTATGCTAAGCAGGTGTAATTTAGAAGGCTATAATATAATTATAAATCCTAAATGATATAAGGACTATATAAGTCGCTCTTATATAATATAATAGACTAAGTATAGAAGATATACTACTACGCTGACTTAAAGTAGATACGGAAGTACTTATATTCTAGGAAAGCGACCGATAGATAGGACCTTATAAGGTAATCTTAGCTATAGATATAACAGTAATCGTTGATATAGTTAACAGACCTATAGAATTTCAGAATATAGTAGTTAAACTATATTACTAGGAGTAAGTATAGGACAAACAAGATAATTAGGCTAAAGTTAAGTAGCTAGAACTATTCTAATATCCCTAGCCTAAGCAGCCCTAATAGTATAGACAACCCTGAAAGAACCTAGTACCTTTTAACAACTTTGTTTTGGAAAAAGAGAAGTATAACTATAATCTTACGCTTAAACTATAAGCTAAAGGCAAGATTACTATACCTAGTATACTATTCTAAGAATCTGATTAAACGGAACTAAACTCGCTCCTAGTAGCTAAGGTAATTAAAGCGATCTAGATACTAGTAGATACGTTAGGCTACTAGATCTTCAAGTTAAGGATTGTCTAGAAAGTAAAGGATAAGCTTACTTTACTATATAAGAAATTATACTTTATAGCTTAGGGATTTAGCAATAAAGACAAGAGGTACCTACTTACTTAATCGCTAATAATCCAACGCTATATATAGCGACTTATGCTCTTACTACTCCCGATACTATAAACGTACTTTGGTTTTAAGGTATAGATATACAACGTTATCCAGGCTTATATATAAGCTAAGTCATAGCTAGCAAGGAAAGTGATTCTTCTATTATCTAAAGAGCTTAAGATACTCTATCTCTCTTATACTATCTTACTTATTAAAACCCTATTATATAAACTAGCCGAAGCTGGACTATACTAGTAGGTAATATATATAAACTAGTATACTAAATGTCTTGATCTTAAGCTAAGCGCCTTTAACCTATACCTTATAATCAGTAAGATGCAAATTGGAAGTAGATTTGGAATTGTCGGCCTATAAACCGACGATACTCTTAATATTAGCAAGCAAGCCTTTATAGACAAGGAGAAGCTTAAGCTAGATAAGGCTAGCTTTAAGTATAAGCTACCAGTATTTTTAATAGACAAATTAATTATAGACTTTAATAGATATAGGCTTAAAACAAGTATAGATACTATTATAATTCGATAAAAAGGGCAAGCTACGCGACTTAAACTTATAAGCCTAGACGCCGAAATAGCAAAACAAGTATATATCGAACAATGTATATATAGTACCTATATTGCCACGATTTGCCAGCTAGAAGTAACTTTCGACTTGTTAGTAGTAGTATAGTTGACTAAGCCTAATATAGCCAAGATTACTAAGCTTAACGCTTAACTATAATAGTAGATTAAGAACTTAATATATAGGCTGTACTACCTATAACTTAAACTTAAGACAGCTAAGCTCTTTGTCTTTATAGACGGATTATTTGCTAATAATACCGATATAATATTGTAAATTGGATTCGTTATAATATTTAGAAACAAGACAAACGGTATAAACAAGTTCAACCTATATGGTAATATCGTATACTAGTCCTTGACTAAGTATAAGCAGGTAACGCAAAGCGTTTTAGTAAGCAAAATATATGGAATGGTAAGCAGGTTCGATCTTAGGTATATACTATACCAAACGTTTACTAAGATCTACTTAGGCCTAGGTCTACTATTGCTACTACTAATTGTTATTTGTATAGATTCGTTCAGTTTATACAAGTGCCTGGTAAAGCTCGGGATAACAGTAGAAAAGCGACTTATAATCGATATAATAGTACTATAATAGAGCTATAAAAACCGTAAAATCGCAGAAATCAGGTGGATTAGTAGCAATAACAACCTAGCTAACGCTATAACCAAGTATATACTAAACAAGACGCTTAAAAGGCTTGTTACTACAAATACAGCTAAGATTAGAGTAGAAGGTTAGGTTTAATGCCTAGCTAAGTAATAGGAAAAGCATATATAACTTAGGGTAAGATTGCTAGTATAAAAGATAAAGACTGCTAGGACGATTTATTTATAGTATAATAAGGAATATAAGGTAAAGTGCAAAACAATCTTAATTTTTACTTTTATAACTAGTGTAATATACGCGCTAGTACCCCCTACCCCCTAATCACAATAATAAAACATTAATAGCCTTACTTATAGCGGCTATTACTATAAGCTTTTTCTATATGGGCGTTATGCCTGCTATAGGCGTCCTACGCTTGACAAAAGTACGTGCCTTATCTACTAAGACTAAGACGCACTTGACGCTATTACGCTATGTTTTCTAATCCTATAATTAATAAGTATTATAATTAAATAATAGATATTACTAAAGATTGTAACTTACTTTAGCCTTTATAGCTAGGTTAGAGTAGAGCTCTAAGAAGTAGTCTAAGAACGGATAGACCAACTTAGGGCTATAATATATATTAGGAATAATAAAATAATAGAAATAATATATAAATAGAACTTATATTGGTATATATAAGTGCCTAGACAAGCACTACTAGTACTAAAGGTTGTAGCCTAACGTACGATTATAGTACGCTATACGTAGCGTAAAATTACTAGACTTGTTAAACAAGTCCTTAATGCCTGTTAAAAGTAAGTATAGGTAGCTAAGGCAAATAATAGTATATATAGTACTATATAGGCTACGAACTTTATATGTATTAGCAATATTAATAATAAGGATAATAAGAGTATGACACTTACCCTCTGGTTTATATGTATAAGTATATAACGACCTCTTATAAGGCTTTATACAGTCCGACATATAGTATATACAGTAGCTAGAGCGGACGACAGAGTTATCCGAGCTTTTGCTGGACGACGAACTTGCTGTTATTGCTGCTAGTATCGTTACCGGCGGTATAGGCATGCGTGCAGCGGCGCGTAGCGCTGTACGCCGCATATACGTAGCTGCTACCACTGCCTTCCTCATAGCCGGCAATATAGGTAGAGAGTGCTTAGTAGGTATAGAGATACGCGCCTTATATATAGCGATCTCCGCCCTATATACTACTACCTCCTCTGCCTCCTCTTTATACTAGAGCATAGTAGCCTACGTAAGTAGGATATATATATATGCGATTAGCCCCTTAGAATTAAAGGGCGCGGAGTTAGCGTTAGTATAGCTGCTTATAGACTTGGGCTGCATAACGAGCATAGCTGTATCTATAGTATTAGGATCGTTACTATTATTATTATCGTTATCGCCGTCGTCGCTACCTACTATGCTCTCCTAGTTACTGTTATTGGCAATAGTACATTTAGATATATCTAGGAATACGTTATTATTACCCTTCTAGGTAAGATGCTTGTTAGGAGTATTAGTTATAAGCGTATTAAGGGCATTACTGCCCTTGTCCTTAGCGTATATATAGGTATCGCCGCCTATGCTCCTATAGGAGTACCTACTCTATTTATTATTAAAATCCAATACTATAAATAATAAGATTAGTACGCTTAATTATCAGTATAGAATAGTAAGCAACTTACTTATTACTGCTAGTACTGCTAATGCTATTGCTATTATTATTGCTACTGCTACTACTATTGTTATTGCTACTACTACTGCTAGTATAGATTATAGGGAGAAAGAGAATAGGTAGTATATAGTAGGAGAACCTACCTATTTATAGGTTTAGGGTAAGAGCGTTCGAAGTTTGCAATCAGCTAGCCTAGAGCTCTGATTTTTCCTATTGTAATTCCTATTTAGGACTATAAGCTTTTATAATAATAGTTGCCGGCGTAATGCGCTTACTATTGCGCTGTTTAGAGGTATATCTGGAAGGCACTAAAGTCGCGCCTTCTATACTAGGGATTAGTAACTAGAATTTAATATTCTAATTAGTAAATAAGAAGTTAAGTAATTAGCATTTTCTATTCTAGTAATAAAGGAAGTGAAATAATCTAGGATTTCCTATTTCGGTTAATAAAGTACTAGCATAGTTATAAAAAGAAGAGTTACCAGTGTTGATTATAGTAAGGGGGGTTAGGTACTAATCCCTATAACTATATAGTATATAAGCCTCTTGCTCTGGGGAATAGGGCGTGTACTATGCCACTTATACGACAGCTATAAGTAGTATACCCGCGCACTATATAATAGTTACTAACGAGCGCTCCGCTCTAACATAGGTATTTAAGGGGTACGCAACTACCCCCTAGATAGAGGGAGATATATGACAATCCAGAACCAGAACTTGAACTAGTATTTCCTTGCTGCTCGCTTTGCTCTTATCGTTTTTAGGTTATTACGATCTCTGGAAACCTACCAACACTAAGCCTATTATACTTAAGCTAGATATAAGTTAACGATATCTTAGTATAGCCCTGCTTTAGCCCTACCTATATAGCTCTTACTCTTTCCTCTACCCTATAGCCTATTTTTCTAAGAAGCTTATAGATACCTAGACCTACTATAATAGCTAGGAGCATAAATTGCTAGCTATGCTCTATGCCCTCTAGTACTAGAGGTACTAGGTAGAGGGTAGTAATATTACTATTATTACTAACTATAAGAGCCTTAAGACTATATTTAATAAGGGCAAGTAACTAGTACAAATAGTTAAGTTCTTAGACCTAATAGAGTACTATAGCATATGTATTATCTTCTGCTTTAGTAAGGCTAACGTACTAGCTGACTACCTATCCTAGCCCTTTAGTAATATAGCGGTATATCTAGCCGTCGATAGTAAAGAGGGGAAAGAGGATATAGAAGTACCTTAGGATATAGTACTTATAGACTACCTTGACTAACTATACTAGCTTAATCTATAAGCTATTATAAAGTACCTTAAAAAAGGTATTAATCTCCTAGTAAAACTAGCTAAAGACTAGGTTAACAAGTACTTCCTACTATTTAAGGGACACCTCTACTAGGTTTAGACTTTCCTCTATAAAGTTAGTAATATACTAGGCCTATAAGGGATAGTATTATAGAAGGTAGTCGACTATAAGAACCTAATTAGGATAGTAAGCCTTATCTATAAGCATTTTAGTTATACCTCTATAGGTACTATTAAGAGAGAGGCAGCCTAGATATACTAGTACCTAGGCTTATAACTAGCAGTATAAGAAGGATATTGCTATTACCCTTAGTACTAGCTAATAAAGGCCCCTAACCTAACCCTACTAGATCTATAGCCTATCTATATACCTAAGATATTCTCCTACTAGAGAATTGATCATACTAGCTAGTAATAATAAGATATCCTAGTAATAGTAGAATACCTAACTAGCTAGATAGTAGTATACTATATACTCTCTAAGACCTTCTATAATATAATAACTATGCTAAAAGAGATTCAGGATATATATAGAGCACCCTAATAGCTTATATATAACAATGTATAGTACTTTATAGAGTATAACGCCGTTAACTACTATAAGTATAATGGTATATAGTTAATGGCTGTTATACTACTATACCCCTAAGGCAATGGTTAGGTAGAACAGGTAAACTAGAAGCTTAAGGTAATTATAACCTAATATAGCTTAGAATATCTAGATCTAACTGCTACTATGCTTATCCGGATCGCTACTACTATATTAAACTATACCCTAGGACTAAGCAGATATAGTACTTACTTCCTACTATATAGCATTAAGCCTCTAAAACAACGCTAGTTACCGATTAATATAGCCTATATATAGAAGGCTACTAATAATAAGATTACTACCTAGTAGAAGGAGTATATTAGGGCATATAAGGCTATATTAGCATACGGCTATATCTTATTATTAAAAGCTATTTATAACTACGTTTAGGCTTATACTTAGGAAAGTAAGGCGTTACTATAAGTCTTTATACCTAGAGACTAGGTACTATAAGTTCAGTAGCAGGCTTATAAGTAGAAACTATTCTATAATAGGCCCTATACTATAATACATTGCTATAGGGGCAACGTATATAGCCTTGCTACCCTAAATAGTATCAAGCTACCGAATCGCTATAACAGTATAAATCTATTCCTAGTATATACTAATAACAGCTACCCTATATATAGTATATAGTATAGAAGTAAAACACTACTATAGTAGGATCGCTACTGCTTATTAGCTTAGCTAGAAAGCTAACCCTAAAACACTAAGATTAATATTACGAGATTTCCTTTATATAGACTATAAATAGTCTAAATAGAGAAGGGGGATAGTGTAGATTCTACAGGAGTACTACGGCATACGCAACATAGCCATACAAATGCCCTACCCACGGTATTTTAGCATAGCTAAACATTCCGTAGGTCGCTAGCTATACAATAAACTACTAGCCTAGAATTACGAATCACTGACTGGCCCTGGATCGCTGATCTGGTGCCTAAGTGCTGTAATAGCTAGAAGCCACAACGTCGTCCAACATTTTGAGCCGAATTACAGAAGGCCGAGGCCCGACTCCGACTGCCAAGCCCTGGTCTGATAAGGCCAACGCAACGTGGGTAGCAGAGTGGAGCCGGACCCAGGCAAGGAGTTGGCTAGGCCCGTAATTTCCTTCAACGCGGGCACTTTTTCCATCGCACCTCCCCCCACCTCAAAGATCTCTCTTACACCACATCCTCTTCACCCTGACTCCTACCATAAAGCCGTACAACGCCTCACGCCGGCCAAACTTTTAGTTGCCAATCGCCCAAGGCCAACCCTCAAGCCCTCGTTCTGAATTCCTCATTTGTCCACTCTGCCCGATCATCTAACCCACTTCCAGCCCGAGGAAGAATACCGACTGCGCCAGCTCTACACGACACCTTGTATCTCAATACGATCAAGGTGGCACTGCCGATCCGAAGAAATGGCACCCATGAAACAAGAAACCAATTACCTCAATAACAGTAATTATGGCGAGAAGATTGTCCGCCAGGCCAATGTTCTTGCCAGCTGCTACATCGTCGACCCGGCCGCTGTGTTCCTAAAGGGACTACACTACTGCACTACCGGCGCCACCGGTACGTCTACGTCCCGCTCGTCTCCCGCTCCCGATACCCGCTCCCGACACTGACACGCATCGCAGGGGCCGAGTGGTATTCCTGAGGTCCCCGCCTCAGGACTCCCTTCGCCGCCCTCAAGCCCCCCCCTCGCGGCGCTGACGTCGACCAACCAGCTCGCGCTGATGCCCAAGGCGAAGTCAGCGCGCGGTCGACGTGACGCCGACCGTTCGCTGCGCCGTCGCCGAGGGGGGGCAACACTGCGCATCAGGGAAGAATGTGTGAGGTTCTTCTGCGAGACGCTGCGTGCCCTGTTTCTGGTTGAGAGGAATGGGGCGCCGCGCGACTCCGGCCTGACGAGTGTTTTTTACAATTTCAGCAACGACAGCAAGATGGTCCACGGGCAGCTGACCCCGCCGCCGGTCGAGTCGCCGACCCGAGGCAACGACGGTATTACCACCGACGGCGACAATTACCCGGCAGGCAGCGTGGCGTCCTGGCTCGAGATCTGGGACTACGCCGGGGGTGCGAGCTTCCGGGCCTTTGTGACGAAGGAGGCCATCGAGGAGGGGACCGAGAAGACTCTTTTCGTCTTCTTCGACGCGAGTGCCCTGGGGCGCGATCTAAAGCATGCGTGCGTCTTTTCTTCCATCTCCTGTGCGTTTTGGGCATCTTGATGACCAGACTGCTGACACAAGGGGCCCTGCAGTCTCGTCGCTCTGATCGAACTGGCCGAAGGTCCGCTCGAGTGCGCCTATATGGTGATTGCCATCGATCGCTTCATCCCAGAAAGCGACGCCGAGAAATTGACAAAGGGCTTGCAGTGGGCCGGGTTTTCGCTTGTGACGCTCGACTTTTGGACGGGAGGTCTCGACGTTACCAGCAGTCGCTGGCTGTTGATGGGAATGGAGATGTAGTGAATGGAACGGTCGGGGTGTCTGCCTCCCTTTCTTTGCCTTTGCCCACTCGGTCGTCTATAAATTACACCGTCCCCATCTTTCCTTCTCTTGGACATGAAATGGGGCGACTCTTCCCATTTCCTTTGCCGGGGCTTATACATCGATATCATCGCTGATTGGTAACCAGTAGCTAGGCTGTTCACCTTGGTGTTCGGCTCGGGACTTTTGCCTTCCTCGAGGTAGCTGATCATGGAATGTCACGATTCTTCTATGCTTCCATCGACTGCCCATTCATTCTTCGTAGATGTGTGTGGACACCGGTGACGCATATTTGTCCTCTCTTCCTAGATAACCCCCCAAACGCTATGCATCGCCCTCAAACCTCCTCACCGTCAGGCCCCTTTCCCTCAGGTACTCTTTGACCTGTGCTACGGTGTACTCCCCCCGGTGAAACAGGCCGGCCCCCAGTGCCGCATCCGTGGTCGTCTTCTCAAACACGTCCAGAAAGTGCGCCGGGTGGCCCGCACCGCTGCTCGCAATGACGGGGATGGACACGGCGTCCTTGACCTGGGCGATCAGCTCAAGGTCAAAGCCGCTATTAGACCCGTCCCGGTCAATACAGTTCAGTAGCAGCTCGCCGGCGCCCATGGCCTCGACGGCGCGCGCCAGCTCCACGACGTCCAGGTCGCGCGTCTCGCGTCCGCCCCGCACCGTACACGCATACCAGCAGTGGCCCTCCCCGAGCGGCCCCGGCGCGGCCGTCGGCACCGTCGCGTGGCGCGTAGCGTCGGGCCCCGCCACGTACACGCGCCGCGGGTCTATGCTGACCACGACAGCCTGGTTGCCGTAGGCGCGGCTGATCTGCTCGATGGCGGTGGCGCCGCGCAGGGCGCGCCCGGCGGCGTAGTAGGCCTCGGCGGCGTGCACAGCGTCGCTGCCGATCGAGACCTTGTCGGCGCCGCTGGCGAAGTACAGTGCCGCGACCTCGAGGGCCGGCACGGCGCGGCCGTCCACGTCGACCGTGTCGCGGATGCCGCCGCCCACTGTCAGCGGCGCGAAGACGCTCTCGGACGCGCGCCGCAGTACCTCGAGCATGGGCAGGTCGGCCACCGGGCAGTCGCGGAAAGATGTGATGTTGAGGAAAACGACCTCGTCGGCGCCCTGCTCGTAGTACCGCCGTGCCAGCTCGACGGGCTTGCCGAGGTTGCGCACGGCGCGCCCCGCCGCCGCGTCGCGCACGTCGTACTGGTCGCCCTTGGTGACGACCAGGTCGCCGGCGTCGTTGGCGCGCACGTCCAGGCACGCGATGACGCGCCTCGTCAGGCCGCCGTGGTGGTGGTGGTGGTGGTGGTCCGGCGGGGCGCGGGGCGGGGACGGCGCAAGCGGGCGGGCGCGCAATGCGGCGGCGCCCTCACCGTCGAGAAAGGCGCGGAGGACGCGCAGGCCGGCCACGCCGCTCTTTTCAGGGTGGAACTGGGTCGCGAAGACGTTTTCGCGGGCGAGGGCGCCAACAAAGATCTCACGGCCGTAGCAGGCGGTGGCGACGGCCCAACCCCGGGCCTCGAGCTCGCCCGGAGTGTAGGCGTAGCGGTACGAGTGCACGTAGTAGTATTTGGAAACCGGGCGCAGGCCGTACAGAGCGGGGTGGGTCGGGCTCTCGGCGCTATTCCAGCCGATGTGCGGCACGGCCTTGTCCGTGGCGTCGAACCTAGCCAGAGAGCCGGGGAGCAGGCCGAGGCCGGGGCAGGCGGCGGCGTCTTCGGCCGACGAGGCGAAGAGGGCTTGGAGGCCCACGCAGATGCCCATAAAGGGCTTGCCGGAGGCGATGTGGGCGCGGATGGGCGCGAGGTAGCCGGCGGACGAGAGCTGGGAGAGGCAGTGGCCGAAGTGGCCGACGCCAGGGAGGATGAGGATCTGGGAAAGTCGTGTCAGTCAGCCAGAGCAAGAAAGCGGGAGGGAGGAAAGAGGGACCACACACCTCTGCCTTTTCGACATCTTCTGGTGATCGAATCCGCTCGACCTGGTAGCCAATCTTTTCGATAGCATTGGCCAGGCTTCGTACATTGCCGGCGACGTAGTCGAGAAGATGGACCTTGGCCATCGTCTTGTGTCGCGAACCACACGCACGCACGATATGCGGGGTTGTTTGTGGCGAAAATGAAAAAAAAAAAAAAAAAAATTGCACCGCGGGGCAAAAAAAGTAGACAGGCACATTTTTCGCTCCAGGAACATCGATGGCGCCGACTCGACAGAGGGCCTCCGGCGCTCAAGAAGCCGCTTCCGAGGACGAATGGGAATACGAATATTCCAGCACAGAGACCGAGACGCACTACCTCACTCTCGACCTCTCGATCCGCGGTTTTATCGACCACAACGTGACGGCGCACACGATCCTCGAAGCAGACCCGTACAAGCAGATCTGGTTCAACCCCATTTATCGCCAGCCCGAGCCAGCCCCGACGCGCGCGAACCCAGTCATAGAGGGGGATGAGGAGGAGGAGGACTGCGACGGCGGCGGCGGCGACGGCGGCGGCGGCGATGAAGAGGTCGTCAGACCCGCGCGAGACGACGACATGCCCGACAAGGTGCCGCCGCCCCCGCGGGCCCCGCCGCCGCAATCGACTGCGCAGTCCCTGCAGATGCAGATCATGGAACTGCACTCGGCCCACCCGTTCGTCTCGTACCGCGACGCCGTCTTCCGCGGCTCGTGGGTCGAGAACATCGGCACCGAGATGATCTTTGCGCCCCACGAAGACGGCCGCCCCGTACTGCGCCGTGTGAGCGACCGGGTGGACCTGCTGGCGGCCAGCCGTGCGCGCGTCACCTTCAAGGAGGCGGTTCTGGAACCCCGGTCGGTCTCGGTGCAAGCCCGGGCCGAGCACTCGGCGCAGCTCGACGCCAAGATCAAGGACCTCGAGACGGAGGATGAACTGCTGCAGCGGTACCGCAGCAACGGCGGCGTCTACGTACACATCCACTCGGACGGGACGGGCGAGCGGCGGCAGCAGGCGCGCTTCCTCGAGGACCTGATCGTGCTCAAGCGCAAGCGCGGCGAGACGGACGAGGTCACGACGATTCCCCTCGACACGACGCGTGACGAGCTCGTCGAGGGCGATGACGTCGAGACGCGGCGCAGGAACAAGAGGCTCCTGGACCGGGCGCGGAGGCACAAGAAGATGATGGAGCAGGAGGAGCTGGCGACGTCTGCACGGCCGAGGGGGCTGCTGTCGAGGGCGCCAGCCAGACGGGCACGTGGAGTCGGACGGGGGCGGGGTCGGGGCACGGATTTCTGGTGGAAGATTAACGGCATGGCCGGAGAGGCCGGCATCAAAGACTCTGCCGGAGGACCAGTGGCCGGGGCCGATTCGACACCAACACGGTGGGGAGGATCGCAGGATGCCCAGGATGCCCGGGGTCGGGGACCGGGGACCGGGCCGGGACCGGGACCCCTGAATGCCGCCGGCTCTGTCAGGTCCTTGCCGGACTAAGGCTTGGACCCCACTCGAGCCACTACCGCTGTTCCCACCCAAGCAACCCACGGTCCGTCTGGAGCTCAGTGTCTGTCGACCTAAACGCGCACATTCCCGAGCAGGTGTACGCCGTTCAACCTCTTTGGGCCGTTGAAAAGGGCCAATGCGGTCGCCGGCACGTCCACCGTCGACCCACCACGTTGGCCCTTCAGCTTTATTCCCCTGGTCACAACACAGCGGCTGGTGGCCAACGATAGGCGTTGGCTCGGGCATTTCCAGAGTACAGAGTCAGAGGTACGCCCGCCTCTCTTCAGCATTGGCTCGCCTGGTCCTTCGCTCGTTCCTTTCGTGCCTATCGTTCTTTTCATCCCTTTCATTCCTATCGCACCTTTGGCTCTTTTCTAGCCCCCTACTTTCGACTACCCTTCCCCATGTACCGCCTCCGCCGCCTCACCATCGCCTGCGGCGTGCTCGGCGGCCTCGTCGTCGTCATTTGGCTCCTCCCAGGCGCCCTGAACCCGACGCCTCCGACACCCGAAGCGCGGAAACGAGACCGGGATTGGGTTAACAGCTCGCCGTACTTTCTCGATCGCCAGGCCTGTCGCTGGTTCAGCCTCTGCGGCATTCACCACATCAAGCACGACCCGGCTGCGCTTCGCGGCCCGCACGACGGCGGCGATTTGAGGAGGGCCAAGGAGGAACTGCGGAAGAGGAGGTCGCTGGAGCAGTGGAACACCGAGCGCGACAGGGATCACGTCGAGACGAGAGCGACGACGCTGCAGCCGATACCCGACTACGTCCTCGCGCACGCGCCGCTGGTGCACTTGTTCTCCGGCGAGAACTTTTGGCCGTCCGATATCGCCGAACATGTGCGCCACATGGCGCCCGTCACCAACGGCTCGCGGTACAAGACGCCGCAACGCATTGCACTCGGGAACATGGCCCGACAGCTCAACGCGCCCGCCTCGACCGTCTTCCTGACGAGCCAAGTCGACGTCGAGACGCGGCCGGAATGGCTGCACAACCACGCGGGCATCCCCGCGCCGTACCACGACGATACGGACCGCGACGACACGGACGGCAAACAACACAGAGAGGGCTGGCGCAAGACGGACGACTGGCCCAGCACATGGCCGAGGCCGAGCCCAGGCGGCGGGGGGGACACGACGTGGTGGGATGCCGACAAGAAGCACCCGCCCCACCGTATCGCCGACCCGCGTCTGCGCCCGCTGCGCCCGTCGCAGCCGCGCCGTGGTTTCGTCCAGCGCCGGCGGCAGGAACAGCAGGCCGTCCTCCCGCAGGCCCTCGGCTCCTCGCATCACAAGCCCAACGCGAGCGGGTACTCGACGGCGCCGGCCGTACTGGTGCTGGTGGACAAGGGCGCCGGCATCCTCGACGCCTTCTGGTTCTTCTTTTACAGCTACAACCTCGGGCAGACGGTGGCGCGCATCCGCTTCGGCAACCACGTGGGCGACTGGGAGCACTGCATGGTGCGCTTCGAGCGCGGCGCCCCGCGCGCCATGTTTCTGAGCGAGCACGCCGGCGGCAAGGCGTACGCGTGGGCGGCGCTCGAGAAGCGCGGCGGCCGGCCCGTCATCTACTCGGCCGTCGGCAGCCACGCCATGTACGCGTCGCCCGGCGAGCACCCCTACGTGCTGCCGTTCAATATGCTGCGCGACCAGACGGACCGCGGCCCGCTGTGGGACCCGGTGCTGCACCGGTACGCGTACTGGTTCGACTATGAGCGTGACGCGCGGGAGGGGGACAGGCGAAACGTGACGAGCCTTGCGCCGGCGGCCGAGAACCCGCACGCGCAGACGGACTGGTTCCATTTCCGCGGGCTGTGGGGCGACGACGTGTACGCGCTGCGCGACACGAGGCAGTGGCGCCTGTTTGGCGAGTACCACTACGTCGAGGGGCCGCTGGGACCCAAGTTTAAACACCTGGAGCGAAAGAAGGTGTGTCAGGGGGAGAGGTGTCGGATGCTGCGGAGCATCGAGGAGGGCAAAAGGGCGAACTGGTACAGTTAGAGGACGGGGCGTGCATCGTGAGTGGGTAGACCAGTATGGAGGAGGAGGAGTAGAGTAGTCGTGGTGGTAGTTGATAAACAGTCCAAGCATCTTTATCTTCCGTACTATTCTCGACCTGTTGGCCACCATCCCCTCCCCGTCTACGACATGGTCGGGTGAGGCGCCATGGACCTGGTCACCACCCCCATCGTCAGCACCCTGGTGCATGCCTTCACAGCAAAACCCACACACAAACACTCACGGGTCAAAGGCTTCGCCTTGTTTGCCGTAGTGCTGCTCGTACAGGTGCTCGGCCTGCTTCTCTGCGTGCTTGCGGGCCTTCTCGCGGTCGATGTGGTCGAGGCCCTTGGTCTCGAACAGCCGGTCGATCTCGGCGCCCGCGAGGCCGGCGATCACCTCCTTGGCCGTAGCGTGGCTGACGGCGTGGCCCTTCTTGCGCTGGTGGTCCTCGAACAGCTTCATGGCCTCGAAGGCGGCGCCGCCGGCGACGAGCTCGTGGCCGAACTTGGCCTTGTGGTGGGGTGTGGCGGCGGGATCGTAGAGCTCGGCGTGGTGGCTTTTGGCGTGGTCTGGATGGGGGAAGGGGGGGGTTGCTGCGGTGTTGGTGCGTGTGTACCTATGCTTGTATTTTCGTGCGGGTAGAGGGGGCATGGAACGTACCGAAGCCGAGGAACTTGTCCTGGATGGTGGCCTTGAGCTTGTCCATGGTGATGATGATGGAGTGTGGTAGACTGGTAGAGAGAGGACAGCGGCGCGATCGCCTTCCCTCATCCCCCTTTTACGTCCAGCCGTTCCGTTAGGCCGTCACATGCTGCGTCATGGCCAAACCCAATCGCCTGGCCTGCATCGGTCCAGCCGGGCTGCTGGGGACGTGGCACAGCACCGGCGTCGCGACCACGGCGGCCCGGGCCGGACGCCGAGTAGGCCAAACATGTGGCATATGCCGGCAAGGTCCAAACAGACAAGCATAATACCGCCTGCACTCACTCAACTGCAGGCATGGGGAACAAGCCCCGCAACTCAGCCCGGCCGCATCCCTTTCATGATCAATCACCGCCGCGTCATGTCGCCTCTGCTTTGAGATACAATGCCCTCTGGCTTCCGCAACAAGGGACGCGAGAGGACGACAGGCCAGTGCAGACGACAAAAACTCACCATGGCCGAAAGCCCGACAGCCCGACTTCGATCCACGCCGTCGCCGCCCTTTCTCACGACGCCGGCGCGGACGGGATGGCGGAACTGAATCTGGACGGGTGGGAGGACGACGAGGAGGAGGAATGGAACTGCTATCGCCGGACGGGCGACGTGAGCGCCAGCTTCCTGGCGCGCCACGGCTGCTGATGGCACTCTATAGCAGGCTCCTGCGAGGTGGTTGCCGCTTAGCACAGGGTACTAAGCTAGTCACGTGTCGGGTGCGTGGAGATGGGTAGTTTTCAAGATGGGGTTCCAGACGGCAGCATTGGAATGGTCAACTACTCACTCCAAGGATTATTCGTAGTTTGCCCGTCAGCCGATGAGTCATGACAACGTTTTCCCGAGTGTCCCGACGACAAGTGGCATCGGCATCGCCAAACAAACCAAGAATATAATATGTGAGCATAGGCCAGGACTGGTGAAATGAACCGTGTGGCTCGGTGATGATGTGATGCATGAAACTCAGTGAACTCCGTCTGCGTACCGGTAGTCTGGACCCCTTCCGCGACGTCGTACGGGAGTATGCGAATGTGGCAGTTGTGCAGTGCGATATGTCCACCAGCCTCGACCACCAAGGTCCCGATGGGCCTGTCAGGAACATGACTAGCCCGGTGGTCCATCCCGGCATCCCGGTATCGCGGGAGTCGCGGGACAGGGGCAGCAGCCAGCGGTATCTCGGTACACTGCCCTCGCGATAGAGACTTAGAAAACACTCTAGTCCCCGCCCCTGCGTCCACGTCGTTCACGTCGTCCAAGTCGTCCTCGTCCACCAACACGTCCTTCTTCCTCACCACCCAGGGCGGCGTCGACATCTCCTTACAGCTCGTCCAAGGCCAACCCACTCTTTTTTGACACGGTGTACAGCTCGTCGCAACAGGAACGAGCACGGCTCGTCCCAGGCCATCATCCCCATTCCCCCCGCCCCTCAACATGCATCTCACCCCGACCATCAGGCTGGCTCTGGGCCTCGTCCTCGCCCACGGTGTCCTCGGCGTGCCGGACACGCACGTCGTGCACGAGAGGCGCGACGTCGTGCCCCACGGCCGCTGGATCAAGCGCAACCGCGTGCACCCGGCCCGAGCGCTGCCGTTGCGCATCGGCCTGACGCAGCAGGGCCTCGACGCGGCCCACGACCACCTCATGGCTATCTCGGACCCGGACTCGCCCTTGTTCGGCAAGTACTGGACCCAGGAGCAGGTCATCCAGGCGTTTGGGCCCTCCCAGGAGGCGCTCGATGCCGTCAAGACGTGGCTGCACCAGAATGGGTGAGTTTGTGACTCGGTGTATTTTTCTTTTTCTTTTTTTTTTCCTTTTGCCCGAGTCTAACCACTGCGCCCAGCATCGAAAACGTCACTCACTCGGGTAACAAGGCCTGGCTGGCCGTCGACCTCCCCGCCGCCCAGGTCGAGGAGCTCCTCCACACCGAGTTCCACGAACACCACGATGCCGTGACAGGCGCCGTGCAGCCGGCCTGCGACATGTATGCAGTGCCCAAGGCCATCCGGGAGCACATCGACTTCATCACGCCCGGCATTAAGCTCCTCTCCCCTGCGGTCGGCGCCGGCAACGCCCCTAGGCAGCCCTCAGACCGCAGCAGCAGCGGCAGCAGCGGCAGCAGCCAGGCGGAGACCAAGCGCCGCGCCCAACCCGCGTCGCCCCTCGGCGGGAAACGCTTCACCCGCAACGCCGACATCCACCCGGCGAGAACGACGTCCCAGGAGACACAGCGCCGGTCGTCCGGGGCCGCGGCACACCGCAAACATGGCCTCGGCGCACCGGGTCGTCCCGAGGACGGGCTCGGCGCGATGGCCAGCTCGGATCCCGCCGCCGAGCTCCGGAAATGCGACAAGGTAATGACGCCCGCCTGCATCGCCACCCTGTACCAGATCCCGCCGGCCGACCCGGCCAAGGTCCACCCGAACAACTCGCTTGGCGTGTATGAAAGCTACCAGCAGTACTGGAACCAGGACGACCTGGACAGCTTCTTCTACCGATTCACCAACATTACCAACGGCACGCACCCCATCGACAAGGCGATCGACGGCGGCGTCGCGAGCACGACCGACCCCTCGCAGGACGGCTTCGAGGCCATGCTGGACTTGCTGATGGCCTACCCCATCGTCTACCCGCAGACCATCACCATCTTCAACGAGGACGACACGTGGTACCAGAACGGCGGCTCCTACTTCTTGGGAGCGTATTATTTGTTCAACGACTTCCTGGACGCCATCGACGGCAGCTACTGCACGTATTCGGCCTACGGCGAGACGGGCAACGCCTGGTTCGACCCCGTGTATCCAGACCCCCACCCCGGCGGCTACAAGGGCCCGCTGCAGTGCGGCGTGTACCAACCCACCAACGTCATCAGCATCTCGTACGGTGAGCGGGAATCCCAGATGGCCATTGCCTGGCAGAAGCGCCAGTGCAACGAGTTCCTCAAGCTGGGCCTGCAGGGCGTCAGCATTCTTGTTTCGAGCGGCGACACCGGCGTGGGCGGCCTGGTCTTTGACGGCGTCAGCGCGTGCTTGGGGCCCAACAACAACATCTTCAGTCCGGGCTTTCCCATGAACTGTCCCTATGTCACGTCGGTGAGTCCTCCTGCCATTGGGCGCGCCTTATGGCGTGTGCCCTGTGTTGTCGGCGTGGCCACGACGCTGACGCAGTCCTCTCCCGATACTCCAGGTCGGTATGACCCGGATCTACCACGGACAAACCGTCCACGACCCTGAGAGCGCCGGCTACGTTCGCACAAAAGATGAAATAAACCCAGTGGTCGCGTCCGGCGGCGGCTTCTCCAACGTCTACCGCAGGCCCGACTACCAGGACCAGGTTGTGCAGGCCTACTTTAGCCGGCACAACCCGCCCTACGCCTACTACAGTGCCCTGGCCGACAACGCACCCAACCCCGTCACCCCCAACGTCACGGCACTGGCTGGCGAGACGGGCGGGGTCTAGTACGTCACGGTGCATCCCGAGAGCGTATGTGCTTGCTGATGACGCTGCTGACCACGCTTGATCCATCACAGCAACCGCATCGGCCGCGGCTCGCCCGACGTGTCTGCGAACGGCGTCGATGGTGCGGTGTACGCGAACGGCACAGCATTAACTGGGGTCGGCACGTCGCTGTCAACGCCCATCTTTGCCGCCATCGTACGTATCCCACTCCGCGCCGTGTCCGTCCGTCATGTTCGTTGATGGCTGACTGTCCGTTCGGGCCTCCCCTCGGTCCAACTCCCTCGACCCTCGCAGATCAACCGCATCAACGACGAGCGCCTCTCCGCCAACAAGAGCACGCTGGGCTTCCTGAACCCGACCCTGTACAAGCATCCGGAAATACTGAACGACATCACCAACGGGACCAACCCAAATTGCGGCGTCCAAGGCTTCTCGGCTGTCCCGGGTTGGGTGAGTGCCGTGCTGAACCCGGTCTTGTTGCTGCTGCTGCTGCTGCTGCTGCTGCTCAATGACTGTTGGCCGTTAACTGGCGTGCTGACTGTGACTCTTTACTGTGTAGGATCCCGTGACGGGTCTGGGCACGCCAAACTACCCCAAGATGCTGGATTTTTACCTCTCCCTGCCATGAGCACTTTGGGTTTGCGAGATGCGGGAAGTTGAGGAGAACATGACCTACTTGCTGGCCAGGGGAAGAAAAAAATTGATGCAGAGCGCCGCCAAGGCCTCTTTGTCGAGTTAGCAGCTCCAAGATTGTGCCGACCAAGGGCCCGCATGCGTCTTCTATTTTCATCCTGGCTATCAGCAACAACCCCATGTATTGTGTCATACTACTCACTCCTAAGACAAGATGCACGAGCCCGCCATCAAGCAGGTTTGACGTAGGTTGATCCAGGAGGCGCGCCGTTGGGCTCGACCACGTCCGTAGCGTCGACCAAGGTTGGACCCAACACCGACGCCAACTCCTTTTATCTCGCAGCCTCGAGTCGTCGTGATGGTCCATGTCTAGGGCCGCGCCGGCGAGGACCGACCCCCTGGGCACGGGTAGACCGGTACTACGGCGATACTGAGGTGGGAAGCCTCGAGTGCCATTCTTCCTCGCCACCACACCTCAGGCACGCCGAGCTTCCCAAGTCGAATCATCATGAATGTAGGTCGATAGGAATGTTGTTTTATACCGAACAGAGATGAAGGAGTATAAAATACTGAAAAAAAGAATGAAAAAAGAAAGAGAAAAAAAAAAGGAAAAAAAGAAAAAAGGAAAAAAAGAAAAAAGTGCAACAGTCGCACCGCTGCATGCTTACTTCTTGGTCTCGGCGAGCCACTAGCGGCCGATCATCTCTGCCGGCTCGTCCCCACCCCAGGCTAAGCCATCAGTCGTCAGCCCTCCCTTAGTTCGCTGTGGTCAATTTGCTGCGCGAAAGCAAGGGGTAGGTTGGCGCCGAATCCGACGCGGCGCGCTTCTCTCAACTGTCGCCTGTCTCCATCTAGATGCGCGACCCAGAATAGCGCGTCAGGCCGGCCTGCCCGGGGCAAATTGCCGTGCGCACGAGAGGCCACGGGCCTGCTGCACACGGATGACCTCGGCCAGCTCTTATAACATGGACGCGGTCCTTCTGTCTTGCCGGCCTTTGCAGTATTGTTACCTCGCTCACCCACGACACTCTTTTGACTTATCGCCCCATCTCCGTTCTTTCCATCGCCTTGTGCTGCCCTGTCCAGCCCCACCATTTCCGTGTATACGAACCTCGCGCACATCCCACCAAGTTCCAAGATGCGGACCACCACGGCAGCCGCCATCGCCGGCTGGATGCTCTCGGCCCTGGCCTCGGCGAAGGCCCCGCAGCTCCTCAGCCCGCTCACCGCCCTGCCCGATGGCGAGTCCCGCAAGTTCAACCTCGAGGTGACCTGGGGCAACAGTGCTCCGGACGGCCGCTCGCGACAGATGTTTCTGATCAACGGCAAGTACCCCGGCCCGCGCCTCGAGATGAACCAGGGCGAGGAGATCGAGGTCCTCGTCACCAACAAGAGTCCCTACAACACGACCATCCACTTTCACGGTGAGCCCCCCCCCTTCTCTTCGCTTCCTCTGCCCTCTGCCCGGCTTTCCCCTAGCTTCTCCTCCGGTGGCGGCGAGTTGACGTGGCGGCGGCCTAGGCATCGAGCAGTATCTGACGCCGTGGTCCGACGGCGTCCCCGGCGTGACCCAGCGCTTCATCAAACCTGGCCAGTCCTTCCTGGCGCAGTGGACGGCGACGCAGTACGGCAGCTACTGGTACCACTCGCACGAGAAGGGCCAGATCAGCGACGGTCTGTACGGCGCTATCAAGATCCACCCCAAGAGCGACGTGGCCACGCCCTTTGAGACCATCTCGTCCGACGCAGCCACCCTGGCCGCCATCACCAAGGCTGTCCGTTACTCCAAACCCCTGTTGCTGACAGACCATCGCCGCCGAGTGTCGGGCGACGTCTGGGACCTGACCATCAAGTCGGGCATTGACCTGCCGTGCTATGACTCGGTCCTGATCAACGGCAAGGGCCGCATCGACTGCTGGTCTGCCGACAAGATCACCAGCCTGCTGAGCCCGGCGCAGAAGAACTTTCTCGTGCTCGCCAACCTCACCAACTTCTCGCCCAAGGGGTAAGTAGCCCGTGCTCCTGGCAGCCTCACCCGACTGATTCGCTGTGTAGATGTATGCCGGCCAAGGTGTTTTCCGATGTCATTGGCAAAGCAACCAAGACAGATATCTCGGTCCTACCGTCCGACATTTTTGGTGACTGCACGGCGACCGACGCGGCCCTCGAGGTCATCAAGGTTACGCAGACATCGTGTGAAGCGCAAAAGTGGCTCGCGCTCGACGTCATCGGCGCCTTCAGCATGCTCACGACCTCGTTCTCCATCGACAGTCTGTCCATGTGGGTGTATGCCGTCGACGGCGAGTACATCACGCCGCAAAAAGTCCAGGCCATGTCCGTGACCAACGGCGACCGCTTCAGCCTGCTCGTACAGCTCAAGACCCCCGGCGACTACACGGTGCGCGTGGCGTCGACGTGGCAGACACAGGTCATTGCCGGCGTGGCCACCATACAGTTCAAGAATGCCGGCGCCAAGAACGCCGGCGCCAAGCAGGCGACCCCGACCGTCTACATCGACGACGCCGGCATCAACAAGACGGCCGACGTAGCCTTCTTCTCGCAGAAGGCGCAGAAGGCGTTCCCGCCGAAGCCGGTGGCCAAGGTGGCTGACAAGACGTTCCGCCTGGCGCTGAATCTCGACAAGAACCACACGTACAACTGGGCCCTGAACGGCACCATGCTGCCAGCCAAGCTGGACGCGGCGGAGCCGTTCCTGTTCGCGCCGCACCCGGCCGACTTTGAGAATGTGACCATCTCCACGCTCAACGGCAACTGGGTGGACTTGATTTTGGTCACGGCGACGATCCCGATGCCGCCGCATCCCATCCACAAGCACGGCAACAAGATGTTCCTCATCGGTCAGGGTGTCGGTGCCTTCAACTGGAGCTCGACGGCCGAGGCCATGGCGGCCATCCCGGAGCAGTTCAACCTGGTAGACCCGCCGATGCGCGACGGCTTCAGCACGATCGAGGCCATCAAGCAGCCGTCGTGGATGGTGATCCGTTACCAGGCGTCGCTCCCGGGCGCGTGGATACTGCACTGCCACATCGAGAGCCACATGCTCGGCGGCATGGCCATGGTCATCCAGGACGGCATCAACGCGTGGCCGCTGACGCCCGTCGAGTACAGCAGCTTTAACGCATAGAGCTAAGATCGATCGAGGGGGTAGTAATTGACAGAGTGGGTCTGGTGCACGAGGGCGGTGGCGACATGCTGGAAGGGCGAGCATAATAACATTGGAAGGACGGGAATCTTTGTATATAGCGCAGAGGCTTTGGAGTACCAAGTAGGTTGCAAGAAGGTGCAGTCTTTACAAGTTTGCCTGCACCTCTATACTCAATACGAAGTACGCTAAACAGAGCTAGCTTGCTTAGTAGTATAGAAGCATGCTCGTTCCCCGCTGCGTTGCCCTCCTCCTACATTTATCAAGGCTGGTATCATTCATCATATACACACTCAGACACAGAATCGACCCGAATCATGGTGCATGGCGGGGATGTAAGATGTTCCGTACTAGGATCCAGGACTAGTCAAGAGGTGTTATTATCAAGAGCTTGTCTTTACTACCCGCATTGCTAAATAACTTGAAGCGGACATTTCATTCCATACAAAGCAGACCCTTACAACTTCCCTCTATCATTGTTGCCCGGCCTGTCATCATTGTCTCATGTTCGCAGATTCACCAAGCCAGATGAATGAACTTTATCAAGCTGCAAACCGCATTCCTCTTTGCTCAACTTCTTGTATCCTTATCTTCACAGCCTCGAGCCGACCATTTCAAGTGTTGTATTCCCACATCCCACCGCCCCAGGAGCCCGACCTCTTGGTCCCATGGTCGAGCACATGCACATGCACGCCTCGTTTCCAACTACACCGTTGTCGAAACTAGTACACCCTAAGCCTTGCTATATGTCGCACGCTTTGCCTCCTAGCTGGCTTCCCCAGGAATGCTACCGCTCGATCCGCAGCGCGCACGATTCGTCCTGTCGCTGCGAAATCCAAGTCCGCCTCGGTCCCGACAACGACACCGTGCAAACCAATGTCCACAACCTGCGCGCCCTTACGAACGACCGCGTGTCCAACTTCTTCCCCCACGACCTGCGCACCAGCTATCTTGCCTTCAAAGACATGGCAGACCTCAAACCCGCCGACGCCATCACCGTGGTTGACATCGAGCAGCACGTCTGTCTCACACGCGCCCTCCTGGCCGACCGACTGGCACTCTTCCAGACCACCACCTGGCCTAGTCTCGTAGCCCACAGCAACGCCCAGTTTTCCCGCCTTGCCGTGTCCCTCAGCCCCGCCGGCACCCTCGTCCTGTCCTCCCACCGCACCGCCACCGCCATCGCCCCCGGCGCCGCCGAGAACGAGAACCAGCTCGCCCTGGCGCTGCACTCCCTCCAGAAGATGCTGCACCTGGCGCGACGCATGGACGCCGACCTCGCCACGCTGCTGGCCGCGCTGCGCGTCCTGCGCGCCTTCTACCTCCTTGCCCCCGCCACCGCCCCCACCGCCGCGCACGGCGCCGCCGTGGCGAAGTTGTGGGTGCGCGCGCAGATTCTTGCGTGCCGCGTCGAGATGGCCGCTGTGCCGTTCCTGCTCGCCTGCTCGGCCCTGGTGCGCGCGCGGCGGGGCGCCACCGTGCTGGCGCATGCGTGCGCGGCCGGCGGGTTTGATGCGGCGTTCTGCGCGCTGCTCGTGCGCGTGCGGGCGCTGGGGCGCGCCGGCCCGGGGGAGGATGCCGCCTCTGTGGAGTGTCGGGTCGGCGGAGGGGAGGCCGAGAGCCTGGCACGGTTGCTGCGCGTGATGGGGGGGCCCGACGCCGGGCCGCGCGTGGAGGGTGAAGCGATAAACTGGGAGGACCTGTGGACGGGGCGGAGGACGGTTGGGGTGACGGCAACGCACGTGGACGGGCTGCAAAAGCCGTATTGGTACGAAGGAGGCTTGACGATCAGCGGGGACGCGGACTAGATAGAGCTGGGGAAGAAACCAGAGACAGTCCTAGTCGAAGTGGTGCGAAGTATGTAGTATATGAATATAGAGTAGAGCACTGCGTAGTACTAGGTCTAGGTGGCTGAAGAATAACAAGAGGCTAAGAAATGAATTAAAACTCTCACAACCTTGCATGAGTAGTAGCGGTACTCCGTAGAGCGGCATGGGTAGTAGGGCGGTACTTATCCACAAAGGAGTTTTGGTAGGAATAAATAAGAACCAGGACCATACCCATCACTTAACATCACCAGAATTAGGAGATGATCCATCTCCATGTGTTCCCTTTACAATTTCCTCCCCAGCGGTCTTGATGCGGTCGTCGAAGATGCCGTCCTTGACCGGGCACTCGGGCTTATTCTTTCCTGTACGGAAGTCGAAAACTTGGAGCGCCTGCCGTGCCTGGCTGGGCATCATCTCCCACTCCACCATGGGCATGTCGAAGCGGGTCTCTTTATCGATCCAATTGGTAGATTGGATCCTGTAGCGGTTCGGCTTGACCGCTTTGTACTTTAAGATCATGTGATCCTGAATGTAGTTGATCTTTTCCGGAGCCAGGTAGTCGTACCCATCATCGCCGTTCCAGAGGGCCATGCCCATAATGCCCCCATCGGTTGTATCATCGGGGTTCAGAGCAAGGACGGCGCTCTGCCAGCCGTAGCGGTGGCCAATCCACTGCGATGTCTCTTCCTTGGGGAAGAACCATGCCCACATGATAAGGAGCATGTGAGTATCGTCCATCAGGCGGGAGCGTACGTAGAGTTGTCCGTAGCTGCTGTCGCAGTCGGCGTTCTTGTCACCTGTATTTTTGAGACCGCCACTGGAGAGCGTTCAGACGTCGAGTGAGCCGGGGAACCGTAGCGACGGCTTGGAGGTGCAGCTACTCGTAGCAGACTCACCTGATATTGCCATCCTCATCGACGGCGGGATACGGGAGACAGCCTTCTTCAACATGAAGCACTGGACGCCACAGCTGGTACACGTCTGCCATGGTGGTGTTGGGGAGGCTCTGGGGAATGAACATAATGGCGTCGTGGTCTATGACCCTCGGGTAGTTTGAATCCCTGGACTTGACACGCCTATTGGGCGCGGCCAGGACAGCGGCGACGGCGAGGCCCAGCGTGACAGCGGCGCTGGAAAGGTGCATAATGGCTACGGTGAACTGGATGGAGTGGACGAGAAAGGATGCGCATCGGGACGGACACGGCTTTTTGTGCACGCGGCACACGGCGTGCAGGCCTCTTCGACTCAATAAACCACCACCTTGGCTTGGCCAATCAGCGCAAAGAGCAAACATGCCCAAGATCTGGTCCAGGTGTTCCTATGCCGGTGAGCCGCATCTGACGAACGGAGCCTACCTTATTATTCGCCAGGAGGATATCTCGGCGCAGAACACGAAGTCACGCGGGAATCGCCAGGATGATCCTTATTGATGAGAGGGATGCACTTGACTCAAACCACGTGCCAAGCTACCGACCGCCTGTCGGGCGAACAGCACAAGTGGGTTCGGAGGAATACGAAGTTCAATGCATACTACGGAGGCCACATGGGTTCTCTTCTTCCAGCCCAGCTCCTTTCACCTGCCTCGAATGACTGCGACTCCTGGTGTGACGGTACGCGGCAGTGATCGGTCAACGGCGAGGCTGCCAACTATCGCTGGCGAGAAACGAGACCAGCAGGGTGATGGCCATCAGGGTTCGGAATGTCCATCCTAGCATTAGGCGAAAGTACGAACTCGGACACGGGTGGCCGGGTGTTGCCCCCCCTTTTCCCCGCCTTTCTTCTTCTTCTTGCCAAAATCACAGGACTCTCTTTCTCTCTATCTCTGTCTCCACAGCACACGTCAGGCCTGCGCCGGCAGGGGGTGGTTCCTGACCGTCCGGTACAGCTCGCGCAGCTCGAATGCCTCGACGGCGCCCTCAGGCACCTCGCCGACGACGCGGGCCGGGCGGCCGGCGACGACGCTGAACGGTGGCACGACCATGTTGGCCGGCACGACGGCGCCGTCGAGCACGCGCACGTAGTCCTTAATGATGGCGAAGTCGCCGACCACGACGTCGCGGCCAATGTGTACGTGGCTGCCGACGCTGCCGGCCTGCACCACGCTGCGCTCGCCGACGAAGACGTGGTCGCCCATGCGCAGCGGCATGTGCGTGAAGGCCCCCTTGTACAGCCGCCCCGGCGGCCGCAGGCAGCATCCCTTGGACAGGAAGCAGTACCGGCCCATAGCGACGGCCGTGCCCGACGTCGGCGCCCCGCCGTTGGGGTTCGGGACCGTGCGCGCGAGGTCGCCGCGGATGGTCACGTCGTGCTGGATGACGGCCTTGCCGGCGAGCTGGATATTTTGGGTGCCGACGAGCGTGCTCTTGCGCGCCACCTTGTTACCCGTGTCCTGGTGGAGACGGCGGCGTCAGGGTAGGGAGGCGCAGGGATGTTGGCTTTGGGCGCCACGTACCGTCTCGATGTATTCGCCTCGGGGTGCTTTTCGCGACATGATGCCCTTGACCAGCGCGTGAGTGGTATCTAGCGGGCGTGTTGACGTTTCCGTGACCACCGTCCGCGTCGATCTCTACTGGCTGCTTATCGGGCCGAGATAAGATCATCCATCGAAGATGAGATTAGCCGACAACCGAGCGCCGACATCGGAAATTCTTTCAGGCCGCTTTCTTCATTCACCGTAGCCGACCGGAGCGAATCCGAATCCGAGCTTACAAGAAGGGCGAAGGGTCTACCAAGGTGGCGAAGCTGTTCTGCATTAGACTAGTGTATAAAAGGGTCTATCACTTCTCTCACCTCGAACCTGATGCTTATTAGACCTTAGGAGGCTACGTTGATTCCCCCGTGGGCACTACGGGCAGGGTATTTTCTACCGGTATCCATAGTCCTCAGCTGGACCGCAACCGTAACCTAGCCCACCTACTCCGCCTTGTCCAACGGCAAACTCCCACTGTCCACTTCCGGCTCCGTGACCACGAGCCGAAACCCCTTCGCCCTCTCAACTGCCGCACTCTCTCCTTGATCCGCCTCGTCCTCCTCCACCACCGACCTCGCCTGCGCCCAGACGACGCCGTGATCTCGCAGCGACGCGAGACACATGGCGCACAGCACTAGGCTGCGCAGCGGGGGATGCAACGGCTCGAGTCGCCCGAGGCAGAAGTCGGGCGGGCGGAAGCCGCGCGGCACGCCCACGAAGACGTCGCTGCTGGCGAGTACTCCCTGCACGAGGCGGTATGCGCACACGCCGGGCGTCAGCTCGCTGCGGTAGTACTGCCTGAGCCGCGAGCGGAGGCCGGCGTCGACACAGTCGAACATGAGCGCGTCCGAAGGGCGAGAGGAGAGGTTGTATGGGGGAAGTAGGTGCGTTGTGCTATTCCAGGCTGCTACGCAAACTCTATCCTGGAGCTAAGATGCTTGAGCTGGCCTAAATATGGTGGGGCACAACATCCACGTGCCAGGTTACAGGGTCCTAGCTCGGTCTAGTATGGCCTGACCTACGCTGGCCCACCCAACACGCCCTTTTAGCTTAAGTAGCGAATCTTGTAATAGTTATCCTTAGTGTTTTGGCGTTTTCGCTACTAAGCCAAGACCCTTTATAAACGCTATATGCTTTTCTTGCTATAGGCCCTTTGTCAAACCATCTGCTACTATATCAGCAGTCCCTACATGTTCTACGTCGAAATATCCCTTAGCTACCCTATCGATTATCCATTTATATCGAATATCGATATACCTTATTTAGGCTTTGTTTTACAGGTTTAACGCGTGGATTCTCGCGTTTTAGCTATTAGTAAACAGGAGCAGTAGACATGCCTATAGCGCCCTAAATTCACATAGCAACTCCGTAATCTATTATACTAAAAGGCCTGCCGGCATAAGGTTTGTAAACTCGGCCTCTATTATACTATAAGCTACGAAAGACTGCTTCTTCGTTTTCCAGTATATTAGGCCTCTAGCTACAAATATAACATACCTAGCCGTAGAGTATCTAGTATATAGATTATTAGTAAAGGAGGTATTAGCAAAGGCTTAGAGTCTTAGGTCTTTCTCTTCTAGCCTGCCCCCTAAGGCGATATATAGGTCTTTTATACCCGTTAGATATCTAAAGAGGTGCTTTATCAGGTCCTAGTAGGCTAGAAAGGGTACGCTATTAGCTTCTAATAACCTGGATACTATATATGTAATATCTAGCCTAGTATTTACTACTAAGTAGTTCAACACCCCGGTTAGCTTGCTATACTACTTTGCCTTGTTTTTATTACCCTTCTATATTACCGGTAGATTAAATCCCGTTAACTAGAGAGTCTTTACTAGGTTAAGGCCGTTATAGCTGTATTTCTTAATAATAGAACTGGTATATCTAGCCTAAGAGATATAGACTGCCTTATTAGGCCTGTCCCTAATGATATCTATGCTGAGATATCGTTCTATAACACTAAGATCCTTAATTTCGTATATACTATAGACAGCATTACAAAAGCTATCGATCTCCTTATTAGTCTTTACCGCTATTAGCATATCGTCTATATAAAGAAGAAGTAGTACTCCTATTCGGCTATAGCATAGGAGGCACATATCTAATTCAAACGGTTTAAACCCTAGGGCCTTAAGTTCTGGCAAGATAGCGTTAAACTAATAGAGTAATGATCGTCTTAGACTATACAGGGCTTTCTTAAGGAGCTATACTTTACTGTTATCTAGATTTAGGCTAGGCAGTTATTCTATATAGTAGGTATGCCCTTTTAGGATCTTTACATTTAAGAAAGCACTTTTGAAATTGAATTAGCGATATTCCAGGTCTCTAATCGCTATAATCGCCAAGAAAACACAGAAGGATATACTGCTTATAATAGCAGTATAGAGATCTTAGGATGCCTATAAGTCTCTTTTGAAATTGCTATATACTACTTAACATACTCTTATAATAGGTTAGCCTGTTTTTAGATCTATTTTCTAGTTATATACCTATTTCCCTAGAAGTATTATTATTCCCTTCTCTTTCTTAATAAGGTTGTACGTTTTCTTCTCTATTAGGGTATCTAGCTACGCCCTTATTGCCGGTTTCTATATTTCCTTGAATTCCGAACAACGTTAAGCCTTGCAATAGTTCTTTAGCGCCTTATCAAGTCAGCTATTTAGGATATCATTTGCCTTAGTTAACAAGAGAATCAGGCCTTTAAGGTACTGTTTTCTGTCTAGAAGAAGGTATACCTTATAATTAGTATATTTGCCGTTAAATATCGACTTCTTTTTACGATTCAAACGGTATAGCAAAGAGGAAGGGGGGTCTTTAGGCTTATCCTATCTCTTTTCTTTACCTACCCCTTTAAATCAAGTGGTTTTAAGAGGCTTAAAGTAGGCTGTTTTAGTAGCGAGAAAGTAGTATAGTAGTATAGAGGCTTCTTCCGTAATATCCTTCTAGTTGTTAGCGTTAAAGAACTAGTCCTCCTATCCTCTGTTATCCTTCTCTTTATTAATTCGATATTCGTTTAGACATATTTAAGGCGGAACTATCTTTTAATTTATTAAACTTAAAGGCGACTAAGGTGCACTTAGGGTTAGTAACGGTAGGTGCCTATTACACCCTTTTTCCTTAGTAAAGTTATCTCCTAGGGCTGATTTTCCTAGGTTCAGTGTCTCTAGAAGGTTCCTTTCTTAGGTTAGAGGTTCGATAACCTCTGTTATAATGCTACTACCTATAGCTTTATAAGCCTTAGCGACTGATAAGTCGGTAAATATAACTTTGTAATCAGCCCTATCTTAGGTTACTTCTTAATAATCCTTTTTGCGGAATTATATAGCAGAGGCTTTTACAACTTTACTAAGATCTAGATCCTATATCTAGAAAATCTTGCTGTAATGATCTATATAACCGATAAGCTTGCCCTTCCTTGCTCTTATAGCGAATTTGTTATAGTCCTAGCGGTATTTCGGTTTTATATAGTAATACGTATTATAGAAGTAGGTCCTTAAATGCTGTATCTAAGGCTCTTATACTTGTTCTAGAAGGTTAACTGCCTTGGCGTATCTTAATTATAGTAATTCTGATTCTAGGTTTGCTTTTATAGGGAGTAGGTTACTAACTACCGTTACTAATTCTATTATAAAGGGCTAGAGGACTTCTAGTATCTTGTACGTTAGTATTATAGTATAGGTTTTATTAAGAAGAACCTGCCTAGCTCTTTCCGCCCTTCTGTTCATCTATAGGGTATAGGGTTACGTAATAATAAGCTAAAGGCCTTATTCCCTTGCCTACTTTATTAGTTTAGAGTTGTAGAACTGATATATAGCAAGCCCAAATTCCAGGCTATTATCAAGTCCTATAACCTTAACCTTTCTCCCTATTTAGCGTTCTTGATAGAGGATCTATTCCTTTAGGGCTAGAAAAGCTTCTCCTTTCTTCTTTAGAAACTTAACCTAGTAGTATCCTAACTAGACGTCGACGAAATAGAGGCTATAAAGATATCTAAGGTAACCCTCTTCCTTATATAATATTATATTATATCTTATAAAGCCTAGAGGTTTAGCATACTCTACCAGTACCTACGTTCCTAGTTAGTCTATTACCTTACCTATAATATAAGGTTTATAGAACGTATTAGTTATACTAGATAGCTTAATTCTAGCACGTTAATAGGCTTCTAAGACAGTCTCTTTACCAGTATATAGGAGTTGTTAATGCATAACGTTATAGTTAATAAAGACAAGGATAGCATTGTCAATACTAAGTTGTATCTCTTTAGGTACTACTACTTTAATAACAGCTATATTATTAACCTAGGACAGTTTAGCTAGAGAGATTTCCAGATTCCTCGCTATTACTAGATGGTCTTTATAGCTATTAAAGATAATACTCTCCTCTTTAAGAGCACTAAAGGAGATAAGGTTAACAGGACTTAAGGATATATAAAGGTACCGTTTTAGGTCTATAGTAACCGGCATACTATATACCTTAGTCCTTATTCTTACTACCCTAATATACTTAGCTTCCCCTATCGATCTATTTACTATAGTAAACCTAAAGGGTTATAACAACAGATATATTTTAATAAACTACTTTAGGTTGTTAAACGTAGTCCGTAAGTACCCTAAGTTATATATCAGGGTATTACGGTTGATATAGGATGCCTTAAGAGCTTATTAAACTTTAATAGTTACTAGTATTACTTCCAGTAGCGCTAGGAGCTCTTCTAAAAACCCTGGGCAGCTATAAAGTTATACCTAAAGAAGAGGCTAGCTATACTCTGCTGCCCTAGGTTGGAATTCTACCTTATAGTAGATAACGTTACCTTCCTTTCCTTCTTCTTATTTATAGCCTGCTCTTTAAGCCTCTAGGTATCTAGCATTCTCTTAGGCTTATACTAGCAGTAGAAATTATACTTCTTCTGCTTATAATATCTATAGCCGTTATAATAGATCTAGGTAGATTCCTAGATTTCTTTCTTACAGTTCTTCTTTATATACTTTATCTTCCTAGAGACCTTCTTATTGTTATTACCGCTGTTAGTAAGCTTGTTACTACTGTTATTAACTGCTAGTACTAGGAGATTTACGTCCTTCTTCTTAAGCGCTAGTTCTAAGAAGTCTATTATTAGATTTTTATATAAGAGAGTACTGTTTTTAAGATCCCTAGACTAAAGTGTATATTCTAGGGGGTATGCCTTATATACGCCTATAAGGGCATACAGCACTGCCGTAGAATCTGTAATAGCATAGTTCTTTTTACGTTATAGCTTATTAACCAGTATCTAGAACGTTTCGTAGAATTTGGCGAAGGACTCGAAGGTTTTACAGTTAATATAGATTAGCTTAATAAAGGCGTTCAAAACACTATTAGAGGAAGTCTTTAGTATAGTTATGATAATCTTATTATACGTTTTATAGGGATTTACCTTAGACAAATCCCAGCTAGTATTAGTTATCGTTATAATCACGCCTATAGATAATAAAGAAGTAACTATTAAGTTAGCCTAGATAATCTTCTTCTTATAGAAAGGATCTCCCTTCTTTACTACCTCTACTACGTTATCAATATATATTAAGAGGTTATAATAGTCGAGATGCCTTTATATAATCATTTTCCAATAATCAAAGGTTTGTTTCCTAGTTAGTTTAGGGATTTCCCTAAGGGTCAGCTTTACTTCTAACATATTCTTAGACTTCCGGATTACTTAGGCTCTTTTACCGGTATCTCGGACTATAAATAGCTTTAATTTTAGAAGCTTAGGGGCTTATAACCTATAGGGGAAGTAGGTACGTTATACTATTCCAGGCTGCTATGCAAACTCTATCCTAGAGCTAAGATGCTTGAGCTAGCCTAAATATAGTAGGGCACAACATCCACGTGCCAGGTCACAGGGTCCTAGCTCAGTCTAGTATAGCCTGACCTGCGCTGGCCCACCCAACAGGTTGCCCATGGTGTGCGGGCGGGGAGGGATGGGGTGGGGGCAGGGGACGCTGTGTTGGTGATTGTGGTAAGGGACGGTGTGGGCCCTTGTTCACCTGTCTCTCGGTGCGGTTCTCACTATATCTTGAATCGAACAAAATTAGAACAATGACCGCCCATGGCTAATTCCTAGACCCAAAGTCAGACAAAGAACGCCGTGGTCTCAGAAAGTATTGTCGACAAAGCTGAAAAACATCCTTGGCGTTGAGACAAAGCATTGCTAGATCCTGGGTGACCCAGACGAAGCCCGCCCTGATCGGGCTGGTGGTAAAAAATATAAGAAAGCAAGCACGTCGCGAAACCAGGCTGTTGGGGTTATGAGAATAGATAAGGGGCTGAACGTCCCTTGCCTATCAGCTATCACGATTCCCACGCCGTCAATTACCGTCTTGGGCGAAGCTAAGAGGAGTCTCTTCCCCGCCCTCGATGGCCACGATCCGCGCTTATGCTTGGCCAGCTAGATGGAAGACAAATGAAGGTTGCCATTTGGCGAGTGCACCTCCAAACTAGGGTCAAGCTTGCCCTGGTCGCGCCCGACTAGAGGATGTCCTGGCCAAGCAGTGCTCTGTGGAACATACTCCAGCTGGCTGGTCCAGACCTAATACAACCCTCCGTGACGGCGGGGAGCTGGCGCAACGGGCTGAGTAGGTGCCTGCCGACTCGGCAGCAGTGGCCGTAAACGACTGGAGGCCAGGCTGCCCTGTGTCGTGACATGGCCGCCTCCAGTTGTGGTCGGGACCACGAACTCACCGCCCTCGCCACCACCCCAATCTGTGAATCGCTTGCATTTGACGACGCCATCGAGCGGTCAAGTCTTAACTAGCGACCATCAGAGGTGTCGGAAAGAGAGAGCACAGGGCATGGTTTAAGGGCACTGATACCTACAGACAGAGTAAGCAGTCAAGCAGTCGTGCCTTATACAGGTTTATAAAATGGGCTGCTGCAATCATGCCAAAAATGCTCTAGTAACCCCGCTTGCAACCAAGCATGGCAGTACAGAGCAAGGCAAAATCCTCAAACAAGTGGTGTCATCCCCATCTACCAAAGGGCACGCGTCGCAATGCCTTGTACCGTTGTACATGTTTTACAACCACCCATTACATCTTGGTCGAGATACCCGTCTTCTCGTTGCGCTCGATGTCGGGAACAGCGCTGTCGTTGAGTGACGCGTTGATGTCATTGGGTTCCTCGCGGAATGCCGGCCTGGTTCCGGTGCTCTCGTCGAGAAGATTGGTAGAAAGGACAAACTCCTCCCTGTCGATAGAACGGAAGTTGAAGTACTATTGTCTTGTTCAGCACGGTGCACAGGCCAGAATTGGGTCACCAGCAGCAACGGGGCACATACAAAGAACACAGTGACGACGGCACCGACAATGGCAGGGCCGCCAAAATCCCAAATCAGATAGGGATCAGTGATGACGCCGGAGAGAACAAGGTTGATCAAGAAGGCGAAGCCCGTGTTGAGGAGGTAGAGAGCAGAAACGAGACCGCGCATGTTGACGGGGGCGCGCGAGTAGGCAATGCCGTACGCGGGAACGTTGATGAAGAGCTCGGAAATGCCGCCGATCGAGTAAGGCAAAGCCTGCCACCATATGGTGATGGGAGCGACGAGGCCACCGTTGACACATACAGGGTCCGTGGCACCGTAAAAGCCGCATGGACCTAGTTTGTAGGCGTAGTACTGGAGGATGGTGTAGGCTACGCCACCCAGAGTACTGAGGAAAAAGCCGGTCGTGATTCGGGCCACGGGCCCGTAATGAATGTTCATCTTGCGAAGGAGCGGGTACAGCCCGAACTGCGCGTGTTAAGTGTCAGTCCACTGCTTCAAAAAGAGGCGAAAACTTGCCAGGCCGGGGGAGAGCTCACATTCAGGATCGGGTTGAAGATGATGATGGAGAGCGAGTTGAAGTTGCCCAGAACGTCGTTGGTCACGCCGGTGGAGTCTAGCATTGTTCCCTGGAAGTTGGCCGAGCTGCCGATGCCGTTGTCGTTCCAGTATTGCACCGGGAAGAAGCAGAACATGCCCGCCGCCGACAAAGCCCGCTTGACATCCTCAACGAATTGATCGTTCCAGCGGGTTTCTACCGGCAGATCATAAGCAGCCTGGAGCGACGGCTTGGCAGGATCCCACCAGCCCGCGCGGCCAATGCGAAAGAGGCCGCCCTTGCCGAGGCAGCGTCCCAAGACTCGGCAGGCGTTCGGCAGGTCAGAGCCGCCTGGTTTGTGCATCTTCAGTCGCGGCTTCAGCCAGATAAGGAGGAGCGGCAGGGGGAGATAGAGGAGGAGCGGAAGCAGGAAGGACAACCACCAGCCAACGTATTTTGCCGAATAAGATGTCGCAGTAGACATAAAGCCGCCAATGTTGATCAGAAGGTAAAACCAGAGCATAACGCGCTCCGTGCTGTGCTCGGGGTCCTCGATGACCCGCTCTCCCGACTTCAGCGTCTTCAGGACGGGCACGTGGCTGTTCATCTGGTCGAGCAGCAGAGGGGTGACGTTGGGCTTGAACATGGCGGCTCCTATGGAGAGGATGTAGACGCCGATGAAGAAGGGAATCTTGGCGGTCCCGTTGTCGATCAAGGCCTTGGCACCACCGGCAACGATCAGAATGTGGCCCACGCCGCATACGATGACGCCCCAGAAGATCAGCGGGTAGCGACCGGTTTTGGCATCGGCCAAATAGCCGAAGACCATAGGCAGGCAGTAGGCCAGCATGTTGAAGGACTGCGAAGTGGCGTTGGCAATTTTGGGGCCCAAGTTCAGCGCACCCTGGGTCGCGGTGCTGCTGCCGGGATCAGAGACGGCACCATAGCCATTGCCGCCCTCGGGAAGGGGTCGGTTGATGTAGTTGGTCCAGATCTGAACGCAGCCGTAGTACGAGGCGCGCTCACAGAATTCGACGGCGCAGAGGGCGAAGGCGATCCAGGGAATGGAGCCGGGCACGCGGCGCAGGGTGGCGAGCTCTTGGTCGGTCGGCTTGCCCTCGTAGTCTTGGTTCAAAGCGGCAATGCCGTCGTGTTTGTGTCCCGATGCAGTCTGCGGCCGGTCTTCTGTCGCGAGCCTCTCCTTGTTGATGTCGGCTACAGGCAGCAAAGGTTGCGTCAGCCACGCTTTGTCAGGCACCCCTAGAAGTCTTCTCTGCAGGGGGCGTGGGGATTGCGCTTGCAGAGTGCTCACCCATTGCTGCAGGCGCGAGGCCCTGCGGAATGCAGAACTCGTATGGTTAGAAGCGACGACGAAATACGACCCGTGTGGACTTAGGTCGACCGAGGGAAAGTCGCTCGCGGCTCGAGTGTCCAGGCGATTGGAAGTTGGCCCAGGGTTCCTTGACAGGCCCGACTTCGACGCAACTCGACGTGCAATAGATGTAACCTGGGGCTTGGACAAAATCCTCGCTCCTTGCCAGGCAACCCAGAAAACCTGTGCCTGTAGCCTCCCTTCGACGTGCTCCTGCCAATTCGAGCCATGACGTGAATGCCAAGAGATAAGGAAGATCATGTCGCAAAAGGCGAGCCTCAGCTTCCTAGTCGGGACTAGAACGCGACACATGATTGGCTCGGCTCAGACGCACGTGGATGCAAAAAAATGTCTGCTTACGGCAGGCGCAAATCCCAGATGAAAAGCACCAGAATGGGTTGCGGCCTGGGTGAATAAATTATATTCTGTTCTGTCAGGTGGAGGTGTTACTCTTGGTAGGATTTGCAGTCTCGTTTTGTTCCACCCAGGCCGGTCCTAGCAAGTCATTCCATGTCGGCACTGGACTCTAGCCGTAGGCTTTGTCAGGCACGGAGGATAGGATCAATGACGTCTGTCTAATATTTCTAATGCCCATTTTTAAGCATAAAGTACCGACCACCTTCACGCCCGAGAGCCGGGACAAACTGGGCCGAGTCTCGGCAGGATTTTCTCATAGCTTCGCCTTCTCGAGAGGCGTGAACTCTCTCCGCGGAGGTCCTCCCCTGCTCCCGTCGCCGGAGAATAGAGCATCTCCCGCCATGCGCTTCGTATCCAGCCTCCACCTCGACCTGAGCTGCTCGCTCAGCGTGCCCTGCATGGCCTGCACGATGTACTTGCCAATGATGGGAATCATCTTGTACCCATGGCCGCTTCCCCCGGTGGCCACCACCAGATTGCTGTGCCGGGGATGTCTGTCGATGATGAAGTCGCCCGTCGGCGTCTCCGTGTACCAGCATACAGCCGTTCTTTCAAGAGGCCGGTCGGCAAACTCGACACCCAGCGCGTCAACTAAGCCCGCCCGGAGCCGTGAGATGCCTTCTTCCGGGATGCCCTGTAACCGAGTCGGCATCTTCTGGACGGGCGGGGTGGAGATGTCCCTCGGACCGTCGGCGTCGACGACCAGCATGGTGTTCGTGTACCCGAAGCCGTGGCACGCAATCTTCAGCAGCTTCGTGTCTGGATGCGTTGGGAAGACGAACCAGCCGGTCGAAAGGTTGATGTAGATGGGCAACTTGCTAAAGCGCTGCTCCTCCTCCTTCCCGCGCAACTTCAAGAACGCCACGATTTGCCCTGTCGAGATGGTAGCCTGACCGAGGGACACCAGCCCAGCCGTCCAAGCTCCAGCCGCCACAACAAATACGTCAGCCTCCACCACTAGCCCAGACGCTGTCTCGGCCGCCATCACCGTTCCATCGGCCCGGTACAGCAGCCGCCGTACCGTTCCCGCCTCACCACCGATGAAAGACACCCCCCGCCGTACGCACTCATCCCGCGCCAGCGTCACCCCCATTGCCGCGTCCGCCCACCCCGCATCCTCACTCACATACGCCTGGAAACCCCGCCCCGCGAGCCGTCCGGCGCCTAGCCCCTCAGGCCACGCGCGGCGCACGTCCTCGGCGCTGGCCAACTCGCGGTACGGCAGTCCCAGACGGCGCAGGTTGTGCTTGATCTCCGCCAGGTAAGCCGGATCGGCGACGGTGCGGCCGTGGGCCGTCTCCTGCACGACGAGGCAGAAGGGCGCCGCGTGGAAGGCGGGCGCGAATACGGAGCCGGGGGCCTGCCAAGCAGCCAGGGCCTCGGCACCGAGGGTGGCATACACGGGGTCCGCGTAGTCGGCGCGGATGATGCGGCTGATGTCGACGCTGGAGCCGTCGGTGACGGGCGGGAGAGAACGGTCTAGCACTGTGATGAGGGCGGAGGGGTGGCCGGCCAGGACAAGGTGCAGGGCCGTGCTGAGGCCGAAGGCGCCGGCGCCGACGATGGCTATGCGGTCGGTGGGGGCCAGGGGGGGCATAGTGAGATGGACGAGACTGTGCGTAGCTGGCTTTGGATCTCGAAGTCGCGGAGTCCGGGGTTGATCCAACACGAACAGAAAACCTCAGGGGTGAACGGTGATTTGGATGCGCATGAGAAATCTTCCCGGCGGGCTGGTGTTGGCGGACCAGCCGCTGCCAGCCAGCCCGGCCCCCGCATTTGCATGCTTGGAGTGGGCCCGGCGCCCCGGTGTCGGCGGACCAGCCGCTGCTAGCCGGCCCGGCCGCCGCATATGCGTGTTGCCCCGTGCGACCCCAACTTGGCCATCACTGTATGGGTTGAAATAGGGGGACACGCAGCGACCGAAGCTGCGGGTCATGGATAGCAGCGATGTAAGTTATATAATAAAACCTTTGTGAATTGGCAATGTACGGCCTGGAAGCTGCAAAGTTCCTAAGCTCTCTCTTGTTTTGTATTCAAGACACCCTAAAGCTTTGGCGCCAGCTATGAGACCCCCTTGGGCGGTGAACCAAACACTCTCGGACGTCGGCGGCCTAAGGAGAGAATAGAGGCTTTATCGGAGCCCCGAATCTCTTCGTTTGTAAGCCTAGCTGAGAAAAATATGCCCGCAGTACCAATGACATTCTTGAAAACACCCTACCTGTGTTGTCCAAAGGGGCGTCAGCGTAGCCTCCTCTAGTGCGATGAGTTGTAAGGTTCAGGCCAAAAGAAATATGTTAACACATGCTAGATTTAAAACCAGATGATGATGAGAATTGGACCAACAGGAATGTGAGAAACCTTAGACATACGACTCCAACACAGGACATCTTCGCCGCCTTCGCGATCCATTCGCCCTTGCAAGCTCAGGCTCCGGTCCGCTGCGGCTGGCTACACCGAACAGACCATAGCAGCAAAGGGAGATAGAGGATGTGTGGGTTCCCGAGGAACTTTCCGTACTCTGCCCGCTATTTAATCAATACCGGACTAGATGAAGCTCATAAGGTTTGCTTGTCTGCTTCCAGGAACGAAAGGGATATTCGCATGAATTTAGTGCTCCCTAGTCCGGCCGAACGCGTAGTGCGACCCCTGATGATACCTAAATTTGAATGAAGTCTGTACGACTCCCTGTTCCCGTAGCTTCAGTAACGATTTCCTAATTCAAGTTCCACTCAACCTTTGTTACCAAGCCGAGTAGCAAACTTATGGCCCAACTTGGCACAGGCCATCTATACCCTCACCCCGAAAACGTTTAGCAGACTGCGGCACAAGCCTTGCACCTTATCTGATATGGTGTTAGTGTGTTCTGGCTAGCTGTATGGGTGTTCGGCCGAGGTGGAGAGTACACTGGCGACGGCTGATGCACCGACGGTAGAGGCGGGAGCGGACTGCGGCTCCTACTCCGGGGCCGCGGGCCAGGTATACAGGTTGCATCGGTCAAATAGGCGCGAGCGTAGTATGGGGGAGGAGCAATGCTCGACTTGGATTTATTATTGGCAATACATGGAGAAATTAATTCTATTAGCGGGTCTGAATGGATGTCTTCCTGGGTTAATGTGTGGACACCGGTTTTGTCTCCCGCAATGGGTAATTCATTGTCTTTAGCGTCCAAGAACTGTGCTCAAGTTTGCTCAGCCTTTTGGAGTTAGCTTAGATGTAGTAATACGTGCTGATAAGCATTCAACGCAGCAGGCTGTGACGACGCCGAAATCTTTCAAGAAATCGCAGAAAACCATTTAGGACATTGCGCCCGGGAGTTCTTTGTGCGGACACCCATCGTTTAGCATCCTCAGTTCTCAATTAGAGGCCCGTCCCTATCAATGAGGCGGACTGTGTTGCACCAAATACCCCGTGCACATTTATATTGAAAGTTTAAGGGTAAGTGAACTAGATGTGACTTTGGATATCAGATGAAAACTAGGCTTGTCATAGAGACCCCTTAAGACACCCATGCCGGATCGCAGATTTCTTGGGATTGAGAATTGTCGTTCAAGTTATTTTGTGTCTCATCGTGTCAACAGCAATACATTACTTGCGTCACACCGTCCAGGTCAGCATGCTCTACCCAGTTGTCTTTACACTGATGGTGGCAGCAAGGGCGCTGGCACAGGTACCGCCCATGGCCGTGGTGACCAACGGCACTGTCCAGGGGATAAGATGTAGCAACGCTGACGCCAACGCATTTCTTGGCGTACCGTACGCCCGCGCACCAATCGGAGATCTCCGCTTCGCTGCTCCGGCACCTTACAACAAGAAGTACGACGGCACGCTGATCGCAACAAACCCGTCCCCAAGCTGTGTCCAGTTTTCCAGGTACTTTGGGACTGGAGGAGCAGGAGTTGGCACAGAAGACTGGTAAGACGTCGGACGAATGACTGAGACTCGAACCTGGTCATCATCAGACTAACTGACGAACTGAGTCCTTTCCCAGCCTGTTCCTTGACATTTACGCGCCAACCAGCGCTACCATATCGTCATTCCTGCCTGTCAAACTCTGGCTTTACGGCGGCTCTAACCATGTGGGCTCCGTCTCAGACGACCTCTACAACGGCTGCCCTGCCGCCGCCGCGGGCGACGCCATCATCGTGGCGGCCAACTACCGTCTCGGCCCGCTCGGCTTTCTAGTGATCCCCGACACCAACATCACCGGGAACCAGGCACTGCAGGATCAGCTTCTTGCCGCCCGCTGGGTGCGTGACAACATTGTCGCCTTCGGAGGCGACCGCGAGCGCATCCTCCTCTTCGGTCAGTCCGCCGGCGCCCGCGACACCGCCGTCCTGGCCACCCTGCCTGCGTCGGGCGGGCTGCTCGCCGCCGCGGCCATGGAGTCGGGCGGCTTCGGCAAGGACATACCCCGGGCCGTTGACCGCACGGGGCCACACGCGCGCTGGGCGAGGGACGTGGGGTGTGCGGCCAGGGACGTGGGGTGTTTGCGCGCGGCGCCCATGGACGTGCTGGTGGCGGCGGCGAGGAACGTGTCGTCGGCCGGGTGGGGGCCTGTGGTCGATGGCACGATGGTGACGCAGCAGCCCGCGGCCGCGGGGCTGGCAGTGCCGGCGATCGTCGGGGTGACGACGGCGGAGACGGCGAATGGGCTGCTGGAGCGGGTCGGGGGCCCGGGGGTCATGGCGAGGCTGGACGGAACCGTGTACAACGAGTTCCTGCAGCAGATGTTTCGCGGGCAGGCGGGCGCCGTGAACGCCAGTTATTCGCTCGCACGGTTCTACACCAACACGTCGATGCTATACGGGGCGGACGCGGACGCGGCGCGCGGCGCGGCTGTGTTCCGCGCCATCGTGAGGATCCAAACGGAGAGAGAGTACTTATGCCCGCTGCAAAAGGGACTGCGGGCCGAGGCGGCACGTGGAGGAAGGTCGCCCGGGGTCTGGGGCTACGTCTGGGACCAGGCTCCGGGGTGTGCGTGGCTGGGGGGTATGGATGCCGATACGGCGAGAGTGCTGGGACCGGCGCACTCTTCCGAGATTCCCTACGTGTTCGGCGAGGTGGCTGCGTTGCCGCCGGGGGGGCTCGGGAACTGCGGCTTCGACGATGGCGACAGGAATATCAGCCGGTTCGTAATGAGGGCGTGGACGCATATGGCGACGAAGGGAAGACCGGTGGATGTGGACGGGAGCTGGCCGAGATTCGTGCAGGGGAAAGGAAACGAAAAAGGACTTACCATTCGTAATGGAAGGGTCATACCGGGGACATTGGACTTCACGGCGTGTGACTTCTGGGCGAGGGTGGACGCGTCGTTGAAGGCTAGTTCAGGGTCGGCGTTCGGCACTTCCTGGTCGGTGAGAGACCTGACACTTGCCTTTGTGTTAGTAAGGTTGGCAAGTATGGTGGTATTCTGAGAAGGGCGACTTTTTCCGTCAGCAAGACTTTTCAACAGGAGCACGGTCTTTGGTTTGAAAATATTTCTATTTCGTAAGGGTTCCACGATATGGGAAACTGATGTTGGAACATGTGGTCACGTGCAACGTCACGTGACCCCTTTCCCTTTATAGGAACCTGGTTGGGTAGGCGTAGGGCAGGCAATAGATGGCCGAGCTTGGACCCTGTGACCTGGCATGTGGATGTAGCGCCCTAGTATATTTAGCCTAGCTTAAGTATCTTAGCTCTAGGATAGAAATTATATAGCAGCCTAGAATAGTATAACGTACCTTCTCCCCTATAGGTTATAAGCCTCTAAGCTTCTATAATTAAAGCTATTTATAGTCTAAGATACTAGTAAAAGAGCCTTAGTAATCTAGATACTAAGAAGATGTTAGGAGTAAAGCTAACCCTTAGGGAAATCCCTAAATTAACTAGGGAATAAACCTTGAATTATTAGAAGATAATTATATATAGGTACCTAGACTATTATAACCTCTTAGTATACATTAATAGTATAATAGAGGTAGTAAGAAAGGGAGACCCTACCTATAAGGAGAAGATTATCTAAGCTAACTTAATAGTTACCTTTTCATTATCTATAGGTGTAATTATAATAATAATTAACGCTAGCTGAAATTGATCTAAGACATATCCCTATAGAAAATATGATTAGATTATTATAACTATACTGGATCGGCGTAGCTAGTACACGACTAGCCGCCGCTTGTTTTTCTTCTTCCTCTTCCTCTATTCTTAGGAGTCCCTTATCTACTTCCTCTTCTATTATATAGTAGAGTAGGTGAATAAGGCTGGTCTTTCTTTTCTACCCCTTATCTTATTTTAGGCTGACAATAAGATTGCGAATTAGCAGAACAAGGAGGATAGTAGTATAAGAGACTAGCTTTCCTTTCTATATTTATAGAGGAAAAATCATCCACTAAATATTATTACAGTTATATAGTTATATTTTACCTATTTAGATATTCCATCTACTTTTGCCTTTAGGCTACTTTGGCCTATTTACTTAGTTCTATTATACCTATCTACCTTAGTCTCCCCTAATTAGGGAGACTATAGCCTTAGTTTGTACTTACCTCTTATCCTGTTGTCTAGACAGCTGTTTGATATACAGCTGCCCACCACCTTTAGACAGCTGCTCCTACCTTCTTATAGGTCTGCTGCTCTATTTCAATACTAAAGACTTCTACTAATAGTATTTTAAACGCCTTTATTAGAATGGGTAATCCTGTATGAGGATCTATAACCACTATAGCCTACTAGTAGTAGTTGTATAGGGTACGTAGCAGCAGCAATAGCGTTGATATGGCCTAAATAGCACTTCCTAGGTATGTGCTAATATAGTAAAGTAGGGCCCTTTACTATATTCCCTCTATAAAAGTCCTTATATAACAGTATAGTTATAGGCTTGTTAAACGTACAAAATAAGCTATAGCGCTCTAACGGTTATAGCTTAGGCAAAACGGATTTCAGTTCTCGAACTACTAGATATATAGCTATATTCTGAGGGTGGACCCACTTTTATGGATACCGCTGACTAAGGTATATATTCCACTATATAGCCTAGAAATAGCTTTAAAAGGCTTTTCTATTTTTAGATTTATGCCCCACTTTTGTGGAGACAGCCTTCTTAGGCTGTATAAGCGCTAGAAATAGCCTTAAACGGCTCTTCTACTAGGTTACCTACCTACCCTGTACCTACCCTGCACCATAGGAGCGAAAACAGAACTTATAGGAAAAGTTGTACGGCTTACCCTGCAGCTTAGGTAGCTGTAAGTCGATTATTTAAAATCGCCAGCTTATTTGGTTTTTCAGGAAGGCGCTATGCACCTACTAAGGCGCTCCTGCCGTATGGAAGGCAGGAACGGTCCTAGAGGGTATATATAGGAAAGGAAATTGCAAAGCCTTACCTACTTGGACTAGAAATCAAGTTACTACGTTACCTACAACTATAAGCCTTATAGGCCTATAAGACCTACTGAAAGCCGTGATATATAAGCTTAAAGCCCCTATAATATAGCGCTATAGCCTATAACTATACCGTTATATAAGGACTTTTATAGAGGGAATTCAGTAAAGGGCCCTACTTTACTATATTAGCACATACCTAGGAAGTGCTATTTAGGCCATATTAATGCTGTTGCTGCCCCTACGTACCCTATACGACTACTACTAGTAGGCTATAGTGGTTACAGATCCTTATATAGGATTACCCATTCTAATAGGTTATAAGCCCGGATAGCCTGTAGGATAGTTATCGTTGGAGTCCAATTTCAAAGCGCTACCTCTGCCTATATATATATAGGGCTATTTAAGCCTCTTATAGCTAAAAATATAGTACTATATTAGCCCTAAAAAGCTATATATTACATCTACAGCAGCAACAGCAGCCAGCCCTTCAACCCTAGCCTAAGCCCGAGACCCGCCGAACCTGGGCTACTATAGCAGTAGCTAGGGTAAAGGCAACAAAACAGGGCCTTGAAAAACAGGTCCTTATACGCCTAGGACCAGCTACCTCTGCCCTTGGAAAGAAGACAGCCCTAGAGATCGTTCAAGCAGTTCAAAAGGCTATAGGGCACCCTATTAAGGGGGTAAGGACCCTGCCAAGCGGTAACCTTATACTGGTTATAGAAGACGAGAAAATCAAAAAGGCTTTAGAGGGAAATACAGCCTGGCTAGCCTCTTTATTACCAGAGGCCTCCCTCTATACTACTTCCTAGGCAGTAGCTATTAAAGGGCTTACAATAGCTGACCAGGTAACGGAAGCCGGCCTCTTAGCAGTAGCAAAAGAGGTAAATCCCTTAGCCCTCTAAGCAAAAGTCTAGCACCCCCTTCAAATTGAAAGAATAAGAGTCTTAGCACTTATAGCCTTCTCTAGCCAACAAGAGGCTTATCAGGCCTGCTAAGACGGCATTTTCTAGGCCTATAGGGCCCTAAAAGCAGAGCCTTATATCGATAAGGCTAGGGCTCTCTAGTGCTTTAACTACTAATAGTAGGGGTATAAAGCTAAGTACTGCCACTCCCCCTCCCTCTACTATAACTACGGCTAAGACAAGAAGAAGTATACTAACGAGGCAGCCTATACTAAGGCCTAGCACTGCTAGAACTGCCAAAGGGACTACCATACTAGGGTAGAAGAATGCCCTAAAAGGAAGAAGCATAGGGCTTAAGCAAAGGCCTACCTTTAGAATAGGCCTATTAACTTCGACCTCCCTAGCCCTCTTAAGCTAGTAGTATTAACAGAGGAGCGGCTAGAAGGAGAAGAAGGCTATATAATAGTAGCTGGAAAATGCTGCCGAGAACGCCCCTCTATACCCGCCACTACTACCGCCACTACTACTACTATAGCCTCCCTCTCCTAACGAACAATAAAGGAGGCTTTTAGCAAGTTTCCTACTACTACCTTCCCTTCTACTACTAGTCCTATAGTTACCGATTCTATACCCTTCTCCCTAGAGCCGGCAAGGGGCTCTATAGGAAAGAAGGATATAGACATGCTATAGCCCTTTTCTTACCTTTTCTCTGCCTTTCTTTCTTTAGACTACTCCCCCTCTTTCTCTTTAGACTGCCCCCCCCTTTAGCTAGTACCTTACTACTATACCTAAGGTAAGGGGGAAGGTTATAGGACTAGGCTTATAAGCTTTTAAGCTTTAAGCCTAGCCCTACCTTTTACCCCTTCTACTAATAAGACCCCCTTCCTAATTCCCCTATCCTAAGCCTTATATTAACTAAGATATAGGGTGTTCTTACAGGAGATGGGTAAGGGAATAGGTGCTATTTTCCTGAGTAGCCTTCTAGACGGCCTCCCCTTACTTTGTTTTTCTTTTAGTACTGCTCTTTTCCGCTTATCAGACCGCCTACCTTGTCAAGCTCGTTGGAGGTTTTTCATCCGTTTTCCGGTTTTCCTCTAGCATAAGTGTAAGCTAGCAGCCCCTTATAGCCCCATAAGGGACTCTATAGGAGTAATAGATATCTATCTATATATTACATCTTATTGAAGGCTATTTAAGGACTAAAAAGCCTGAAAATCTAGAAGGATAAATCGCTGAGAAATCTAAGTCCTATAGTATTGACGAGCATTTGGGGCTCTTATACGCTTAGGCTAGTATACTTACCTATACTAAAAGACCTTTCTACTTATAGCTAGAAGTAGAAAGGCTAGCGTTTTAGAATTTCTAGTGCTAAAGACCTATATTTCCCTACTATAGAGCCCTTTCTATAGATATATCTATAGGCGGTAGTTAAGTCCCTACGTCGAAGTCTCTAGCCCTTAGAGCCTAGTTTAGAATTTCTACTAGAAAGCCCTACTAAGTAGCAAGTAGGCAGCGCTATAAACCTACTAAGCGCTAAGACTAGCCTAGAAAATCACTACTATAATTAGTGAGCTAGCTAATTAGCTTTAGTAAACTGGAAGCTGATTAAGTGCTTTTACTAGTACTATAAGTAAATAGTAGCCTATTTATAATGGCGGATCAAGCTAAAGGGAAGGGTATAGCGCCTAAAAGGGCTAGTAACCTAGCTGATCCAGGGCAATCTTCTAGGCCTCCACCACCTATACGAACCCTATCAGAAGATGAGGAAGATGGCGAAGACTATAGCGAGGTTACAGAAGTCCTAAAACAGTATATAAAATCTCATAAGAGAGTTATAGCTAGCCAATCTAGTGATATAAAAACACTACTTTTAAGTCTAAATACCCTAAAAGCCTCTGTCGAGGATAGCGTTAGTGCTATAAAGAATATATCTTCTACTTTAGCTTCTCTAACTAATAGTAGCAATGCTGCTGCTACTAGAAAGACTAGCTATAGTCCTAGATTTGATCCTTTTAGCGGTACTATGGATTTAGATTCTCCTCTATATCCCCCTAGGAAAGAGCCCCATCTAGGGCCGGCTGTTATATCAGCTACTAGTAATTTAGACCCCCCTATAGACACAGGGTCTAAGGAAGGCTTTAAGGATACTATTACTAGTAGTATAGTAAAGGAGCTTTCTAAAAAGGCCTATACTATACCGGACGATAGTAAGCTTAGCGGGGAAAGCAATTTTAAATAGTAGATTCAGGCTTTAAGTATAGTGCTAAGAGCGTTAGAGATATCTAATTTTTTAGAAAACCCTGATATATCTAACACTTATAGCGACTCTGATTAAGCTGTTCTTTTAATGCTTCTACGTAATAGCTTATCTAGTGGCCCTAGGGCTGCTATATCGTAGATTTATATACCTTCTAAGGCCTTTAAGCTGCTTGTTAGGTAGTATAGCCGACCTATAGAGTCTAAAAAGGAGGACGTCTATAACGAATTCTATGCCCTTACCTTTAGTACCTATAAAAAAGGCTTATCAGCTTTTAACGCTAAATTTAACGGCTATCTTGCTAAGCTTACCATGGCTAAAATAGATATAGATCCCTCTTTAATACTAAATCAGTATTTTAAGGCTCTAGAATCTAAGTTTCCTAGCTGGGTATCACGCCAAAAGAGCTCTATAAGACAGGCTAGAATACTAGGCCTTATAGCCTCTAGCCTTAATATGAAATATCTAATAGCTGATATTTTAGAAGAATCTAGGAACCCGGCTACAGAGGTGTATAGAGCAGCTTACGTAGCTAATAGCTCTAATTCAACCCCCAATTCAAATTCTAACCCTAGTAAGAAGGGTAAAAATAAGAAAAAGGGTAAGAAGAAGGCTAGTTATAATGTTGAAGGGCAGAATTATAGTGCTAAAAGTGCTGAACAAGCCTCCTTTATGCTAGGGTCCTATAACCTAGCTGTAGAAGAAGAAGAAGAGGAATCCGACTCTAGTTCCAATTCTAGTTCTTCTAGCGATTCTAATACCTAATTAGCACAGCTATTAGCGTTAAAAGGGTATAAGAAGCGTAAGGACTTTAAAGGAAAAGGCCTAAAAACCTCTTCTAATAACAAGGCAAAATATAAAGATAATCAGCCTAGAAGACGCCCTAGAGACCCCGCTCTTTATAATAGTTGGCTATACAATACGGGATCTACCGACCATATCAGTAATAGTAAAGAGCGGTTTACTACCTTTACGCCTAACACAGGCCAGTTACGCCCTATTAACACTGGAAATGGCCCTGTAAGCCCGGCTAGTATAGGCTCTATTACACTAGAAGTATTATCTAGAAAGGCCCCCCCTACCTATACTAAATTAGTATTAGATAACGTTTTATACCTACCTAATATTGATATAAATATTGTTAGTAGGGTTAGGCACTATAATTCGGGAGGTTGCCTTATAAAGGAAACCCTTTATAGGGGTAATAGACGCTGTATAGCTATACTAGACTTTAAGAAATCAGGATTTTTTCTTGACGTTAAAGGCAGCTCTAAGCCTATATTACATGCAAATTTTGCTTTTCCTTTAGGCCTTTCTAGTTATACTACTAAAAGTATAGAGCTGCAGCGTAATAAGATAGTAGTGGAAATTCCTTCTAATTCTATTAGAAAGGAAGACTATAGACCTATTATAGAGGATGCTATAGTATCCGAAGCTATAGAGCCTAATAAGCGCTATAAGCTAAGGAATTCTCCGGCTAAGGGTATTACTTTAAAAGGTATAGGACCTTCTTTAAAGGGGAAAAGGCCCCGTAGGCCTGTAGAGCCCTTAGCCACTGCCTAGGCCCCCTATCAAAGTCCCCGTAAGACTAGGGAGCCTGAGCCCTTAACTGGTACTGGAGACCTGCCCTGTATGCTAAGAGAGCCAGTTATAGAGGGGAATAAAGTAGAAAAGGCTATATCTAGCCCTACTTTAAAGGAGCCTAATATAGGTCAGCGAGATTACTATAATCTACTTAATTTAGCTAAATTGTGGCACGTTAGGCTAGGCCATATAGGCCTGCGTCTTTTGAAAAAGACCTCTAGTATTACTAAAGGGCTGCCTAATTTTGATAAAATAAAGGAAGCTGATTTTCACTGCTCTAGCTATGATCGAGGTAAAGCAGTAAGAAGGGTTAGTAAGGCTTTAATACCTGACCTACCTAGGGTCTTAGACTTAATAGAGGGTGATACTGTTAAAATTAGGCCTAGGCCTTATAATAGAAACCCTATAGTCTTTCTTCTAGTTGACCGTAAAAGTAGGTATAGGTGGGTTTTTAACCTGCCTAATAAATCAGGCCCTATAGTAGCTAACGCTATTAAGGGCTTTTTTAGGGGCCTAAGGAATGGATTTGGTAGATATCCTACTAAATTCCACTTTGACGGAGGTACTGAAATAACTGATTTATTAACTACTTGGTTAGCTAAAAGAGGTATTAAATTTAGCACCTCTGCCCCCTATATCCACGAGCAGAACGGCTTAGTAGAACGATCAGTTAGAGTTATACTAGACCGTGTAAGGTGTACTATTCTTAGTAGCGCTTTACCCTAGTATTTGTGGTACTTTATACTGGAGGCTGTAGTGGAATTAGTTAATAGTACTGCTATAACTAATAAGGAAACCACTCCTTTCTAGGCGCTATTTAACAAGCTAGAGCCTGGTATTCTACATATACCTAACCTAGAGCGCTATAGGGCTATAGGCGCTAAAGGAGAGGCTATTATACCTCTAGAAAAAGGGTCTAAATCGTTGAAATTTACCTCTAGAACGGAAGAGTGTAAATTACTAGCGGTATTAGGTTCTAAGACCTACCTAGTATATATACCGTCTAGAAGAGCAGTACTTAAAACCTCTACTATTAAGTTTATAGAGGATAATACAGTACTAAGTCAGCCTACTGATAATACGGCTTTAGAGGGGGAATTAGTAGACCTAGACCTAGATTTAGAGGGGGCTGTTAGCCCGGACCCTTCTAATCTTAATACTAAAAAGCCTATTAGTATAGAAATAGGACCTAGTAAGCTAGAACCCTACGAATCTTCTTCCGATAGTGAATTAGATGAACCCTCACCGGATAAGCCTATAAATCCGGTTATAGTAGAGTCTACTAGGCCTACTATATCTATTAGAAAGCCTGAATTACCAGAGGCGTTTCCCCAAACTATAGAGCCTATTCTTGCACCTAAGCCTATAGAAGTTATAGCGCCCAATCAGCCTATAACGAACGAACCTCTTGATAATAGTAATCTTATTTTAGAGGGGGATAAAATGCAGCTTGATTACTATAAGCTTTTAGCTAAGACTAGTAGCTATATACTGTCTTTTGTCTTTAAGGCTCGAAAAAGGGTAATATCTAAGGATAGTACGCCTACTACTTATAAGCAAGTCTTAAAACTACCTAGAGATGAGCGTAGTAAGTGGTTAGAGGCTATTACTAAGGAATTTATCCAGTTATTAGAGCTAGGGGTTTTTAAATTCCTACCTAGGAGTCTATTACCTTCTAACTGTAAGCTTATTACCTGTTAAAACGTTCTTAAGGTTAAAAAGGACGCTAAAACAGGCCTATTAAGTATAAATCTCGGTTAGTAGCTAGGGGCTTTATGCAGGTAGAAGGCCTAGATTATACTATAACCTACGCCTCTACTAGTATACCATCTACTTGGCGTATACTTCTAGCTATAGGTGCTGTTCTAGACTAGGAAATAGAATAAGCTGACTTTATAGGGGCATTTCTTAATAGCGCTCTTAGAGAAGAAATATATATAGAAATCCCTAAAGGACTATTAGACCTAGCGGCTTCTAATAAGGCTATTTATAAGCTTTTACTGAAATACGGCTATAATCCTTCTACTCCTAATAATATTAAACTATCTAAAGCGTTATATAGTCTAAAACAAAGCCCTAGAGAGTAGCAAGATAAGCTTAAAATCTTACTTAAGAGCCTAGGCTATCTTCCTCTTATTTCAGATCTAGGGGTCTTCTATAATGCTAAAACCTGCCACTTTATCGTTACCTATATAGATGACTGTCTATTTATAGGGCCTAATATAGGCTATATAACTGATTTAAAGAAACGGCTTAATAAGGTCTACGCTATAGAAGACTTAGGGCCTGCCGCCTATTTCCTAGGCGTGCAAATTATAAGGGATAGACCTAATAGGCGCCTGTGGCTTAACCAGTTATAGTATGTAGAAGAGGCGGTTAGCCGCTTTAACTTAGCCAATTCTAAGCCTATATCTATTCCCTTACAGCCAGGGCTAGTAAGTCAACTTCAACTAGAGGAAGATATTGCTAGCCACCTCTATAATTCTACGGAAATTAAGCTCTATCAAAGCCTAGTAGGAACAGCTATATATATAATGCTCCTTACTAGGGTAGATATTAGCTTTACCGTACAGTGGCTCTCTAGGTCTTTAAATAGACCTACAAAATCACACTTAAACGCTGCTAAAAATCTTTTTAAGTATCTTAATAGTACCAAAGACTATAGCATCTGTTTTAGCTATAACCGAAATACAGTAGCTGATCTAGGGCCTAAGCTTAGTAATAGTAGTAATACAACTACTAAGCTTAGTAGAGACTTTCACTCTAAGGAAGGGCCTTGGCCCCTAACTACTACCTCTACTACTATAGTAGATTCTAGAAATAGTAAAGGTAGTAGCCGGACTTCTATAATGAATAGTAGTCTAGTCCCTATAGGCTTTAGTAATTCTGATTTTACAGGGGATAAGGCTACTAGTAAATCCACCTACGGCTATCTATATAAGTTAGCCGGTAGGCCTATTAGCTGGAAAACGAAAAGAGCTACTACTATTGCTCTCTCTACCCTAGAAGCTAAAACTGATGGACTTACAGAGGCTATACACGAAGTACAGTAGATTATAGGGCTATTTTCTGAACTTCACAGGCCTATAGACTACCCTATTACCCTCTATAGAGATAATCAGGGCTCTATTACAGTAGCTAATGACCCTGCTCTATACGCTAGAACTAAGCATACCCTACTGAAATTCCGGTACGTTAGAGAGCAGGTTAAGGCTAAAATAGTTACTATTATATATCTTAATACTAAGTGTATGCCGGCTGACGGACTTACTAAAGCCCTACTAGTTAGTAGCTTTCAGTCTTTTATTAGGCTTTCAGGCCTTCAACCTAAGGGAGCTTTTTACTAAGCTACCCTTTACCCCTATATATATACTCTATACTATATATATAGAAGGCCTGGCCTAGCCTGATTAGCTTATAAGACCAGTCAATAGTACCGGCTACTTTATAGCCCTCTGGAATCACCTAATTCCTCTATATAGCCTTAAAAGGCTTATAAGGTCCTAGCTACTGTAGTACAGTTCTATAGGCGCCCTTATACTGGCATCAGCTCCCTGCGGCGTTAGAGAGGCCTATATTACTCTAGCTACGTCTAGAAGTACTCTAGTATATAGTATAGCTATATTTGGAAAATATAGGCTCCGGCTATTACTAGTAGTATACTTTCCTTTAGAGGGGGATTCTCTATATAACTACCTGTTATTTCCTGACTAGAACTTGCTGAAAGAATGGAGTAAAAAAGGGCATAAAATTTAAAACCATGCTAAAAATCGTTTTCTCTATAAAAGGATAAAGGCGTTTATAAGCCCTTTACTCCTTCTATACTCTAGTGCGTCTATTAGTCGCTAGGGTATAGAATATTTAGATATTATATATTACTATACGCTTAAAAGCTATAGTACCTATACCTTTATAGGTTATAGGTTTGATTTCAACATTATATATATTCTTACTTCTTTCTATATATAATAGGGGTTTATCCTATATATATATAAGGGCCTAACCCCTTTGTCTAACGGAATAGTTTTGCTCTTACGTTCTTATTTCTTAGGATTCTTCTATTCTTTACCTATATATAGCTTTCTAAGGCTTATAAAGGAACAGAAGAATAGAGGGGGTGTTAAACGTACAAAATAAGCTATAGCGCTCTAACGGTTATAGCTTAGGCAAAACGGATTTCAGTTCTCGAACTACTAGATATATAGCTATATTCTGAGGGTGGACCCACTTTTTTGGATACCGCTGACTAAGCTATATATTCCACTATATAGCCTAGAAATAGCTTTAAAAGGCTTTTCTATTTTTAGATTTATGCCCCACTTTTGTAGAGACAGCCTCCTTAGGCTGTATAAGCGCTAGAAATAGCCTTAAAAGGCTCTTCTACTAGGTCACCTACCTACCCTGTACCTACCCTGCACCGCAGGAGCGAAAACAGAACTTACAGGAAAAGTCGTGCGGCTTACCCTACAGCTTAGGTAGCCATGAGTCGATTATTTAAAATCGCCAGCTTATTTGGTTTTTCGGGAAGTGGCCATGCACCTACTAAGGCGCTCCTGCCGTATAGAGGGCAGGAACGGTCCCGGAGGGTATATATAGGGAAGGAAATTGCGAAGCCTTACCTACTTGGACTAGAAATCAAGTTACTACGTTACCTATAACTATAAGCCTTATAGGCCTATAAGACCCACTGAAAGCCGTGATATATAAGCTTAAAGCCCCTATAATATAGCGCTATAGCCTATAACTATACTGTTATATAAGGACTTTTATAGAGGGAATACAGTAAAGGGCCCTACTTTACTATATTAGCACATACCTAGGAAGTGCTATTTAGGCCATATCAACGCTGTTGCTGCCCCTACGTACCCTATACGACTACTACTAGTAGGCTATAGTGGTTACAGATCCTTATATAGGATTACCCATTCCAATATCTATTTTATAATATAGATAGATGTATCCTCTTGATATTCTATATAGACAATATAATACTTCTCTATTATCGTTAGTATAAGGACTACGCTATAGACCTAAAGGCGAAATTACTAGGCAAATATAAAGCAAAAATACAGCCTAAGGTTGAATGGTTTCTTGGTATTCGGATTATCAGGGATAGAGTTAACCGTACAATCATGCTTGTTTATAATATATATATTAAAAAGCCGGTAAAGAAGTATAGGCTAGATAGATCCACTGTTGTTCCCCCTATACTACTCCTAACAGTCAGACTTAGTAAGAATAACGGCCAGGCTACTAAAAGGAAGGTAAAGCTAATATAAGAACTAGTAGAGATGATCCTATATACGGCGATTATAGTCTGTCTAGATATAGCCTTTGCTATATCTTATCTTTCCCGCTTCTTAATAAACCTATTAGCCTAATATATCAAGGCTGTCAGGCAGACGATCTAGTATCCATATTTTACAAGGTTTCTCGGGATCATATATAGGGGCCACTCTAGTCAGGCCTATATACTTTATATTGCTAGTAACGCCTCCTTTATAGACGATTTAGACTTACGACGATCGTCTTAAGGATATACGATTATAATATTTAAGGGGCTTGTCCTGTAGAATGCGTCGCGTTAGGCCATAGTTACTATATTGATAATAGAAGCAGAGCTTTATAGTCTCTCCCTAGCGGTAAAAGAGACTATAGGGTTAAAGAGATTCCTTAAAGACCTAACAGTCAAACTGTTAGTTCTATGGCGGATTTTCTATAATAATATATAGACTATTAGGTTGGTAGTTAATAAGGGGAGCATATAGCTATAGCGCTCCGCCACGTTGATATTCAAAATATATAGCTTAAATAAGAGTATAGTAAGGATAGCTCTATAATATCCTATATTAAAACAGCTAATATACTAGCCAATAGCCTGACAAAGAATTTATCAAGAGTAAAGTTCAAGTATTTCTAGGCTATACTAAATCTAAAGGACGTATTACGGATTATGGCTAATATTCAAAGAAAGGGAAATTTAATTTTAGGCGGACAACTATCTAGTCTGCTGTATAACTTATAGAAGAAAAGAGAGCCTGCTATAGGGCGCTACGGCGCTTAACAGCCTTCTCTAATACGCTAACTACCCGATTAATCTTAGCTAGTACCTGCAATATAGCTGACATATCTACCTGATTCTTATCAAGATAATATAGTATCGACTGTAGAAAAGCCCTAATATATCTACCAATTCCTTATCTAAGGCGCTAAATAAACTGAGCACTGCTTATACTAAGGAACGCCGTTTATATAAAAGGGTTGTCGGCTAGAGACTTGATCAACTACTAGAAAGGTAAAAATATATGTCCTAGTCTGATAGATAGGGATAGAGATAGGTATAAGGGTAAAGACAGTTTATAAGACGCTTTTTGCTTATAAGGTGGATCTTTAAATTTCAGCTCCTTTTAGAACACTAGGGGCAGATATAAAGGAGTAGGCAGAGTAGGTAAAGCATGTATTAGCCTATATAGCGACGATCTAGACGATAGGTTGAGAATAGTGTATAGCATTTTCAAAATAGCAGTAGCCTTTTCCGCCATTGCCTTTTAGATATAACTGTTAGTCTAAGTATTGAATTTTAGTTTAGACAAATATACTCTACTAGCCTCTATATTTTTCTTTTTCAAGTCCTAAAGGACCTAGGTAGTCTTCTCAGCCTTAACTAACCTATTATATAGGATTAGCTTTATAATAGGATTATTAGGGCTAGATAAACTTATACAGGGTAATAGTAGTAAGACGTAGTCTATGTTAGAAGATAATAATAATAATAGCTACTAGTATTGTTATACTAAGAAAAGTATTCTCCTATAGTATATCCTTTTAGTAGTAACCAGATGTAGGGCTTATAAGATAGCAGATAAAGAGGGCCTAAAAGGCTAGATTTTTTAGATTAAGGCGTCTTAGCTTAACTAGGAGTCTAGCTTATAATCTTCTTAGGACAGCCTAGTATCTTAGGAGCAGGAGTTTCTAATATAGCTGCTAGGATAGGGCTTAAGAGTACGTCGTTACTAACTCTCTCGATATCTAAGGACATAACATAGTTGTTAGTGTTATTGATAAGCTAGTAATAGCTAGAACAGAGCTATATAAATTTAAAGGTTAGATCCTAGAGCTGATTTATAGGAATACCTATGATCTTAGCTTTAGAGGAATACCATTATCTAGCTATAGGACGCTATAGCTAGTGATAGTAATAATTAGGATAACTTACTACTCCTTACTTAGGTATATTGATTAAAAAAAGAGGTCTAGGCGAATAAAGAGGGCTGGGCAAGAATAGGGCAGGCTTATAAGAAAACTTCACCTTAAAAAGGTAGTTATAAGGAAGAGGAAAGGCAAAGGGTAGAAAGAAATTCTCTATATCCTTCTTATACCTAAAAAGAGTAGGCCTATAGTAAGCTCTAGAAAAAAGAGGAGAGAGTAGGTTAACCTTACTATCGCTATAGTAACTTACAGTAGTAAGGTTAACAATCAGTTACACTTGTCTGTTTTTAGAAAGAAAGCTGCCTATATAACCAGTAAGAGGGTAGTGTAATACTACTTAGGATGAAAAACTACTTCCATAGCTTATAATGAGAAAGGGAAGGTAGTAATAGCAAGTAAGGCTAGTAAGTATATAATTAACTTAGCAAAGCTTTTATAGGTAAGTAGCTTGCTAGGTACCTATACTAGACTTAAGTATATCGCTCTTTTAATATACTTAAGGAGGTAAAGGAGATATAGTTACTATAATCCTATATTCTATAGTTTGGACTTCTTATAAGATAGAGAATCTAAGGGGGTATATAACGGAATATAGTAATGGTTATAGAGTAATCTATTTAGGACTAGGGCTCTCTATGCCTAGATATCCTAACAAGTTTCTAGTCAGGCTTAGAGACGCCTATATAAGGAGTGGCAGGTCCTATAGTAAGAAGAAGGACAGGCACATTCACATCTTCACATCCATTACCTGCTCTTTACGTGACAAGCCCCTAATATATTCCCTTTATCGTACGGTAGATACCGCACAATAACCCCTGTCCGACGTATATCATTAGGTAGTTACCTAACGATCTACGCCGTTAGGTTACCTGACGATCAATATTATCTAGGTCCCGGTAACATGTGCGTTGCAGTCATGACAGGTATTCCAACAGAAAGGTTATCTATAGTTCTAGATTTAGCAGGTAAAGGGTATTTCCAAACTAGCCGCGGTTACTAGCATTAAGCGTTCTGCTTTAAGCTGTAATCTAGTATATACTTGGGCCTTAGCTACTTACTAGTTAATCGTCGTTTATAATTAAGCTACCTATTTATCTATATTACTAGATAGCGTTTATAGCTATATTACTAAGTTATATATCCCCCTATAGTACCTCCAACTAGTAGGAACTAGTTTCGAATTCTTAGGTTGCTATTAGTGCAATCTCTTTCCCCTTTTCTATTTAAGTAGGAGAAGATGCTATTATATACTGTCTATACTTAGCCTAGATCAATATTCTATAGATTTAGGGGAGTACATTAGGCCCTAGATTGTCAGACAGGTTGTTAGTAAGTACTACGAGTCCTTTAAAGAGCTTCTATCCTTTTAAGCTATCTACTAGGACATAGCTATCGTTAAGTGTTTAGCGTAGTTATAAATATAGCTTAGTGTTTAACTTATTAAAGTAGTTAGCTGTCTAGTCCTTGAAATCTAAGCGGAATTTATAGTATAGATCTTTGGATTATCGCCTCTTATAAGTACTAAAGTAGGAGAGCATATATAAGTTAAGTACTTTATCGCTATTATACTCTGGATTAATATACTCTAGCAATCTATAGTAGGTTTAAGCGTTAAATTTATTAATACTTATAATAGGTAGCTAGGTAGGGAATTCTCGTTTAAAATACTTTTTAAGGTCCTAGGCTATACTTAACGAAATACTTAGTGTATAATAGAGGTTCGTCTTAGTATTATCCCTCCCTAAGGTTTTATAAATAGATAGATCTTCAGAAGCTATAGTAGGTTAATTATAGTAAAGTTGCTTAGCAATATGTTATTAGTAGCGTTCTCTAAAGTAACGCTTCTTTAGTCTAGAAGCTTAGGTCAAGGTTCCTTAGTCTAGGAGGGTAGGTTTATAGTATCAAGTTTCTTATAATTAATATTACTAAGTTAATAGGGTAGTTATCTAATTGCCTGATTAATAGCCCTTAGTAAGTAAACTATAATCTACTTAGTTAAGGTTGTTAAGTACTTAACTAACTACCTTACCGCTCTATGTTACCCCTATATTACAATATAGAGATCATACTAATAAGTGTTAATAGTTTTCTAGAGACTGTTGGTAGGTTTCTGGAGATCGTAGTGATCTAAAACGATAAAGAGCAAAGCAAGCAGCAAGGAAATACTGGTTTAAGTTCTAGTTCTAGATTGTCTGTCTCCCTCTATCTAGGGGGTGGTTGCGCACCCCTTAAATACCTATGTTAAAGTAGAGCGCTTGTTGGTAACTATTATATAATACGTAGGTGCGCCACTTATAGCTATCGTATAAGTAGCACAGTACACGCCCTATTCTCTAGAGCAGGAGGCTTAATAGCATAGTATATACCCTATTCCTAAAGTAAGAGGCTTATATACTATACGGTTATAGGGATTAGTACCTAACCCCTCTTACCGTAATTAATACCAGCAACTCTTCTTTTATAACTGCACTAGCGCTTTATCAACCGAAATAGGAAATCCTAGATTATTTCGCTCCCCTTGTTGCTAGAATAGGAAATGCTAATCACTTAACTTCTCGTTTGCTAATCAGAATATTAAATTCTAGTTACTAATCCCTAGCATAGAAGGCGCGACTTTAGCGCCTTTTAGATATACCTCTAAACAGTATAATAGTAAGTACGTTGCACTAGCAACTATTATTGCAAAAGCTTATAGTCCTAAATAGGAATTATAATAGGAAAAATCAAAGCTCTAGGCTAGCTGATTACAAACTCCGAACGCTCTTACCCCAAACCTATAAATAGGTAGGTTCTCCTACTATATACTACCTATTCTCTTTCTCCCTATAATCTACACTAGTAGTAGTAGTAGTAGCAACAACAACAGTAGCAGCAGTAGTAGCAACAACAAGAACAGCAGTAGTATCAGCAGCAACAAGTAAGTTACTTACCATTATACACTAATACTTAAGCATGCTAATCTTATTATTCATAATATCGGATTTTAGTAATAAGTAGAGTAGGTACTCCTATAGGAGCATAGGCGGCAACGCCTGCATATATACTAAAGACAAGGGCAGCAACACCCTTAATATGCTTATAACCGACGCTCCTAACAAGCATCTTACCTAGAAGGGCAATAATAACACGTTTAAGGACACGTCTGACTGCGCTATTACCGACAACGGCAACTAGGAGAGTATAATAGGCAGCGATAACGGCAACAACGACAATAACAATAGCAATAATCCTAACGCTATAAACGCAGCTATACTTGCTATATAGCCCGAGTCCGCAGGTAGCTGCACCAATACTAACTCCGTACCCCTTAATTCTAAGGGGCTGATCGCATATATATACATCCTGCTTAAGCAGGCTACTGCGCTCCGGCGTAAGGAGGAGGCAGAGGAGGAGGCAGTATATAAGGCAGAGATCGCTACGTATAAGGCGCATATCTCTAAGCCCGCCAAGCACTCCCTACCTATATTACCAGCTATAAAGAAGGTAGTATTAGCGGCTACGTACGTATAGCACAAGGCACTATACGCTGCTATAAGCGTGCCTATACCGCCGGTAGCAATACCGGCAGTAGCAATAGCAAGTTCATCGTCCAGCAAAAGCTCGGACAACTCTATTGTCCGCTCTAGCTGCTATATATACCGTATATTAGACTATACAAAGTCTTGTAAAAGGTTATTATACGCTTATATGTATAAACCGGAGGGTAAGCGTCTTACTCTTATTATCTTTGTTATTAATATTACTAATATATATAAAGTTTGTAGCCTATATAGTACTATATACGCCGTTATTTACCTCGGCTACCTACGCTTGCTTTTAGTAGGCGTTAAGGACTTGTTTGACAAGTCCGGCAATTTCGCACTATATATAGCATGCTACAACCATACGTCAGGCTATAGCCTCTAGTACTAGCAGTGCTTGTCTAGGCACTTATATATACCGATATAAGTTCTATTTACGCATTATTTCTATTATTTCATTATTCCTAACAAATGTTATAGCCCTAAATCGGTCCGCCCGTTCTTAGACCGCTTCTTAGAGCTCTACTCTAACCTAGCCACAAAGGCCAAAGTAAGTTACGATCTTTAGTATTATCTATTATTTAATCGGAATACTTATTGGTTATAGGATTAGAAGATATAGCATAATAGCGCCAAGTATACCTTAGTTTTAGTAGATAAGGCATACGCTCTTGTCAAGCATAGGACGCCTATAGCAGGTATAACGCCTATACAGAAAAAGCTTATAGCAATAGCTACTATAAGCAAGGCTATTAATGTTTTGTTATTGTAATTAGGGGGTAGGGGGCACTAGCACGTATATTACGCTAGCTATAAGAGTATAAATTAAGATTGTTTCGCGCTTTACCTTATATTCCTTATTGTACTATAAATGAATCGTCCTAATAGTCTTTGTCTTTTATACTTACAATCTTGCCCTAAGTTATATAGACTCTTCCTATTGCTTGGCCGGGCATTAAACCTAGCCTTCTACTCTAATCTTAGCCATATTCATAGTAACAAGCCTTTTAAGCGTCTTATTCGGCATATACTTAGTTATAGCGTCAGCTAGGTTATCGTCGCTACTAATCCACCTGATTTCTGCAATTTCACAGTTTTCGTAGCTCTATTGTAGCGCTATTATATCGATTATAAGACGCTTTTCTACTATTATCCTAAGTTTTACTAGGTACTTGTATAAACTGAACAAGTCTATATAAACGACGATTAGTAGTAGCAATTATAGACCTAGGCTTAAGTAGATCTTAGTAAGCGTCTAGTATAGCATATACCTAAGATTGAACCTACTTACTATTCTATATATTTCGCTTGCTGAAACGCTTCTTATTACCTGCTTATACTTAGTTAAAAACTAGTATACGATATTGCTATATAGGTTAAACTCGTTTATACTACTTATCTCATTTCCAAATATTATAACAAATCCAATCTATAATGTTATATCGGCATTATTAGCAAATGATCCGTCTATAAAGATAAAAAGCTTGGCTATCTCGAGTTCAAGTTGCAGGTAGTACAAGCTACGCATTAAGTTCTTAATCTGCTATTATAATCAAGCGTTAAGCTTAGCAATCTTAGCTATACCTAGCTTAGTTAACTACGCTACTACTAACAAGTTGAAAGTCGCCTCTAACTAGCAAATCGTAGTAATATAGGCACCGTATATACGTTGTTTAACGTATACTTGTTTTACTATCTTAGCGTCTAGGCTTATAAGTTTAAGTCATATAGCTTGCCCCTTTTGCCGAATCTCGATAGTATCCACGCTTATTTCAAGCTTATATCTATTAAAGTCTGTAATTGATTTGTCCGTCAAAAATACTAGTAGCTTGTACTTAAAGCCAGCCTTATCTAGCTCGAGCTTTTCCTTATCCGTAAAGGCTTACTTGCTGATATTAAAAGTATCGTCGGTTTATAGGCCGACGATTCCGAATCCGCTTTCCATTTATATCTTACCGATTATAAGGCATAGGTTAAAGGTACTTAGCTTAAGATCAAGGCATTTTATATACTAGTTCATATATATCACCTACTAATATAGTCCGGCTTTAGCTAGTCTATATAATAGGGTTTTAACAAGCAGGATAGTATAAAGAGGATAGAGTATCTTAAGCTCCTTAGGTAACAGAAGAATTACTTTCCTTACTAGCTATAACTTAGCTTGTATATAAGCCTAGATAACGTCGCGTACCTATACCTTAAAACCAAAGGGCATTTATAGCGTTAGGAGTAGTAAGAGCATAAGTTACTATATATAGCGTTGGATTATTAGCGATTAAGTAAATAGGTACTTTTTATCCTTATTACCGAATCCCTAAGCTATAAAGTATAATTTCTTATATAGTAAAGTAAGCTTGTCTTTCACTTTCCGGACAATCCTTAACTTAAAGATCTAATAGTCCGAAATATCTACTAGTATCTAGATTGCTTTAATTACCTTAGCTACTAAGAGCAAGTTCAGTTCTGTTTTATTAGATTCTTAGAATAGTATACTAGGTATAGTAATCTTGCCTTTAGCTTGTAGTTTAAGCGTAAGATCGTAGTTGCGCTTTTCTTTTTCCGAAACAAAGTTGTTAGTAGGTACTAGGTTCTTTTAGGGTTATCTGTACTAGTAGGGCTGCTTAGGCTAGGGATATTAGAATAGTTCTAGCTGCTTAATACCAGCCTGATTATCTTGCTTATCCTACACTAACTCCTAGTAATATAGTTTAACTACTATATTCTGAAATTCTATAGGTCTATTAACTATATCGACGATTACTATTATATCTATAGCTGAAATTACTTTATAAGGTCCTATCTATTAGTCGTTTTTCCAGAATATAAGTACTTTAGCACCTACTTCTAGTAAGTATAGTAGCATGTCTTCTATACTTAGTCTATTATATTATATAAGAGTATCTTATATAGTCCTTATATTATTTAGGATTTATAGTTATATTATAGCCTTCTGAATTGCACCTACTTGGCATAGTTAAGATAGAGAAGGCAGTACGTCTATAGTAAGGCGTAGGTATATACTGAAAACTAAGAGCGTTAGTACTAGCCTGTCTAGGCTAGCAGTATTATTAACTATACTTAGTACTACTTATAGGTATGCCTCTTTTAAGCAAGATCTAGCAGTCTCTAATTTAATAATGTCGTAGGCCCTTTTTAGTAGCCTATAATACCGCTTAATCTTACCGACTAACTAGTATACCTTAACTAGTACTAAATAGCAGGTTATACCTATAAGCTTAGCCTCTACCTAGAACTTACGCCCTTTGAAATTAATACCCTTATTATAGCGCAAAACATTAGGTAGTCTAAGGTATATATTGATCTGACATTCCTTTAGCTGCTTTTACATCTCTTTAGCTAAAAGATTGTTTAGAAAGTAGGCTACTTAGAACAACGTTATAGTATTAACCATATATAGTACCTTAGAATTATCAATGTTTAGGACGTCTATAACGATCTTAAAATTAAAGTAAATGTCGTTTTGTAATACGAATCTAAATCGTTATAGCGCTATACCTTTAATCTAGTAGAAGTAGCAGAACTTGTTAATTATCTTAATAGTACTATGTTCTACTTAGTAGTCTGCTTATTACAGTAGTTTATACAATCTATTAACTATAGGGTGTCTATAGTGTCGATAAATGCATCTAAGTTCTGCCTCTATAAGTTATAGAGGCGTAGGATACTTATTATCTGCTATAAATACTATGCTTAGGAGTTTAATCCCTTTTATAGGGATCTATAGATATCTCTATTTCCGTTAAACGTATATACGCTTTCCTAACTTAGATATAAGCTTATTTATTGTATTATTAAGGTAGATACTAAGCTCGTTCATATCCTTTAGATATATAAGAAAAAGGGTTAGCGTCTTTAATATATAGAAAGTTGTATAACCAATATCAAGCTCTACTTTAACTATTCTAAATAATCGTTTTAAATCCCTAGCCCTGAAAAGTATGTTTGCTTCTCTTATATATAACTTATTAATCTTAAGCAATCCGATTATCTTCTTTAGTATAAGGAATTATTAGAGTCTAGTAGTCGAAACGTTAGTAGCTCTAGTATCAGGCATAATCCCTTGGAATTCAGTCTTAATATACCTATTAAGTATAAACTAAACAGCTTTCGTTTTCTTAATATCCTTTTTGCCATCTTTACACGGTTGTTCGCTCTTAGTAATTAGATAGAGGAAAGCTTGGTTTATAAAGTAAGTCGCTGCTGTTAATTCTTCTTTAAAACTAATTACTAGTACTTTATTTCTAACTTAAGTTTAATTAGTCTTATAGTTATCTACCTATACTTTAAGCTTAGTCTCTTCTTCCCTTACTTTATATTTATCATCTAAACCTTTGTAATTAAGAAGGAACGCTATATATTATCCGCAATCTTTATTAATGCCCTTTTACTTAAGCTATTTGCTCTTAGCTGCTACTTATTCCTCTTAGTTATATATAAAGAAGTAGTAATCTAGCTTACTATAAATCTAATAACCTACTTTAGTATAGCTTTTATTATAGTCCCTTTGCTAGAGCCTGTTTTGCTTTCTATACCTAGTAGCACCTCTAGGTTATTATATATATATTGTCTAGTTTCTCTTAAAGATCAAATCTATAATTAGGTTACTTTAATAGTTTCTTATAGGCCTGGCCTTTATTATAGTAAACCTATAGTCTATTAAGAATTGGCGATATATATAATCCGCTTCCTTAACGTTAAGTATTTGGCAGAGTATAGCTACTAGCTCTTTAAAGCTTATTAGTAGTTTATATAGGGCGATCTTCAGCTTAGATACTCCTTAGTAGGCTTAGATTATATTTGTAACTAGGAACTCCTTATAGTTATAGAGCAGACTAAGCCTATATTAGCTTTATTAGAGTCTATCAAGCAAGATCTGTTAGAATATCTAGCAAATACCATAGCCTTGCCGTGTAACATTCACAAGGCTGCAGTCCTAGGGACACATGCTTAGTCACCCACAAGGCTAAATGCACAAATCTTGCATAAGTCTTATACTAAACACAAATATCTAGCTTATCCTATTTAGTCTAAGACTAAATAAATATCAGATAAATATATAGGATAAGACAAGCCTAGGTCTCAAGCTAGTAGACTAGCGTTAAGCTAGAATAACACTATTCCTTATTAGGAATAGTACCGCAAGGTCTCTAGTAATAGGAATAGCGTATAACAAATAATAGATGGTAAAAAAGAGGGTATATATCACTATCTTCCTTACTACTAAATAGCTAGATAGATCATCAAGCAATCAAGCACTTTTACTACCTACTTCCATTGCCCCTATTCTTATAGGTTATAAGCCCAGCGCTTCCTCTCGCCACACTCTATTAAAATCGACAAAAACCGCCTTTCATCGCTTACTATACAAATTTAGCTGCATAACAGTACAACGCTATTCAAATCGATTTCTCGTCGCACGACTCGAATCAATCAGAACCCCTCTGCATCGCCTACTACCTACATTTGGCTATAGACAAGTGCAACGTCGTTCCCCGTGCTTCCCTAATTCCAACATCTATAGCTGGCTCTATAGTTCGCCTTTATATCGATAAAACCGCCTTTTTCTACGCCCTTTCGAATTGAACAAGCGCCTTTTTCGATATCAGGCTAGCCGCTTTACCGTTGCGCTATCCCGTCAATTCCCTCTAAGCCCTCGATTAACAAGACTACACTGTCGATTTCGATATATATATCTAACAATAACGTCGATTTCCAAGTTCGACAACCCTGTATTGCTCTACAGCAAAAATTCTTAGCATAACAGTGCAGCTATGTCCTTAGTTGATAACCGCCCCTGTAACCCGTGGATTTAAGCTTTGTAGTACAACGCTAGTAGAGCCGCCTTTTTCAAATTCCACGAATTCGACCACTTTCCTCCCCTTATACCATAATAAAAAATAGCAGAAAAAATGGCTAAGCAAAGCTCGATTACTGCTACTGCTATTGCTATTTCCAGGGCAACCCCTTAGCGTTTCTAGCTTATAGATATTAAGAAATTCAAGATTCTTAAACTAAAAGGGGAGAATAACTACTAAGCGTAGTCCCTGTAAATCTAGGTTCTCCTAGAATATACCTAAATAATAAGGGCTATTAGGGAAAACCTAGAAGACCAAGACCCCCTTAACAGCTATACTGTTATTATGCTCCAGCTTACCGTTAACAACCCGATAACAATAGAGCTATAAGGCTAAAAAGGGGCAAAACAAATATAGGAGATATTGCAACAAAACTACTTTCCCTATAGTATTTCTATAGGCTTCCTTCTTCTTAGTCAACTATGGGCTATTAGGCTTGCTAAATTCCTTAGGGATATAAAGAGATATCTCTCTTCTTTTAGGGCTATATCAGAAGGCCTTAGAATTAACGATATCTCCCTGCCTAATCTAGCCTATATATCTATTTTATTAGATAGGCTCTCCTACAACTACTATACGTTTAGGGAGAATATCAAACAGGCTTTTAGGGGCAACAGCAATGCCTATACACTCTAGTCCTGTATCATAGCCCTCCTTAATACCTCGCGAGAAATAAAAAAGAACGGCAAAAAACACGCCCTCCTTTTAAATAAGGAGAAAAGCAACAAGACCAGTCACTATAGTAACTGTAAAAAACCAGGTTATAATGCTGATAACTGCTTCTTCCTTTATCCGGAAAAGGCACCTTCTTGGTGGAATTCCCCTACTGCTGCTTCTTCTTCCTCTTCTTCTAAGAAAACACCCTCTAATAATAAGGGGAAAATAACAAAGAGGAAAGGATAATAGGGGGCTTCTACTAATAAGAGGATGAAAAAGCAGGCTCTTCTTACCCAGATAGCAGAGCTAGAATCCTCCTCTAACAAGGAAGAAAATTAAGGTAAAGAAAAAGAAAAAGAGAAGGTAATGCATCTTACTAATAAGGGCCTTAGTGGATTTATTCCTGGGTATTATCCTGGCTTTCCTATACTACCTTCTTCTTCTTCTGCTGCTGGCCCTTCTTCTTCTACTACTTATATAGTAGGTCCTTCTTCTAAAATAGAGATAGATAAAGAAAAAAGAGAAAAAACAATAGTAGAAGCCTAAGATGAAATTGAGGAAGTAGGGGTAAGTTCCCCTACTATTTACTATAGCCCCTTATAACAAAGGGGAAAGGTACTAATAACTAAGAAACTAGATCGAATAGGAAGACGTCCTTTGGAATTAAGGGGTATTTATTTACTCTTCCTTTTTCTTCTTTCTTTTCTATTTTTCCTTTTCTCATTATGTTATAGTACTATATATAGACTTTGGAAATCAATTTACTCTTCTACTAGTCTTACTTATAATAGAACTAATAAAGCCCTTATTTATATAACTGTTAAAAAGAAGATCCTAGGTCTAGAAAGAAAAAATAAAAAAGAAAATACCTCCTTTATTATAGACTCTGCTGCTACAATACATACCACTTGCAATATAAGCTACTTTCACTCCTATAAGGATATAAGTGAAAGCATTAAGTGGGGTAACGCAGGGGAATTACTAGTAAGGGGTAAAGGAGATATCTTTATAAAATATAAGGATACTAATAAGGTAGACCTTATTAAAGGGGTCTACTATAAACCAGAACTAGGTATTAACCTAATATCAGTCCCTAAGCTGAAAGACAAGCTAGTTATCTTTGATACTGGTAAAGATACCGTCCAGCTATATGATAAAATAAGTAGGGAAATATCTATACAGGGATATAGAAATAAAGAAGATCTCTATTCTATAGATATAGATATTATATCTTCTTCTTATAACGTACTAGCTAGTAGAGTGATACAACATATAACCTCTATAAACCCGAATAACATTGTAGGGGGTAATACTATTGTTACTGAACAAGAACAAGAAAAAGAATAAGAAAAAGAACAAGAAATAAATCTTGAAAAAGACTTAGATTTATCTACTGATCTTAGAGATTTTAATACCGCTTCTCTGCCTTTGAAAATAACAAAGTTGTTTAACTGGCATAAGAGATTAGGCCACCTAAATATAGGTGCCCTTGTTCAGCTCTTGAAAACAAAAAATATAACAATAAGTGCCAATATTATTCGCACTTATAATAAAGATATTACCTGTATTACCTGCGACCTAGCTAAGTCTTCTAAGAAAAGACTTAAGAAAGCAATTAATAAGAAGGACTATCAAATCCTAGAAAGAATCTATAGTAACCTAGGTGGTCCAATAACTCCTAGTACTTTTAATAAATATAAGTACTATATTACTTTTCTAGATAAGAAGAGTAGATACGCCTTTGTTAAATTACTACGTAGTAAAGACGAGGTATATAAACCCTTTAAATACTTTAAGGCAAAGGTAGAAAATACTACCCCTAAAGACACTTCTTTAGAAAAGAGAAATATAGAAAAAAGGAAAATAAAGGAGTTCTTTATAGATAACGAAGGAGAATATATCAACGAAAGATTTACTATAGCCCTCTTAAAATACGGAATAAAATACCTTCTTACTCCTCTATATACCAAAGAGCCTAATGGCTTAATAGAAAGAATAAATCTTACCCTATTTAATGAAGTAAGGGCAATGCTATATAAGGCTAATTCTCCTTTATACCTATAGGGAGAAGCCTTACTAGCAGCAATACACCTATATAATATCACACTACATAAGGGGGTAGAATATAAAACCCTATAGGAGATTTTCTATAATAAGAAGCCCTATATTAACAATATAAAGATATAGGGTTTAATATACCTCTAAAGTAATAAAGGCACAATAAAAAATAAGCTAGATACAAGGAAAGACTTTGGAATTCTAGTAGGTTACTCTTCTATAGAGAATAACCACTATAAAATATATGATATAAAGAAACATACTCTTATCTGGGCAAGAGATGTGAAAATCCTAGAAGGAAAATTCCTACCTAGGAAGGACTATCTAAACAACATGCTTCTAAATAAGCAAGATAGTCCTCTTCCTCCTTTACTAGGAAATATAGAAGAAGAAAACGAAGATAAAATAATACAAGAACAATTATCAGAAACCATTTCTTCCTCTATAGAAGAGAAAGAAAGAGGAGAACAAGAGCATATCTCTAATAGACTACGGTCTAGTAACATACTAGAAGATAACAATTTTCCTACTGCAAATCAAGAAATAGTAGTCGAGCTACCAGAACTTCCTTTTAATAAGGAAGAATATAGTATCCTTTTAACCTTGAGAGATACTACAATATCATATCTGCAAGAAGAATATAATACTAAGGATAAGGCTGAATATATCCTTTTAATAAATACAGATATAGAACCAGCTAGCTATAAAGAAGCTATGCTAACTTTAGAAAATAAACAGTAGCAACTAGCAGCTATAGATAAAGTCAAGGACCTAGAGTCTAAAGGCTGTTATATAATCACAGATTTGCCTAAAGGAAAACAAGCTATAAGAGGACGTTAGGTATTTAAAAAGAAAGCAATTCAAAATAGCTTTATACCAGACTACTATATAACTAATAAAGAAAAGACCTTTAGATATAAGGCACGTTGGGTAATACAAGGCTTTAATTAAGTCTATGGTGTTGATTATATGGAAACGTTTAGCACTATGTGTAGAACAGAAGTATGGCACACTATATTAATTCTAGGATTAAACCTAGGATATATATTCCAACAATATGATATACGCCTAGCATTTATACATACTAAAATAGATTATGAAATATATATAGAACTACCTTATAGCGTATATAATAACCCTAAATACAGGGGTAAAGTGGCTAAGGTAAATAAAGCCCTATATAGGTTAAAACAAAGCCCTAGGTTATTCTATAAGCATATGTCTTCTATATTAATAGACAAGCTAGGCTTTTATATACTGCCTTATGATAAGGGAGTATTTATACACTCAACAAAGAAAATCATAATAGCAAGCCATATAGATGATCTACTAGTAGCAGGGCCAAATAAAGATATTATTAATACCTTTGAAAAAGTGGTATCTAAATATCTAAAAATAGAACCACTAGGTGACTTAACTGATTACCTAGGTAATAAGATTATAATCGACTATGAAAACAAGGCTATAGAAATAAATCAATATGGTTATACAAATAAAATACTAAGCAAGCACTGCTTAAAACAAGACTCCTCTACTATATAGGAGAAGAATCCCTATTCCAAATACATATATAAACCAAGGCTTAAGCCTAGTAATAACGTAGCATTAAGAAAAAATAAAGGCCAGGCTACTAAAGCTAAAATAAAAAGATATTAGCAAGAAGTAGGATCACTTCTATACCTAGCCTTAAAGACTTGCCCTGATATTTCCTATAACGTTATACTGTGCTCTAGATTTGCTAGTAATCCTAGTAAAGAGCACTTCGATGCCCTAGAATATTTATGGGGTTACCTAATTAGGTTCCCAAATCTAGGAATAAAATATAACTGCAAAGGAAATTTACAGATCATAGGATATACAGATTCAGACTGGGCAGCTGATCTAGATACTAGAAGGTCTACTACAGGCTATATTTTCAGCCTTCAGGATATAAATAATACCACGGCTAATTGCATTAGCTGGAATTCACAAGTTCAGAAAACAGTAGCTACCTCTAGTACAGAGGCAGAATATATGGCGTTAAAAGATGCTTCTAAAGAGGCAATATATCTTCAATACGTCTATTCCTACTTAAGGAATATATTCATGCCTAATAAGCCACTTTCTACACCCCTTATCTATATAGATAATAAAGGGGCACAAGCCTTAGCTGAAAATCCTGAATTTCATAAAAGGGCAAAGCATATAGATATAACTTATCACTATACAAGGGAAGTAGTACGAGACAATAAGCTGAAATTAGTACACCAGCCAACTAAGCAAAATCTTACAGACTGGTTAACTAAGAGCCTAAATAGTACTATGATAAAGGGATTTATAAAACAAGCGAATATGACCTTAGAAGAATAACACCCTTCTTATGCTACTAAGAAGAGCATACCCTGATTAATAGGCTCAGGGGTAATACATAGAGATAGGTAGCATCTCTATATAAGTATGTGTGTATATATACATATATATAAAAGTCTTGTCCGTGGTTCAGCAATTAATTCCACTAAAATACGATAAGCCTAAGCTGGTAATTCCACTTTACTTACAGCTTAGTATAATATGGTTTTTGCCTATTTTCCATATAAGCATATACTTATAATTATAACGGGGTTTTTATTTTTTCCCTTGCTATACATTCCTTTCTATAAAAGATTCTATATCTAGGATTATATATATAACTTTTAAGGGGTATGTTAGAATATCTAGCAAATACCACAGCCTTGCCGTGTGACATTTACAAGGCTGCAGTCCCAGGGACACATGCTTAGTCACCCACAAGGCCAAATGCACAAATCTTGCATAAGTCTTATACTAAACACAAATATCTAGCTTATCCTATTTAGTCTAAGACTAAATAAATATCGGATAAATATATAGGATAAGACAAGCCTAGGTCTCAAGCTAGTAGACTAGCGTTGAGCTAGAATAACACTATTCCTTATTAGGAATAGTACCGCAAGGTCTCCAGTAATAGGAATAGCGTATAACAAATAACAGATGGTGAAAAAGAGGGTATATATCACCATCTTCCTCACCACCAAATAGCTAGATAGATCATCAAGCAATCAAGCACTTTCACCACCTACTTCCACTGCCCCTATTCTCACAAGATCTAGAGAATTTCCTTTATAGACTTATTGCTATTCTTGCTTTTAAGGCGTATAGACTAGAAAGTAACAGTATTCTAGATATATAAGTAGTTATTCTACTTAGTACTTATCTTGAAATATCCCTTTAAGATACTATATAGTTATATAAAAGAGATGCTAAAAGGGATGTAGTATAGGTAATATTCCTTAGCTTATCCTAAAAATGCATTTGGAAAAACAGTGCTTAGTAGGCTATAATCGATCTGGAAAGTCTAGTATTAGTATAGGAAGAAACGAACTTTATTATTAAGGATATCGTTGTCGGACCTAAAATAGCTGTCTTTTAAGTCCTAAGACTTAATAAAATCAGTTAGGGTTTTTCGATTAATACTTATCTTGTTTATCTAGCCTATTTCGATCGGTAGGATAGCCATATACTCAGTGCTTCTACACGTAATATACTTATACTAGGTATACTGCTCTTCATTATCTACTTAAGGTTAAGCATATTCTTACCTATATCTAGTATTAATACTAGAGGTTTGAGCAGGTTATGCAGGGTTCTATTATCCCCCTTAATTAGTTCCCCAGTTATAGCCTTAGTAGTTACCTTAGCTATAACCTTAGGTATAACCTTGGCCGGCACTTTAGGTGGTTAGTAGGAATCTATAGCCTTTACCAGCGCCCTTGTTAGCTAGCGGGAACCCTGCTTCTATTGCGCTTCTAAGTCTATAAATCGGAAGTGTTATCTATAAGTCCGGATTTAGCAGGTAAAGGGTATTTCCAAACTAGCTGTAGTTACTGGTATAGAGCGTTCTACTTTAGACTACTATCTAGCGTATACCTAGGTCTTAGCCGCTTACCGGTTAATCGTCGTTCATGATCAAGCCGCTTGTTAGTCTGTATTACTAGATAGCATTTACAGTTGTATTACCGATCTATATCTCCCTCTATAGTACCTCTTATAGCCGGGCACTAAATTCAGGGTCTTAGGTTGTTATTAGTACAATCTCCTTCCCCTTTTCTGTTTAAGCAGGAAGAGATATCGTTATATAACGTCTATACTTAGCCTAGATTAACAGTCTATGGATTTAGGGGAGTATATTAGGCCCTAGATTGTCAGACAGGTTATTAATAAGCGTTATAAGTTCCTTAGAGAGCTTCTGCCCTTTTAAGCCATCTATAAGGATATAGCTGTTATTAAGCATTTAGCATAGTTATAAGTATAGTTTATTGTTTAACTTGTTAAAGTAGTTAGCTGTCTAGTCCTTAAAATCCAAGCAGAATTTATAGTATAGATCTTTAGATTGTCGCCCCTTATAAGTACTAAAGTAGAAGAGCGTATATAAGTTAAGTACTTTATCGCTATTATACTCTAGATTAATATGCTCTAGCAATCTATAGAAGGTTTAAGCGTTAAATTTATCAATGCTTATAATAGGTAGCTAGGTAGGGAATTCTTATTTAAAATGCTTTTTAAGATCCTAGGCTATACTTAACGAAATACTTGGTATACGATAGAGGTTCGTCTTAATATCCTTCCTTTCTAAGGCTCTATAAGCGGAAGGGTCTTAGAATACTATAGTATATTGATCGTAGTAAAGTTAGTTAGTAATATAGTTTTAGTAGCGTTCTTTCAAGTAACACTTCCTTAGTCTAGAAGCTTAGGTCAAGCTTTCTTAGCCTTGGAGGATAGGTTTACAGTATTAGTTTTCTTATAAGTAATATTACTAAGTTAACAGGGTAGTTATCTAGTTACCCGATTAATAGCCCTTAGTAAGCAAACCGCAATCTACTTAGTTAAGGTTGTTAAGTACTTGACTAACTACCTTACCGCTCTACGTTACCCCTATATCGTAATATAGAGATAATACTAATCAGTATTAGTAGGTTTCTAGAGATTATAGTAATCTAAAACAATAAAGAGCAAAGTAAGTAGCAAGGAAATACTAGTTTAAGTTCTAGTTCTGGATTATCTATCTCCCTTTATCTAAAGGGTAGTTGCGTACTCCTTAAATACCTATGTTAGAGCAGAGCGCTCGTTGGTAACCATTATGTGGTACACGGGTATACTACTTGTAGCTATCGTACAAGTAGCACAGTACGCGCCCTATTCCCTAGAGCAGGAGGCTTAGTAGCGTAGTACATGCCCTATTCCCAGAGCGAGAGGCTCATATGCTGCGCGGTCACGGGGATCAGCACCTAACCCCCCTTACCGCAATCAACAGAGACTTTAATAATATAAAATAATAAGAGTAAAGCAAGTAGTAAGGAAAAACTAGTTTAAGTTCTAGTTCTAGATTATTATATCTCCCTTTATCTAGAGAGTAGTTATATACCCCTTAAATACCTATATTAAATAGAGTGCTCGTTAGTAACCATTGTTGGAATCTATGGGCTCTGATTTATCGATTCCGTATGCTGATCTGTGTTCTGTCTTGACCTGCGCTCTAGCTGCCCGGGGCAGAGATTTTCTCTGTCCCCCCTGTAACGTTTACAGGCCCTAAAGTGGGCTTAATCTGCTTGATATAGGGAATCGTGGCTATATCTACCTTAATTAATCAGGGCCTCCCTATACCTTACTCCTAAGTTGAATAAGGCAACCCTATGCCCTGCTCCTATTAGAGATACTAAGGTTCTACTAGAGCGATATAAGCGCTATATTGTCTAACATACCCCTAGGTCTAGGTTTGCAATAGTAATCCCAGGCTTTACTACAAGGCTCTTTCTTATCAACAATGTATTTAGTAGTAACGTACGCTTATAGTGCCTGTATTCTAGGATTGTAGAGGTTATAGTTGGGCTTTATAAATGGCAGTATAGTCTTTTTCTTAGTGACTATTATTACTACCCCTAAGGTCTCTATTCCCTAGTTATATAGTACTTCTTAGGCTAGTAGAAGGGTAGTTATTCTACTACTTAATTAGAAAAGGGATTGTACTAATAGGTGATACTTAGCTGCTCTGCTATCCTATAGTCCTGTTCCTCTATAGGGACTTATTAGGGTGCTTTAGATCGTTAAGATCGGGCTTCTGATAGATATTGCTGGTTGCTAACCTAGATAGGGTCTAGGAAAGTTAGCTGCTTCTTTCCTAACCTACTTTCTTTGTTAATCTTAAAGGTACCTTTTTATAAGGAGGACTATTAGGCTCTTCTTAACTGTCGTGATTTTATTTCCGGGGATACCTAACGGTTGTTACTATAGTCTACTATCTAGGTGGTTAACCAGTGTAATACCTTACTCTATTAGAAACTGCTAGGTTGCCGTTTAGCTTAAGAACACTTATCTCTTTTACTATACTTCCTTTACCTCTGCTGATCTTATAGGTACCTTATAAACCACCTTTAGCGTTATGAATACTAGTTTATTACTTTAGCGGCAGTCTCTTCTCTGCTCCTTACTATCTCTATAGGGGCTAATCCGGGTAATAAGGTAGTTAAACTAATGTAGTAAGTCTCGCTAGATTTAAAGGTCTAGGTATACTGCCCTTTCCTATTTAGGTTAAGGTATATTACCTCTTCCTTGTTTAGGTTAAGGTATAATACCTCTTCCTCTAGGTCGAGGTATACTACCTCTTCCTTAAGGTATACTATTCTAGCTTCTCTTCTTTATTAGAGTATACTGCTCTGCTTCTTTCCTTGCTCTTATATTTTGCATCTATATATATCGAGGCTCGTTGATCGGTAAGGGTCTGCTGCCTCTCTCTTTGATCAGTAAGGGTCTGCTGCCTCTTTCTTCTTAGTATTAGGGTATACTGTCCTATCTTAGGAAGGAGGAAGTAGAATTTAGGGAAAAGGGCGTAATTTTTAACCGCCTGTGTTGTTGCTCTTTTTATACAGTGGCTAGTCAGGTGTAAAATCTGCTCGCCTCCCCTAGAGCTCTAAAAATTTCCTTCTTCTACTACAAACGTGTTTTTATCTTTCTACGCTTACCCTTCTTACTATAAGGCTTCTTATAATCGCTATATTTAGTTTTATGAGTTTTTCTAACTTCCTTTTATTATAGATATCTACTTAGAAAGAGGAGTCGGTTTTAGAGCAGCCTACCACCCTAGTAGCAGGAGATTTGCCCTTATTAGGCCAGAAACGCGGTTTGTATCTTGCCTTTCCTAGGTAGTTCTCTTAATAGCTAACGGTCTATATCCAGTCCGGTTTTTCCAGAACAATAATAAGGAGGACGACGATATTGCGGTACTACCGTCGTCGAAGAAGCTACATTTCGGGGATTCAGGTCTATTACCTATACCAGCGGCTGTTACTACCCTAGTCTTAACAGTCCCTAGGGTATGTTCGCTAGTAGCTAGCGCTAGAGGGCCGGTAATACCAGTCTATAAAAAGCTGGTTACAAGTAAGCTAGCGTTAAGCCTAGCCTTATAGTCTATATCTATAGGGGTATTACCGTCTATATTACCGGCGGTTTTTATTATCTAGGACGGTAAGCTGCGTAAGGTATACTTATTGGAATGGGTAATCCTATATAAGGATCTATAACCACTATAGCCTACTAGTAGTAGTCGTATAGGGTACGTAGGGGCAGCAACAGCGTTGATATGGCCTAAATAGCACTTCCTAGGTATGTGCTAATATAGTAAAGTAGGGCCCTTTACTGTATTCCCTCTATAAAAGTCCTTATATAACGGTATAGTTATAGGCTATAGCGCTATATTATAGGGGCTTTAAGCTTATATATATCACGGCTTTCAGTGGGTCTTATAGGCCTATAAGGCTTATAGTTGTAGGTAACGTAGTAACTTGATTTCTAGTCCAAGTAGGTAAGGCTTCGCAATTTCCTTCCCTACATATACCCTCCGGCACCGTTCCTGCCCTCCACACGGCAGGAGCGCCTTAGTAGGTGCATGGCCACTTCCCGAAAAACCAAATAAGCTGGCGATTTTAAATAATCGACTTACGGCCACCTAAGCTGCAGGGTAAGCCGCACGACTTTTCCTGTAAGTTCTGTTTTCGCTCCTGCGGTGCAGGGTAGGTACAGGGTAGGTAGGTGACCTAGTAGAAGAGCCTTTTAAGGCTATTTCTAGCGCTTATACAGCCTAAGGAGGCTGTCTCCACAAAAGTGGGGCATAAATCTAAAAATAGAAAAGCCTTTTAAAGCTATTTCTAGGCTATATAGTGGAGTATATAGCTTAGTCAGCGGTATCCACAAAAGTGGGTCCACCCTCAGAATATAGCTATATATCTAGTAGTTCGAGAACTGAAATCCGTTTTGCCTAAGCTATAACCGTTAGAGCGCTATAGCTTATTTTGTACGTTTAACAATACTATAAGTGCTGTCTTATACACTTAGTCTTATAGGCCGATTCTAGCGATTTTTCCCCTTTAGCGCTATATATAGCGTAGCTTGGTCCCTACGTTTCTTCTCGGTTATAGTGCTTAAATTATTCCTATTGTTAGTACCTATACGTCTCTTGTAAGTCCAGCCTATATATACCCCCTTAGCGCCGTTCGTACTGACCTACGTTTCTAGCAGATAACGATAAGATCTTAACAGTAGTATAGGCCTATTAGGCCTATATTGTTAAATACTCTTCTAGTATTATAGCCCTAGTAGTAAGTTACCCTATAATCCTATTCTACTATGCTTCTAGTCTGTTCTAACTACCCTTGTCTAGACGTTATATATTCTTATTAGAGAGTATACTAGCTTGATCTAAGAGCTATAGATACAGAAACGGGCTATAACTATCTCAAAGAAAGGGGAGATAAAGAAGCAGGCGAAAAGGGTAGTAATAAAGTCCGACAACAACGACAATGACACTAATAGGAAGAGCGTACTATAGGCTACTAACATGGCTATAAAGGAGGATTCTGCTGCTGCTCTAGTATACCCTAGGACTTCTAGCTAGGCCCTAATCAATTTACCGTTTGCGGATTATAGTAGCGATATTTAGCTTAATAGACTAGTTTCTTAGGGTACTTCCTTCCGTACCTGCTACTAAGTCTTTATATCTTAGCCTTCCTTCTTTTACTGCTTCTTAATCCTTTCTTTCCTTTCTATTAAGCCGACTTGCTTATAGAAAGCAGTAAAACTATTGTTCGTAAGAACTTTCGTTAGGCTATCTGCTAATTGTTAATCTGTTAGTATATAGTCTGTAAGAACCCTTTCTATAACAACTTCCTGCTAGAGCTAGTAATTCTTAATATTGATATACTAGAGCTTCGTTTTTAGCGTTTTATCCTTAGTTACTAGTCTTATAGTTTAAGCGGTATTATAGAACACTTGTATACTGTGCTCTCTTTTAAGACCGATTCCAAGATTATAGATCAGCCGGCGGAGATATAGCGCTTCTTATACTACTTCCATTATAGATACCAATTCCGCTTCTATAGTGGAAGTTGTTATATAGGTCTGCTTGCTTGCCCTCTAAGCAACTAGCCTACTAAAAAGCTTAATTATATATCCCTAAGAGCTTTTCTAATTAGCTATATTGTCGGTAAAGGAAGTATTATACTAAACCTTATATGTATCTCTACCCCTAAGCTAAAGGTACTAATTTCTAGAATAGTATAGGTAGTTAAGGCAATAATCTGCTACCTTATAATACTCTAGACCTAGGTTCGTAAGAAATCTCGATAATCTTAACGTAGTAAAGGCTATATCGACCTTTATAATTACTACTATATATATTATCAAGCTGACATTTCTCTGGTATAACTTTATCTTAGCATTCGTTACCTGCCCTAGATTGCTCTTTAATTCTTTTAGTACTATAGGGGAGGTATATCTCTACGTTATTAGCTTTGTTACCTTGCTCCTAATTACTAGGTTGTCTACTAATCTAAAGATTTTCTTATAGTATACTACCTATAAGAGATAGATCTTACGGTACTCCTAATCCTAAATAACTTGCAGCCTAAGAAACCAGTTTAGCTTGCTACTGCTAGTTATCTTATACTTCAACTGGAGCAAGTTTGTCAGGTCTTTAGTAAGGGCTTTATACCTCTTATAGTACATTATTGTTATATCGTCTATATAGAAGAGAATAAAGACTTCTTTCTTTTAAAAGATATATAGTTTATAGGGTATTATATTAAGCCTAAGATCCTAAAGAGTACTACTAAACACTTTATACTATAGGTAAGGCGATTCCCGAAGTCCGTATAGTACTTTCTTTAGCTTATAGACTATACCCTACTTCCTTTAACCTGCCGGGAGTCTTATATATACGTCCTGGTCAAGGTATATATTGTAAAAGGCATTTAAAACGTTAAACTGGATCAGCTCTATATCGAACCTCGCTACTACTACTATTAAGATCTAGAAGGACTTTCTAGCTAACATTGCTGTATATATATCCTCTCTTAGAGTCCCTTATTATTAATTACCTTAGACTACTAACCTAGCCTTAAACTTCTCTAGGTAATTGTGCTTGTTGATTTTATATATATATATCTATATATTATCTAAGACCTACTTGCCCTACGCCTTAGCGATTAGTACTTCCTCCTATGTTTCTAGGTATATAAGAAGGTGCTGCCTTTTAGCTTCCTTAAAGTGTTCTCCCTATAGGTGGCTTTTAAGGTTCCTATATAGCTTAGGTACTAAAGGCAGCTAAGAGGAATAAATAATGCTAGGCTTAAAGTCCTTGATACTTAGGATCTTAGAAATTAGCCTGCTCTCTTTCGTCTTAGGGTCCCTATTTATAAGCCTTTTAGTAGTAAAGAAGGCCCTTTAAGTAAGGAAATCTCCCTTTATAAAGGCGTTAAGGAACTACTAACTAGGAACTCGATCTCTAAAACATACTACAAGGTAAGCTCCTAGTATACCCTATACTACTAGTAGGGGCGTGGCTTCTAGAGTTAGATATAGAAGCAGGTAAGCCTCTATATACTAAGGTTCTTATATTGCTTTTACTAAATTGTCTAGTTCTACGTTATCTATAAGGTTAGGTATATTGATATTCTCTTCCTCTTCTTTTTCTAATCTATTACCTAGGTCTATTACCCCTATTTTATAGGGTATATCCCAGGTAGGGATATCGGCTACTATGGTATTTAGATTTTCAGATTCTACCCTTTTCTCGATCTTAGTAAGCCACTCTTTTAGCACTTCTAAGCTTAGATCTCTTAGCCTAACCGTAAGTTGCTCTTTAGACCTATTAAATACCACTTTCTTATTAAAAATCACGTCCTAGGTTACTATAATCTTATTAGTTTAAGGGTTCTAGATTTAATAAATATTCGTTGATTTATATCTGATTAGGTATCTTAGGAAAGCTCTTAGAGTAAACCTCTTTAGCTTATTCTTTTTAAGCTACGTATCTACTTCTAATATAAAGGCTTGGTATAGGAAAACCCGGAGATACCCTTGTTATAGCTTAACAGGCGTTGTCTCTTTAGCGCCTACTAATTCTACGAATAAATAGAATATCTTATATAGTGTTTTCCACTTTAGCTGATATCTTAGGGTACAATTTAAGAGATATACTGCTATTCTGAATACCTTAGCTACTTTGTCTAAAGGTAAGTTAGTCCCTGCTACTATTGCTTTTACCTGCCTTTTTAGAATACTAGTAGCTCTTTCTACGCCTTTATTCTAATCTTAGGTTTAAGGAGTAGAGAGATTTGTTCTAATATACTTCCTTTATAGTTAGGCTTAGATTACTCCCTTCCTTCTGGCAATCTTATTATTAGCTTCAATATCTAGAACCTAAATTCTATACCTTTAATTAAGATCTATAAGGCGGTTGTCCAGGGCTATAATAATACTCTTAACCGACTAATTATAAAGATAATAGTCCTATATTAGGCCTGACTTATAATCTAACAAGAGTATAATAGATATAAAGCCTTCCTTAGACCTTTCGATATTATAGAAATCAAGGGCTAGGATATTGCTAGGGTGCTTTGGGTCTAGTCGGGCTACCCTTAAGACCTAGTAATTAGGGCCTTTTCCTATACTATACTATAGGCAGTCTACTATTCTAATTACTTTGTGATTTCCGGTAACCTTAACTCTCTTACTGCTCTGAATAAGGTGATAGAGTACTTCTAGGTTTGGATAACCTAACCGCTAGTACTATACTTAGATTGTTCTAGGCTTGGTCTTCTTCTTCTAAGACCTGCCCTACTTCTTTTATATTACGAAAGCTAATACTAAGATATTAGTTATAACATGCTTTAGCAGGAACTAGCTATAGGCTTTCTGGATTTCGCAGATCTTATTATAGTCTAACATCCTCCTAAGGTAGGAAAGGGTGCCCTACTTCTAGTAATCCTACTATATTCCCTTTTTATAAAGGTACCTTAAAGAAACTAGGTTAGTAGCTACCTTAGGGTAGTATGCTATACGATTAAGCCGAAGGAGTACCTGTTTGTGCTAACCTAGGCGTAGATATAGGAAAACTGTCCTGTATCCTTCGATCGGTAACTTACTATTAGCTGCTATAAGGTAGTCCCCTTCCCCTACTTCCTTAAGGCTTTTAAATCTCTCTTAATTATTAAAAATATAGATAGAGGTACTAGAATCTAGGTAGGCTAAGTGCTTAAGAGGGTATTTGCTAATACTACTTGCTTATAGTACGTTCTTTAGTACTACAAACTCGATAGAGACCTAATTCTCGTTCTTCTTCTTAGGTATAGGAATAACTTCTACTATTGGTTTTAAAGCCTTTACTTTCTCCCTATGCCCTATATACCTTTAGGCCTTCTACTTGTCTTTTAGCTCTTTTCGATAAGCTAATATCTTCGATCAAAGTTGTAAATCCTCCTTAATAGCTTGTTTTATATACTTTTCTATATCTGGCCTTAGTTCGTAACCTTTATATATAAGAGATAGAAATAGATACTAGTATACCTTTTAGTTATACTAGATTATTCTATAGATATACTTCTTATAATAAGAACTAGGTCTTTCTATAGGATAATTAAGTCCTAAGGCTTAGGGTACTTCTAAGGCTTTCTAGAGATTTCGGTTGTTATAGGTATTAGCTCTCCCTTACTTAAAAGCCTTATCTTATACGTCCCCTCCTCTTTTACCTTTCTTGCTAGCCCTATTAGGAAGAGGCTGTTTGCTGTTTAAGGTAACGTACGTGCCTCCTCTTCCTACTAGGTTCTTAGGCTTTAGCTTAAAAGGCTTATTAAACTCGAGATCTTATAGGAAATCCCTTACTACTTTGTAGTAATTAAGGTTCTTCTATTTGGCCTGCCTTTTGAAATCCCTATATAAGGCTGATATCTAGCCCTAGAATCTTTAGATTACTCCTAAGAAGATTAGTAAGTTATTAAACTATAGTTTAGGGTTAGCTACCTCTTTAACTTTATAATACTCTACTAGGTATAGTAGCTTCTGCTACTTCTCTATCTAGGTCCTCTAGTTGCTAACTGCTTTTGCCTTACTAGCGTTAAGGTACTCCTTATAGTCCTTATATATTATCCTTATTTGCTTATAATCCTTTAAATATATTAACTTAGTAAGGTTCTAGTACTACTGGCAAAGGCTTTACTTAGGTAGGCAGTATAGATTTAGTATATAAGTCTTAACGTACTCCCTAATCTACTTCTTAACCTCTATAATATTATCCTAGTTGTATTTCTAGTTTGCTATAGCAGTGTTGTATATTATTAATATGCTCTAGAAGGTAGCCCTTCTATTAGCAGTTAGATCGGTATATATAATACGCTTACTAGGAAGAGGAGGAGGCCTATTAGCATTCGCCTACTTAATATACTCTTCTATAAGCTATACTCCTTAAGCAAGGCCGTAATACTGGCAAATACAGGTCTAATAAGCAGTCTTGATATAGGCGGTTAATAACTTAAGAATAGGTATATTATTAAGGGTTAGAGGGACTAGATGTCTATCTAATTCCTTGGTATTATTTGGGTCTATAAACTCTATTACCTTGCTTATAACGTGCCAAAGCTACTGCTTAAAGTCGATCTACTACTCCGGCTTAGAGAGAAGGATAGAGCCCTCCTTAGCAGCCTTCTTGTTATTCTTATTACTCGATATAATAGCAGCTACTAAGGTACGTTCTTGGATATCGTAATAATAATATATATACTGATACTAGGCTTGTCTATACTAGGCTAACGACTTCTAACTGTTAATTATTAGAATCTATAGGCTCTGATTTATCGATTCTATATACTGATCTATATTCTGTCTTAACCTGCGCTCTAGCCGCCTAGGGCAGAGATTTTCTCTGTCCCCCCTACAACGTTTATAGGCGCTAAAGTAGGCTTAATCTACTTAATACAGGGAATCGTGGCTATATCCACCTTAATTAATCAGGGCCTCCCTATACCCTACTCCCGAGTTAAACAAGGCAACCCTATGCCCTGCTCCTATCAGGGATACCGAGGTTCTACCGGAGCGACACGAGCGCCACGTTGTCCAACAACCATTATATAGTACGCGGGTACGCTACTTATAGCTGTCGTATAAGTAGCGCAGTATGCGCCCCATTCCCTAGAGCAAAGTGCTTATGCGCTGCGCGGTCACGGGGATCAGCACCTGATCCCCCTTACCGCAATCAACAATACTAGACTTTAAAAAATCAGGATTTTTTTCTTGACGTTGAAGGCAGCTCTAAGCCTATGTTACATACAAATTTTGCTTTTCCTTTAGGCCTTACTAGTTATAACACTACTAAAAGTATAGAGCCGTAGCGTAATAAGATAGTAGTAGAAATTCCTTCTGATTCTATTAGAAAGGAAGACTATAGACCAATTATAGAGGACGCTATAGTATCCGAAGCTATAGAGCCTAAAAAGCGCTATAAGCTAAGGAATTCTCCGGCGAAGGGCACTACTTTAGAAGGTATAGGACCTTCTTTAAGGGGGAAAAGGCCCTGTAGGTCTGTAGAGCCCTTAGCCACTGCCTAGGCACCCTATCAAAGTCCCTGTAAGACTAGGGAGCCTAAGCCCTTAACTGGCACTGGAAACCTGGCCTATGTGCTAAGAGAGCCAGTTATAGAGGGGAATAAAGTAGAAAAAGCTATATCTAGCCCTACTTTAAAGGGGCCTAATATAGGTCAGCGAGATTACTATAATCTACTTATTTAAGCTAAATTGTAGCACGTTAGGCTAGGCCATATAGGCCTATGTCTTTTGAAAAAGACCTCTTGTATTACTAAAGGGCTGCCTAATTTTGATAAAATAGGGGAAGCTGATTTTCACTGGCCAAGCTATAATCGAGGTAAAGCAGTGGGAAGGGTTAGTAAGGCTTTAATACCTGACCTACCTAGGGTCTTAGACTCATTAGAGGGGGATACTGTTAAAATTAGGCCTAGGTCTTATAATAGAAACCCTATAGTCTTACTTCTAGTTGACTGTAAAAGTAGGTATAGGTGGGTTTTTAACCTACCTAATAAATCAGGCCCTATAGTAGCTCAGGCCCTATGGTAGCTAACGCTATTAAGGGCTTTTTTAGGGGCCTAAGGAATAGTTTTGGTAGATATCCTACTAATATCCACTTTAACAGAGGCACTTAAATAACTAATTTATTAACTACTTGGTTAGCTAAAAGGGGTATTAAATTCAGCACTTCTGCCCCCTATATCCACAAGCAGAACGGCTTAGTAGAACGATTTGTCAGAGTTATACTAGACTGTGTAAGGTGTACTATTCTTAGTAGCGCTTTACCCTAGTATTTATAGTGCTTTATACTGGAGGCTGTAGTAGAATTAGTTAATAGTAAAGCTATAACTAATAAGGAAACCACTCCTTTCCAGGCGCTATTGGACGAGCTAGAGCCTAGTATTCCATATATACCTAACCTAGAGCGCTATAGGGCTATAGGCGCTAGAGGAGAGGCTATTATACCTCTAGAAAAACGGTCTGAATTGTTAAAATTTCCCTCTAGAACGGAAGAGTGTAAATTACTAGCGGTATTCGGTTCTTAGACCTACCTAGTATATATACCGTCTAGAAGGACAGTACTTAAAACCTCTACTGTTAAGTTTATAAGAGATAATATGGTACTTAGTTAGCCTACTTATAATACAGCTTTAAAGGGGAAATTAATAGACCTAGACCTAGATTTAGAGGGGGCTGTCAGCCTAGACCCTTCTAATCTTGATACTAAAAAGCCTATTAGTATAAAAATAGGACCTAGTAAGCTAGAACCCTATAAATCTTCTTCCAATAGTAAATTAGATAAACCCTTACTAGATAAGCCTATAAATCCGGTTATATTAGAGTCTACTAGGCCTACTATATCTATTAGAAAGCCTGAATTACCAGAGGCGTTTCCCTAAACTATAGAGCCTATTTTTGCACCTAAGCCTATAGAAGTTATAGCGCCTAATCAGCCTATAATAAACGAACCTCTTAATAATAGTAATCTAATTTCAGAGGGGGATAAAATGCAGCTCGATTACTATAAGCTTTTAGCTAAGACTAGTAGCTATATACTGTCTTTTGTCTATAAGGCTCGAAAAACGGTAATATCTATTAGAATGGGTAATCCTATATAAGGATCTATAACCACTATAGCCTACTAGTTGTAGTCGTATAGGGTACGTAGGGGAAGCAACAGCGTTGATATGACCTAAATAGCACTTCCTAGGTATGTGCTAATATAGTAAAGTAGGGCCCTTTACTATATTCCCTCTATAAAAGTCCTTATATAACGGTATAGTTATAGGCTATAGCGCTATATTATAGGGGCTTTAAGCTTATATTTCACGGCTTTCAGTGGGTCTTATAGGCCTATAAGGCTTATAGTTGTAGGTAACGTAGTAACTTGATTTCTAGTCCAAGTAGGTAAGGCTTTGCAATTTCCTTTCCTATATATACCCTCCGGGACCGTTCCTGCCTTCCGTACGGCAGGAGCGCCTTAGTAGGTACATGGCACCTTCCCGAAAAACCAAATAAGCTGGTGATTTTAAATAATCGACTTACGGCCACCTAAGGTACAGGGTAAGCTGCACGACTTTTCCTGTAAGTTCTGTTTTCCCTGCTTTCGGTGCAGGGTAGGTATAGGGTAGGTAGGTGACCTAGTAGAAGAGCCTTTCAAGGCTATTTCTAGCGCTTATACAGCCTAAGGGGGCTGTCTCTACAAAAGTAGGGCATAAATCTAAAAATAGAAAAGCCTTTTAAAGCTATTTCTAGGCTATATAGTGGTATATATAGCTTAGTCAGCGGTATCTACAAAAGTGGGTCCACCCTGGGAATTTAGATATATATCTAGTAGTTCGAGAACTGAAATCCGTTTTGCCTAAGCTATAACCGTTCGAGCGCTATAACTTTTTTTGTACGTTGAACACCCCCTCTATTCTTCTATTCCTTTATAAGCCTCAGAAAGCTATATATAGGTCAAGAATAGAAGAATCTTAAGAAATACGAACGTAAGAGCAAAACTATTCCGTTAGATAAAGGGGTTATGCCCTTATATATATATAGGATAAACCCCTATTATATATAGAAAGAAGTAAGAATATATATAATGTTGAAATCAAACCTATAACCTATTTAAAGGTATAGGTACTATAGCTTTAAAGCGTATATTAATATATAATATCTTAATATTCTATACCCTAGCGACTAATAGACGTACTAGAGTATAGAAGGAGTAAAGGGCTTATAAACGCCTTTATCCTCTTATAGAGAAAGTAATTTTTAGCACGGTTTTGAATTTTATGCCTTTTTCTACTCCGTTCTTTCAAGATATAGTAAGGAAATAACAGGTCATATAGAGAATCCCCCTCGAAAGGAAAGTATACTACTAGGAATAGCTGGAGCCTATATTTCCTAATATAGCTATACTATATACTAGAGTACTTCTAGACGTAGCTAGAGTAATATAGGCCTCCCTAACGCCGCAGGGAGCTGATGCTAGCACGAGGGCGCCTATAGAACTGTACTAAGGTAACTAGGACCTTATAAGCCTTTTAAGGCTATATAGAGGAATTAGGTGATTCCAGAGGGCTGTAAAGTAGCCGGTTCTATTGACTGGTCTTATCAGCTAATTAGGCTAAGCCAGGCCTTCTATATATATAGTATAGAGGTTATATATATAGGGGTAAAGGGTAGCTTAGTAAAAAGCTCCCTTGGGTTATAGACCTAAAAGCCTAATAAAAGACTAGAAGCTACTAACTGGTAGGGCTTTAGTAAGTCCGTCAGCCGGCATATAGTTAGTATTAAGATATATAATAGTAACAACTTTAGCCTTAACGTCCTCTCTAACGCACCGGAATTTCAGCAGGGTATGCTTAGTTTTAGCATAAAGCACTGGATCTTTAGCCACCGTTATAGAGCCCTGATTATCTCCATAGAGAGTAATAGGGTAGTCTATAGGTCTGTGAAGTTTAGAAAATAGCCCTATAATCCACTGTACTTCGCGTATAGCCTCTGTAAGTCTATCAGTTTCAGCTTCTAGGGTAGAAAGAGCAATAGTAGTAGCTCTTTTCGTTTTCCAGCTAATAGGCCTGCTAGCTAACCTATATAGATAGCTATAGGTGGATTTACTAGTAGCATTATCCCCTGTAAAATCAGAATCACTAGAGCCTATAGGGACTAGACTACTATTAATTATAGAAGTCCGGCTACTACCTTTACTATTTCTAGAATCTACTATAGTAGTAGAGGCAGTAGTTAGGGGCCTAGGCCCTTCCTTAGAGTGAAAGTCTCTACTAAGCATAGTAGTTATATTACTACTATTTCTAAGCTTAGGCCCTAGATTAGCTACTGTATTTTCGTTATAGCTAAAACAGATGCTATAGTCTTAAGTACTGTTAAGATACTTAAAAAGATTTTTAGCAGTGTTTAAGTGTGATTTTGTAGGCCTATTTAAAGACCTAGAGAGCTACTATACGTTAAAGCTAATATCCACCCTAGTAAGGAGCATTATATACATAGCTGTTCCTACTAGGCTTTAATAGAGCTTAATTTCCGTAGAATTGCAGAGGTGGCTAGTAATATCTTCCTCTAGTTGAAGTTGAGTTACTAGCCCTGGCTAAAAGGGAATAGATATAGGCTTAGAATCACCTAAGTTAAAGCGGCTAACTGCCTCTTCTATATACTATAACTGGTTAAGCCATAGGCGCCTATTAGGTCTATCCCTTATAATCTACATGCCTAGGAAATAGGCGGTAGGCCCTAAGTCTTCTATAGCGTAGACCTTATTAAGCCGTTTCTTTAAATTAGTTATATAGCCTATATTAGGCCCTATAAATAGACAGTTATCTATATAGGTAACGATAAAGTGGCAGGTTTTAGCATTATAGAAGACCCCTGGATCTGAAATAAGAGGGAGATAGCCTAGGCTCTTAAATAAGATTTTAAGCTTATCTTGCTAATCTCTAGGGCTTTGTTTTAGACTGTATAACGCTAAAGATAGTTTAATAATATTAGGAGTAGAAGGACTATAGCTGTATTTCAGTAAAAGCTTTAATATAGCCTTATTAGAAGCCGCTAGGTCTAATAGTCCTTAAGGGATTTCTATATATATTTCTGCTTCAAGAGCGCTATTAAGAAATGCCCCTATAAAGTCAGCTTGTTCTATTTCCTTGTCTAAAACAGCACCTATAGCTAGAAGTATACACTTAGTAGGTGGTATACTAGTAAAGGCGTAGGTAATAGTGTAATCTAGGCCTTCTACCTATATAAAGCCCTTAGCTACTAACTAAGATTTATACTTAATAGGCCTGTTTTTATCGTCCTTTTTAACCTTAAGAACGTTTCGACAGGTAATAAGCTTATGGTTGAAAGGTAATAGACTCCTAGGTAGGAATTGAAAAACCCCTAGCTCTAATAACTGGATAAATTCCTTAGTAATAGCCTTTAACTACTTACTACGCTTATCTCTAGGTAGTTTTAAGACTTGCTTATGAGTAGTAGGCGTACTATCCTTAAATATTACCCCTTTTTAAGCCTTATAGATAAAAGACAGTATATAGCTACTAGTCTTAGCTAAAAGCTTATAGTAATCAAGCTGCATTTTATCCCCCTCTGAAATAAGATTACTATTATTAAGAGGTTCGTTCGTTATAGGCTGATTAGGCGCTATAACTTCTATAGGCTTAGGTGTAAAAATAGGCTCTAGAGTTTTGGGAAATGCCTTTGGTAATTTAGGCTTTCTAATAGATATAGTACGCCTAGTAGACTCTAATACAACCAGATTTATAGGCTTTTCCGGTAAGGGTTTATCTAATTTACTATTGGAAGAAGATTCGTAGAGTTCTAGCTTACTAGGTCCTATTTCTATACTAATAGGCTTTTCAGTATTAAGATTAGAAGGGTCTGGGCTGATAGCCCCCTCTAAATCTAGGTCTAGGTCTACAAATTCCCCCTCTAAAGCTGTATTATAAGTAGTCTAACTTAGTACTGTATTATCCTCTGTAAACTTAACAGTAGAGGTTTTAAGTACTGTCCTTCTAGACAGTATATATACTAGGTAGGTCTTAGAACCTAATACCGCTAGTGATTTATACTCTTCCGTTCTAGAGGTAAATTTTGACGATTCAGACCGGTTTTCTAGAGGTATAATAGCCTTTCCTCTAGCGCCTATAGCCCTATAGCGCTCTAGGTTAGGTATATGTAGAGTACCAGGCTCTAGCTCGTGAAATAGCGCCTAGAAAGGAGTAGTTTCCTTATTAGTTATAGCTATACTATTATTTAATTCTACTATAGCCTCTAGTATCAAGTACTATAAATACTAGAGTAAAGCGCTACTAAGAATAGTATACCTTATACAGTCTAGTATAACTCTAACTGATCGTTCTACTAAGCTATTCTGCTTATAGATATAGGGGGCAGAAGTGCTAAATTTAATACCCCTTTTAGCTAACCAAGTATTTAATAAATTTGATATTTCAGTACCTCCGTCAAAGTAGAATTTAGTAGGATATCTACCAAAACCATTCCTTAGGCCCCTAAAAAAGCCCTTAATAGCGTTAGCTACTATAGGGCCTGATTTATTAGGTAGGTTAAAACCCTACCTATACCTACTTTTACAGTCAACTAGAAGTAAGACTATAGGGTTTCTATTATAAGGCCTAGGCCTAATTTTAACAGTATCCCCCTCTATTAAGTCCAAGACCCTAGGTAGGTTAGGTATTAAAGCCTTACTAACCCTTCTCACTGCTTTACCTCGATCATAGCTAGAGCAGTGAAAATCAGCTTCCTTTATTATATTAAAATTAGGCAGCCCTTTAGTAATACTAGAGGTCTTTTTCAAAAGACGTAGGCCTATATGGTCTAGTCTAACGTGCCACAATTTAGCTAAATTAAGTAGATCATAGTAATCTCGCTGACCTATATTAGGCTCCTTTAAAGTAGGGCTAGGTATAGCCTTTTCTACTTTATTCCCCTCTATAACTAGCTCTCTTAAAATATAGGGCAGGTCTCTAGTGCCCGTTAAGGGCTTAGGCTCCCTAGTCTTACAGGGACTTTGATAGGGGGCCTAGGCAGTAGCTGAAGGCTCTACAGGCCTACGGGGCCTTTTCCCCCTTAAAGAAGGTCCTACACCTTCTAAAGTAGTGCCCTTAGCCGGAGAATTCCTTAGCTTATAGGGCTTTTTAGGCTCTATAGCTTTAGATACTATAGTATTCTCTATAATAATTCTATAGTCTTCCTTTCTAATAGAATTAGAAGGAATTTCTACTACTATCTTATTACGCTGCGGCTCTATACTTTTAGTAGTTTAACTAGAAAGGCCTAAAGGAAAACCAAAATTTGCATGAAATAGGCTTAGAGCTGCCTTTAACGGCAAGACAAAATCCTGATTTCTTAAAGTCTAGTATAGCTATGTAGCGTCCATCACCCCTGTAAAGGGTTTCCTTTATTAGGCAACCTCCCGAATTATAATGCCTAACCCCACTTACAATATTAATATCAATATTAGGTAGGTATAAAACGTTATCTAATACTAATTTAGTATAGGTAGGGGGGGTCTTTCTAGATAATACTTCTAGCGTAATAGAGCCTATACTAGCCGGGATTACCGGGCTATTTCCAGTGTTAATGGGGCGTAACTAGCCTATGTTAGGCGTAAAGGTAGTAAACCGCTCTTTACTATTACTGATATGGTCCGTAGATCCCGTATCGTATAGCCAACTATTATAAAGAGCGGGGTCTCTAGGGCGTCTTCTAGGCTTATTATCTTTGTATTTTGCCTTATTAGAAGAGGTTTTTAGGCCTTTTCCTTTGAAGTCCTTACGCTTCTCATACCCTTTTAACGCTAATAGCTGTGCTAATTGGGTATTAGAATCGCTAGAAGAACTAGAATTAGAACAAGAGTTAGATTCCTCTTCTTCTTCTTCTATAGCTAGGTTATAAGACCCTAGTATAAAGGAGGCCTATTCGGCACTTGTAGTACTCTAATTCTGCCCTTTAACATTATAACTAGCCTTCTTCTTACCCTTTTTCTTGTTTTTACCCTTCTTACTAGGGTTAGAACTTAAATTAGGGGTTGAATAAGAGCTATTAGCTCTATGAGCTGCTCTATACGCCTTTACAGCTGGGTTTCTAGATTCTTCTAGAATACTAGCTATTAGATATTCTATATTAAGGCTAGACGCTGTAAGACCTAGCATTCTAGCCTATCTTATAAAGCTCTTTTAGCGTAATATCCAGCTAGGAAACTTAGATTCTAGAGCCTTAAAATACTTATTTAGTATTAAAGAGGGATCTATATCTATTTTAGCTATAGTAAGCTTAGTAAGATAGCCGTTAAATTCAGCGTTAAAAGCTGATAAGCCTTTTTTATAGGTACTGAAGGTAAGGGCGTGAAATTCGTTATAGACGTCCTCCTTTTTCGAGTCTAAGGGTCGGCTATACTGCCTAACAAGCAGCTTAAAGGCTGTAGAAGGTATATAAATCCACGATATAGCAGCCCTAGGGCTACTAGATAAGCTATTACGTGGAAGCATTAAAAGAATAGCTTGATCTAGGTTACTATAAGTGTTAGATATATTAGGGTTTTCTAAAAATTAGATATCCCTAACGCTTTTAGCACTATACTCAAAGCCTAAATCTACTGTTCAAAATTACTTTCCCTGCTAAGCTTACTATCGTCTAGTATAGTATAGGCCTTTTTAGAAAGCTCCTTTACTATACTACTAGTAATAGTATCCTTGAAGCCTTCCTTAGACCCTATATCTATAGGGGGGTCTAAATTACTAGTAGCTGAATTAACAGCTGGCCCTAGATGGGGCTCTTTCCTAGGGGGACGTAGAGGAGAATCTAAATCTATAGTACTGCTAAAAGGATCCAATCTAGGACTATAGGTAGTCTTTCTAGTAGTAGTAGCGTTGCTACTATTAGTTAGAGAAGCTAAAGTAGAAGTTATATTCTTTATAGCACTAACGCTATCCTCGATAGAGGCTTTTAGGGTATTTAGACTTAAAAGTAGTGTTTTTATATTACTAGATTGGCTAGCTATAACTCGCTTATGAGATTTTATATACTGTTTTAAGACTTCTATAACCTCGCTATAGTCTTCGCCATCTTCCTTATCTTCTAATAGGGTTCGTATAGGTAGTAGAGGCCTAGAAGATTGCCCTGAATCAGCTGGGTTACTAGCCCTTTTAGGGGCTATACCCTTCCCTTTAGCTTGATCCGCCATTAAAAATAGGCTACTTTTACTTTATAGTGCTAGCAAAAGCACTTAATTAGCTTCCAATTTACTAAAGCTAATTAGCTAGCTAAATGATTATAGTAGTGATTTTCTAGGCTAGTCTTAGCGCTTAGTAGGTTTATAGCGCTGCCTACTTACTACTTAGTAGGGCTTTCTAGTAGAAATTCTAAACTAGGCTCTAAGATAGGGTCTAGAGTCTTTGACGTAGGGACTTAACTACCACCTATAGATATATCTATAGAAAGGGCTCTATAGTAGGGAAATATGGGTCTTTAGCGCTAGAAATTCTAAAACGCTAGCCTTTCTACTTCCAGCTATAGGTAGAAAGGTCTTTTAGTATAGGTAAGTATACTAGCCTAAGTGTATAAGAGCCCCAAATGCTCGTTAATACTATAGGACTTAGATTTCTTAGCAATTTCTCCTTCTAGATTTTCAGGCTTTTGAGTCCTTAAATAGCCTTCAATAAGATGTAATATATAGCTTTTTAGAGCTAATATAGTACTATATTTTCAGCTATAAGAGGCTTAAATAGCCCTATATATAGGCAGAGGTAGCGCTTTGAAATTAGACTCTAACGATAACTATCCTATAGGCTATCTAGGCTTATAACCTTTTTAAATAGGTAATCCTACATAAGGATTTATAACTACTATAGCCTACTAGTAGTAGTCGTATAGGGTATGTAGGGGCAGCAACTGTGTTAATATAGCCTAAATAGCACTTTCTAGATATGTGCTAATATAGTGAAGTCGGGCCCTTTACTATATTCCCTCTATAAAAGTCCTTATATAACGGTATAGTTATAGGCTATAGCGCTATATTATAGGGGCTTTAAGCTAATATATCACGGCTTTTAGTGGGTCTTATAGGCCTATAAGGCTTATAGTTATAGGTAATGTAGTAACTTGATTTCCAGTCTAAGTAGGTAAGGCTTCGCAATTTCCTTTCCTATATATACCCTCTGGGACTGTTCCTGCCTTCTATATAGTAGGAGCGCCTTAGTAGGTGCATGGCGCCTTCCTGAAAAACCAAATAAGCTGGCGATTTTAAATAATCGACTTACGGCTACCTAAGCTGTAGGGTAAGCCGCACGACTTTTCCTATAAGTTCTGTTTTCGCTCCTACGGTGCAGGGTAGGTATAGGGTAGGTAGGTGACCTAGTAGAAGAGCCTTTTAAGGCTATTTCTAGCGCTTTTACAGCCTAGGGAGGCTGTCTCTACAAAAGTGGGGCATAAATCTAAAAAATAGAAAAGCCTTTTAAAGCTATTTCTAGGCTATATAGTGGTATATATAGCTTAGTCAGCGGTATCCACAAAAATGGGTCTACCCTAAGATCATAGCCATATATCTAGTAGTTTAAGAACTGAAATCCGTTTTGTCTAAGCTATTACCGTTAGAGCGCTATAGCTTATTTTATACGTTCAATAAAACTATTAAGGTCTAAGTAAGGAAGAGGTAAGAAGATAAGTTGTTATATGAAAAGAGGAAGAGATAGGGTTATAGAGTCCTTAATATATACATAGGTAGGGTTCTAGCTAGCCCTTATTTAACTCTATATGTTAAGCCTATAATAAATACTATTAACTACTATAGGTATAATAGTATCTAGTTAATACTAGTTATACTACTATACCCCTAAGGTAATAGTTATATAGAGTAGGCGAACTAGAAGCTTTAGGCGATTATAACCTAGTATAGCCTAGAATACCTAGATCTTACTACTATTAAACTTACCTAGATTACTACTACTATATTAAGCTATACCTTAGGACTAAGTAGGTATAGTACCTACTTCCTAGTATAAAGCCTTAAGCCTCTAGAATAACGCTAAATACTAGTGAATATAGCCTGTATATAGGAGGCTATAAATAATAAGATTACTACCTAGTAGTAGGAGTATATTAGGGCATATAAGGCAATATAAGTATTTAGCTATACCTTATTGTTAAAAGCTTCCTATTACTATATTTAGGCCTATACTAAGAAAAGTAAGGCGTTACTATAAGTCTTTATACCTAAAGACTAGGTAGTATAAGTTTAGTAGTATACCTATAAGTAGAAGCTATTCTATAATATACCATATAGTATAATACATTGCTATAAGGGCAATGTATATAGTCTTGCTACCCTAGGTAGTATCAAGCTACTTAATCGCTTTAATAGTATAAATCTATTCCTAGTATATATTAATAATGGTTAACCTATATATAGTATATAGTATAGTAGTAAAACACTACTATAGTAGGATTGCCACTACTTATTAGCTCAGCTAGAAAGCTAACCCTAAAACACTAAGATTAATATTATAAGATTTCCTTTATATAGACTATAGATAGTCTAAACGGAGAAGGGAGATCGTGTGGATTCTATAAAAGTGTTGTTACATATTATTGGAATGGGTAATCCTATATAAGGATCTATAACCACTATAGCCTACTAGTAGTAGTCGTATAGGGTACGTAGGGGCAGCAACAGCGTTGATATGGCCTAAATAGCACTTCCTAGGTATGTGCTAATATAGTAAAGTAGGGCCCTTTACTGTATTCCCTCTATAAAAGTCCTTATATAACGGTATAGTTATAGGCTATAGCGCTATATTATAGGGGCTTTAAGCTTATATATCACGGCTTTCAGTGGGTCTTATAGGCCTATAAGGCTTATAGTTGTAGGTAACGTAGTAACTTGATTTCTAGTCCAAGTAGGTAAGGCTTCGCAATTTCCTTCCCTACATATACCCTCCGGCACCGTTCCTGCCCTCCATACGGCAGGAGCGCCTTAGTAGGTGCATAGCCACTTCCCGAAAAACCAAATAAGCTGGCGATTTTAAATAATCGACTTACGGCCACCTAAGCTGCAGGGTAAGCCGCACGACTTTTCCTATAAGTTCTGTTTTCGCTCCTGCAGTACAGGGTAGGTACAGGGTAGGTAGGTGACCTAGTAGAAGAGCCTTTTAAGGCTATTTCTAGCGCTTATACAGCCTAAGGAGGCTGTCTCCACAAAAGTGGGGCATAAATCTAAAAATAGAAAAGCCTTTTAAAGCTATTTCTAGGCTATATAGTAGAGTATATAGCTTAGTCAGCGGTATCTACAAAAGTGGGTCCACCCTCAGAATATAGCTATATATCTAGTAGTTCGAGAACTGAAATCCGTTTTGCCTAAGCTATAACCGTTAGAGCGCTATAGCTTATTTTATACGTTTAACACCCCCTCTATTCTTCTGTTCCTTTATAAGCCTTAGAAAGCTATATATAGGTAAAGAATAGAAGAATCCTAAGAAATAAGAACGTAAGAGCAAAACTATTCCGTTAGACAAAGGGGTTAGGCCCTTATATATATATAGGATAAACCCCTATTATATATAGAAAGAAGTAAGAATATATATGATGTTGAAATCAAACCTATAACCTATTTAAAGGTATAGGTACTATAGCTTTAAAGCGTATAGTAATATATAATATCTAAATATTCTATACCCTAGCGACTGATAGACGCACTAGAGTATAGAAGGAGTAAAGGGCTTATAAACGCGTTTATCCTCTTATAGAGAAAACAATTTTTAGCACGGTTTTAAATTTTATGCCCTTTTTTACTCCGTTCTTTCAGCCAGTTCTAGTAAGGAAATAACAGGTAGTCACATAGAGAATCCCCCTCTAAAGGAAAGTATACTACTAGTAATAGCCAGAGCCTATATTTTCCAAATATAGCTATACTATATACTAGAGTACTTCTAGACGTAGCTAGAGTAATATAGGCCTCCCTAACGCCGCAGGGAGCTAATGCCAGCACAAGGGCGCCTATAGAACTGTACTACAGTAGCTAGGACCTTATAAGCCTTTTAAGGCTATATAGAGGAATTAGGTGATTCCAGAGGGCTATAAAGTAGCCGGTACTATTGACTGGTCTTATAAGCTAATCAGGCTAAGCCAGGCCTTCTATATATATAGTATAGAATATATATATATAGGGGTAGAGGGTAGCTTAGTAAAAAGCTCCCTTAGTTTATAGGCCTAAAAGCCTGATAAAAGACTAAAAGCCACTAACTGGTAGGGCTTTAGTAAGTCCGTCAGCCGGCATACACTTAGTATTAAGATATATAATAGTAACTATTTTAGCCTTAACCTGCTCTCTAACGTACCGGAATTTCAGCAGGGTATGCTTAGTTCTAGCGTATAGCGCTGGGTCATTAGCCACCGTTATAGAGCCCTGATTATCTCTATAGAGAGTAATAGGGTAGTCTATAGGTCTGTAAAGTTCAGAAAATAGCCCTATAATCCACTGTACTTCGCGTATAGCCTCTATAAGTCCATCAGTTTCAGCTTCCAGGGTAGAGAGAGCAATAGTAGTAGCTCTTTTCGTTTTCCAGCTAATAGGCCCACCGGCTAACTTATATAGATAGCCGTAGGTGGATTTACTAGTAGCCTTATCCCCTGCAAAATCAGAATCACTAAAGCCTATAGGGACCAGACTACTATTAATTATAGAAGTCCGGCTACTACCTTTACTATTTCTAGAATCTACTATAGTAGTAGAGGTAGTAGTTAGGGGCCTAGGCCCTTCCTTAGAGTGAAAGTCTCTACTAAGCTTAGTAGTTGTATTACTACTATTACTAAGCTTAGGCCCTAAATCAGCTACTGTATTTCCGTTATAGCTAAAACAGATGCTATAGTCTTTAGTACTGTTAAGATACTTAAAAAGATTTTTAGCAGCGTTTAAGTGTGATTTTGTAGGTCTATTTAAAGACCTAGAGAGCCACTGTACGGTAAAGCTAATATCTACCCTAGTAAGGAGCATTATATACATAGCTGTTCCTACTAGGCTTTGATAGAGCTTAATTTCCGTAGAATTACAGAGGTGGCTAGCAATATCTTCCTCTAGTTAAAGTTGACTTACTAGCCCCGGCTATAAGGGAATAGATATAGGCTTAGAATCGGCTAAGTTAAAGCGGCTAACCGCCTCTTCTACATACTGTGACTGGTTAAGCCACAGGCGCCTATTAGGTCTATCCCTTATAATTTGCACGCCTAGGAAATAGGCGGCAGGCCCTAAGTCTTCTATAGCGTAGACCTTATTAAGCCGTTTCTTTAAATCAGTTATATAGCCTATATCAGGCCCTATAAATAGACAGTCATCTACATAGGTAACGATAAAGTGACAGGTTTTAGCATTATAGAAGACCCCTGGATCTGAAATAAGAGGGAGATAGCCTAGGCTCTTAAGTAAGATTTTAAGCTTATCTTGCTACTCTCTAGGGCTTTATTTCAGACTGTATAACGCTTTAGATAGTTTAATAATATTAGGAGTAGAAGGATTATAGCCGTATTTCAGTAAAAGCTTATAAATAGCCTTATTAGAAGCCGCTAGGTCTAATAGTCCTTTAGGGATTTCCATATATATTTCTTCTCTAAGAGCGCTATTAAGAAATGCCCCTATAAAGTCAGCTTGTTCTATTTCCCAGTCTAGAACAGCACCTATAGCTAGAAGTATACGCCAAGTAGGTGGTATACTAGTAGAGGCGTAGGTTACAGTATAATCTAGGCCTTCTACCTGCATAAAGCCCCTAGCTACTAACCGAGATTTATACTTAATAGGCCTATTTTTAGCGTCCTTTTTAACCTTAAGAACGTTTTGACAGGTAATAAGCTTACGGTTAGAAGGTAATAGACTCCTAGGTAGGAATTTAAAAACCCCTAGCTCTAATAACTGGATAAATTCCTTGGTAATAGCCTCTAACCACTCACTACGCTCATCTCTAGGTAGTTTTAAGACTTGCTTATAAGTAGTAGGCGTACTATCCTTAGATACTACCCTTTTTCGAGCCTTATAGACAAAAGACAGTATATAGCTACTAGTCTTAGCTAAAAGCTTATAGTAATCGAGCTGCATTTTATCCCCCTCTAAAATAAGATCACTATTATTAAGAGGTTCGTTCGTTATAGGCTAATTAGGCGCTATAACTTCTATAGGCTTAGGTGCAAAAATAGGCTCTATAGTTTAGGGAAACACCTCTGGTAATTCAGGCTTTCTAATAGATATAGTAGGCCTAGTAGACTCTACTATAACCGGATTTATAGGCTTATCCGGTGAGGGTTCATCTAATTCACTATCGGAAGAAGATTCGTAGGGTTCTAGCTTACTAGGTCCTATTTCTATACTAATAGGCTTTTCAGTATTAAGATTAGAAGGGTCTGGGCTGACAGCCCCCTCTAAATCTAAGTCTAGGTCTACTAATTCCCCCTCTAAAGCCGTATTATCAGTAGGCTGACTTAGTACTGTATTATCCTCTATGAACTTAACAGTAGAGGTTTTAAGTACTGCTCTTCTAGACGGTATATATACTAGGTAGGTCTTAGAACCTAATACCGCTAGTAATTTACACTCTTCCGTTCTAGAGGTAAATTTTAACGATTTAGACCGTTTTTCTAGAGGTATAATCGCCTCTCCTCTAGCGCCTATAGCCCTATAGCGCTCTAGGTTAGGTATATGTGGAATACCAGGCTCTAGCTCGTCAAATAGCGCCTGGAAAGGAGTGGTTTCCTTATTAGTTATAGCTGTACTATTAACTAATTCCACTACAGCCTCCAGTATAAAGCACCACAAATACTGGGGTAAAGCGCTACTAAGAATAGTACACCTTATACGGTCTAGTATAACTCTAACTGATCGTTCTACTAAGCCGTTCTGCTCGTGGATATAGGGGGCAGAAGTGCTAAATTTAATACCCCTTTTAGCTAACCAAGTAGTTAATAAATCAGTTATTTCAGTACCTCCGTCAAAGTGGAATTTAGTAGGATATCTACCAAATCCATTCCTTAGGCCCCTAAAAAAGCCCTTAATAGCGTTAGCTACTATAGGGCCTGATTTATTAGGTAGGTTAAAAACCCACCTATACCTACTTTTACGGTCAACTAGAAGTAAGACTATAGGGTTTCTATTATAAGGCCTAGGCCTAATTTTAACAGTATCCCCCTCTATTGAGTCTAAGACCCTAGGTGGGTCAGGTATTAGAGCCTTACTAACCCTTCTCACTGCTTTACCTCGATCACAGCTAGAGCAGTGAAAATCAGCTTCCTTTATTTTATCAAAATTAGGCAGCCCTTTAGTAATACTAGAGGTCTTTTTCAAAAGACGTAGGCCTATATGGCCTCGCCTAACGTGCCACAATTTAGCTAAATTAAGTAGATTATAGTAATCTCGCTGACCTATATTAGGCTCCTTTAAAGTAGGGCTAGATATAGCCTTTTCTAGTACTTTATTCTCCTCTATAACTGGCTCTCTTAGCATATGGGGCAGGTCTCCAGTGCCAGTTAAGGGCTTAGGCTCCCTAGTCTCACGGGGACTTTGATAGGGGGCCTGGGCAGTGGCTAAGGGCTCTACAGGCCTATGGGGCCTTTTCCCCCTTAAAGAAGGTCCTACACCTTCTAAAGTAGTACCCTTAGCCGGAGAATTCCTTAGCTTATAGCGCTTATTAGGCTCTATAGCTTCGGATACTATAGCATCCTCTATAATAGGTCTATAGTCTTCCTTTCTAATAGAATTAGAAGGAATTTCCACTACTATCTTATTACTCTGCGGCTCTATACTTTTAGTAGTATTATAACTAGTAAGGCCTAAAGGAAAAGCAAAATTTGCATGTAATATAGGCTTAGAGCTGCCTTTAACGTCAAGAAAAAATCCTGATTTTTTAAAGTCTAGTACAGCTATATAGCGTCTATCACCCCCGTAAAGGGTTTCCTTTATAAGGCAACCTCCCAAATCATAGTGCCTAACCCTGCTAACAATATTTATATCAATATTAGGTAGGTATAAAACGTTATCTAATACTAATTTAGTATAGGTAGGGGGGGCCTTTCTAGATAATACTTCTAGTGTAATAGAGCCTATACCAGCCGGGCTTACAGGGCCATTTCCAGTGTTAATAGGGCGTAACTGGCCTGTATTAGGCGTAAAGGTAGTAAACCGCTCTTTACTATTACTGATATGGTCTGTAGATCCCGTATTGTATAGCCAACTATTATAAAGAGCGGGGTCTCTAGGGCGTCTTCTAGGCTTATTATCTTTATATTTTGCCTTGTTATTAGAAGAGGTTTTTAGGCCTTCTCCTTTAAAGTCCTTACGCTTCTTATACCCTTTTAACGCTAATAGCTGTGCTAATTGGGTATTAGAATCGCTAGAAGAATTAGAATTGGAACTAGAGTCGGATTCCTCTTCTTCTTCTTCTATAGCTAGGTTATATGACCCTAGCATAAAGGAGGCTTGTTCAGCACTTTTAGTACTATAATTCTGCCCTTCAATATTATAACTAGCCTTCTTCTTACCCTTTTTCTTATTTTTACCCTTCTTACTAGGGTTAGAATTTGAATTAGAGGTTGAATTAGAGCTATTAGCTACGTGAGCTGCTCTATACGCCTCTATAGCCGGGTTCCTAGATTCTTCTAGAATATCAGCCATTAGATATTCTATATTAAGGCTAGAGGCTGTAAGGCCTAGCATTCTAGCCTGTCTTATAGAGCTCTTTTGGCGTGATACCCAGCTAGGAAACTTAGATTCTAGAGCCTTAAAATACTGATTTAGTATTAAAGAGGGATCTATATCTATTTTAGCTATAGTAAGCTTAGCAAGATAGCCGTTAAATTCAGCGTTAAAAGCTGATAAGCCTTTTTTATAGGTACTAAAGGTAAGGGCGTGGAATTCGTTATAGACGTCCTCCTTTTTAGACTCTATAGGTCGGCTATACTGCCTAACAAGCAGCTTAAAGGCCTTAGAAGGTATATGAATCCACGATATAGCAGCCCTAGGGCCACTAGATAAGCTATCATGTAGAAGCATTAAAAGAACAGCTTGATCAGAGTCGCTATAAGTGTTAGATATATCAGGGTTTTCTAAAAAATTAGATATCCCTAACGCTCTTAGCACTATACTTAAAGCCTGAATCCACTGTTCAAAATTGCTTTCCCCGCTAAGCTTACTATCGTCCGGTATAGTATAGGCCTTTTTAGAAAGCTCCTTTACTATACTACTAGTAATAGTATCCTTAAAGCCTTCCTTAGACCCTGTATCTATAGGGGGGTCTAAATTACTAGTAGCTGAATTAACAGCCGGCCCTAGATAGGGCTCTTTCCTAGGGGGATGTGGAGGAGAATCTAAATCTATAGTACCGCTAAAAGGATCAAATCTAGGACTATAGCTAGTCTTTCCAGTAGCAGCAGCATTGCTACTATTAGTTAGAGAAGCTAAAGTAGAAGATATATTCTTTATAGCGCTAACGCTATCCTCGACAGAGGCTTTTAGGGTATTTAGACTTAAAAGTAGTGTTTTTATATTACTAGATTGGCTAGCTATAACTCGGTTATAAGATTTTATATTCTGTTTTAGGAATTCTATAACCTCGCTATAGTCTTCGCCATCTTCCTTATCTTCTAATAGGGTTTGTATAGGTAGTGGAGGCCTAGAAGATTGCCCTGGATCAGCTGGGTTACTAGCCCTTTTAGGGGCTATACCCTTCCCTTTAGCTTGATCCGCTATTGTAAATAGGCTACTATTTACTTTATAGTGCTAGCTAAAGCACTTAATTAGCTTCTAGTTTACTAAAGCTAATTAGCTAGCTTACTAATTATAGTAGTGATTTTCTAGGCTAGTCTTAGCGCTTAGTAGGTTTATAGCGCTGCCTACTTGCTACTTAGTAGGGCTTTCTAGTAGAAATTCTAAACTAGGCTCTAAGATAGGGACTAGAGACTTCGACGTAGGGACTTAACTACCGCCTATAGATATATCTATAGAAAGGGCTCTATAGTAGGGAAATATAGGTCTTTAGCGCTAGAAATTCTAAAACGCTAGCCTTTCTACTTCCAGCTATAAGTAGAAAGGTCTTTTAGTATAGGTAAGTATACTAGCCTAAGCGTATAAGAGCCCTAAATGCTCGTCAATACTATAGGACTTAGATTTCTCAGCGATTTATCCTTCTAGATTTTCAGGCTTTTTAGTCCTTAAATAGCCTTCAATAAGATGTAATATATAGCTTTTTAGGGCTAATATAGTACTATATTTTCAGCTATAAGAGGCTTAAATAGCCCTATATATATAGGCAGAGGTAGCGCTTTGAAATTGGACTCTAACGATAACTATCCTACAGGCTATCCGGGCTTATAACCTATTGGAATAGGTAATCCTATATAAGGATCTATAACCACTATAGCCTACTAGTAGTAGTCGTATAGGGTACATAGGGGTAGCAACAGCGTTGATATGGCCTAAATAGCACTTCCTAGGTATGTGCTAATATAGTAAAGTAGGGCCCTTTACTATATTCCCTCTATAAAAGTCCTTATATAACGGTATAGTTATAGGCTATAGCGCTATATTATAGGGGCTTTAAGCTTATATATCACGGCTTTTAGTGGGTCTTATAGGCCTATAAGGCTTATAGTTGTAGGTAACGTAGTAACTTGATTTCTAGTCCAAGTAGGTAAGGCTTCGCAATTTCCTTCCCTATATATACCCTCCGGCACCGTTCCTGCCCTCCACACGGCAGGAGCGCCTTAGTAGGTGCATAGCCACTTCCCGAAAAACCAAATAAGCTGGCGATTTTAAATAATCGACTTACGGCCACCTAAGCTGCAGGGTAAGCCGCACGACTTTTCCTATAAGTTCTGTTTTCGCTCCTACGGTGCAGGGTAGGTACAGGGTAGGTAGGTGACCTAGTAGAAGAGCCTTTTAAGGCTATTTCTAGCGCTTATACAGCCTAAGGAGGCTGTCTCCACAAAAGTGGGGCATAAATCTAAAAATAGAAAAGCCTTTTAAAGCTATTTCTAGGCTATATAGTGGAGTATATAGCTTAGTCAGCGGTATCCACAAAAGTGGGTCCACCCTCAGAATATAGCTATATATCTAGTAGTTCGAGAACTGAAATCCGTTTTGCCTAAGCTATAACCGTTAGAGCGCTATAGCTTATTTTGTACGTTTAACACATATGTAACGTAGCTATATAAATGCCCTACCTATGGTATTTTAGCATAGCTGAACATTCTATAGGTTACTAGCGATATAATCAACCACTAGCTTAGAATTACAAATCACTTACTAGCCCTAGATTAAGAATTCAGTGCCTTGGTGTTGTGACAGCTAGAAGCCACACAGGCATGCCGTCGTCCAACAGCCCTACTCCTACAACGGAGACCGAAGTTCTACCAACCGGTCTAGGCACTACGTCGCCGAACACCTCTAGATTAAGTGCACAAGACCCGTCACAGGAGCCTTTTTAGCCCCTATACGAGCCAGCAACCAATCACCTACATCTGAAGCACCTCACGTGACCACGTTCTCCAACAGGGTGGAGTCTAGTGCACCGTGACTAGGTTATCAGTCTCCGGTTGAGAGACCAACAGTGACCTCGCCTCCTAGCTTCAGCCGAGCAAGAGGCTCGCCGCGGGCTAGATCCCCTTACGCTTCACACCTGACCACCCGATTGCAAGTGGTTTAACGAGTCTAAACCGCCTAAATGTTGGCGTCCTTGTGTTATGTTAAACGCTGCGCATTTGAATACGAACTGCGCAGCGGCTGAAACACCATCCTTGCCCCAGCCTGCTAAGAACTTCAGAAAGTCTCATGAGATTCGTCTCAAGTGCCGCCCCCCCTTAGCGATCGAATTTCCCGTCGGCTAGGCAAGAGGAACGCTGCGCATTTGGATGCAAACTGCGTAGTGGCTGAAACACCATCCCAGCCCTAGCCCGCTGAGAACTTCAGAAAGTCTCATCAGATTCGTCTCATGTGCCACCCCCCCCCCCCCCCCCCCCCCCCTTCCCATTCCTTCGGCGAGCAAATTTCTCGTCCGCTGCACAGGAGAAAAGCAGCCTTCTTACGCCCGCATGCCACGGCGCGTGATTGCCATCGCGAATTTTCTCGTTTACGTGCTCTTGCAATTCCGAACGTCGTGGCTGTGCCTGACAAACACTCCTTATTTGAGCTTGTTACGCTGAGCAGGCCATCGTATAGTCGGTTCATCTGCGTTACATAGTAGTTTATTGCCTCTCCTTACAATGGCGGTCCCGCACAAGTACGAGACTGTACAGCTCGAAGATAACGACCACTCCGAGTCCAGCACCGAGGTGGATGAGTCCGTCGTGGGTGACGACGCCAAGCACTGGACCGCCGGGACGCGGCGGTCGCGGCGGTCGCAGACCGGCAGGCTGGCGTCTGTCTTCCGGTCCTACCGCTGGATGATCGACACGGTCCTCATTCTCGTCAGCCTTTGCCTGCTGATCCGAGACCAGTGGAGCAAGCAGTGTCCGGCGCCGCTCTTGGAGATCGGGGGCGATTACACCGGCGTCCGGTCCGAGCCCTGTGAGTAGTCCGGCGAGGCGATGATACGATTTGGGCATGCGATTTCATTCAGGAATGCGCGTCACGCTGACACGGCGGCAACAGTCAAGCGCCGCATTACTCGCTTTACGTCCGACCAGGGCTACATGCCGAATAACACGGCCGACTTCTTCAAGGACGAGACTCTGCAGAAGTGGAACAAGCTGATGCCCAAGGGTATTGGCTTCGTCGGGGTAAACGACACGTCCAAATACCAGAACTTGCCGACTCAGGCGCTAGACTGGGGCGACGACTTCGGCCAGTCCGTCTACTCGACCTCGGTTACACATACCCTCCACTGCCTGGTATGCCCCATGGTCGTGTGAGACGCTAGCCGATGTTGGTACAATCTGACAGTGTGTAGTACATCATTGCTTGGACCTATTCGGGCATAAAAACGGGGCAATCACTCCCCGACGATCACCACTGGCACATGGTCCACTGCATCGACTACATGCGCAACGCCATCATGTGCAACGCCGACATTGCTCTCGAGGGCCGGGAGACCACATTTCCCGAGTCTCAGAGAGGCGGCTCGGATGGATGGGATTCGACGCACAGCACGTGTTCTCTCCCCTCGAGTTGCTTGTTGTCAGTCTCGCTAACTTTCCCGTGTAGTTTGCAGGGATTACAACGAAGTTCTGGGTTACCTTGAGAGCGTCCGTGTGGAAGAAGATCAGGTCATATACTGAGCTGTCACCCGGGCATGGATGTGTCGCTTCTAGCTGTCACAGCACTAAGGCACCTGATTCCTCGATCCACGGCCAGTAAGCGATTCGTGATTCTAAGCCAGTGGTTAATTGTATTGATCGTAGCCTACGGAATGTTCAGCTATGCTAAAATAGCGTAGGTAGGTCACTGGTGTGGATTCCGTAGGAGTGCTGCGGCACACGCAACGTGGCCGCACGAATGCCCCACCCACGGTATTCTAGCGTAGCTAAACATTCCGTAGGTTGCGAGCGATGTAATTAATCACTAGCCTAGAATTACGAATTACTTACTAGCACTGGATTAAGAATCCGGTGCCTTAGTATTATAATAGCAATAAGCTATAAAAGTATGTGGCTTCTAGCTATCACCGCACTTAGGCACCAGATCAGCGATCTAGGGCCAGTAAGTGCTTCGTAATTCTAAGCTAGTGATTGATTGTCTCGCTCACGACCTACGGAATGTCCTGCTACGCTAAAATACTATGGGTAGGGCATTTGTATAGCTACGTTACGTATGCTGCAGTACTCCTACAGAATCTATACCATCCCCCTTCTCCGTTTAGACTATCTATAGTCTATATAAAGGAAATCTCGTAATATTAATCTTAGTATTTTAGGGTTAGCTTTCTAGCTAAGCTAATAAGCGTCGGTAATCCTACTATAGTAGCGTTTTGCTTTTATACTATATACTGTATATAGGGTAACCGTCGTTAGTATACGCCGGAAATAGATTTATACTGTTATAGCGATTCGGCAGCTCGATACTACCTAGGGTAGTAAGGCTATATACATTGCCCCTATAACAATATATTATAGTATAGAGCCTATTATAGAACGGTTCCTGCTTATAAGCCTACTGCCGAACTTGTAGTACCTAATCTCCAGGTATAAAGACTTGCAATAGCGCCTTGCTTTTCTAAGTATAAGCCCGAACGTAGTTATAAGCAGCTTTTAACAATAAGGCATAGCCGCGTGCTAACGTAGCCTTATATACCCTAATATACTCCTTCTACTAAGTGGTAATCTCGTTATCAGTAGCCTCCTATATATAGGCTATATTAATTAGTAACTAGCGTCGTTCTAGAGGCTCAACGCCATATACTAGGAAGTAGGCGCTATATCTGCTTAGTCCTAAGGTATAGTTCAACGTAGTAACAGCGATCCGGGTAAGTATAGTAGCAGTTAGGTCCGGATATTCTAAGCTATACCGGGTTATGATCGCCTTAAGCTTCTAGTTTGCCTGTTCTACTCGACTGTTGCCTTAGGGGCGTAGTAGCGTAATAGGCGTTAACTATATACTGTTATACCTATAGTAGCTAATAGCGTTATACCCTGTAAAGCACTATACGTTGTTATATATAAGCTGTTAGGGTGCTCTATATATATCCTAAATCTCCTTTAGCACAGTTATTACATCGCGGAAGGTCTTAGAGGGCATATAGCGTACTACTATCTAGCCGGTCAAGTATTCTACTATTACTAGGATATCTTGTTATTACTAGCTAGTATGATCGATTCCCTAGCAGGAGAATATCTTAGGCGTATAGATAGGCTATAGATCCGGTAGAGTTGGGTTAGGGGCCTTTATTAGCTGGTACTAAGGGCAACGGCGATATCCTTCTTATACTGCTAGTTGTAGGCTTAGATATTAGTATATCTAGGCTACCTCTCTCTTAATAGTGCCTATAGAGGTATAACCATAATACTTATAGATAAGGTTCGCTATCCTAACTAGGTCTTTATAGTTAACCACCTTACGTAACATTGTCCTCTATAGGCCTAGTATATCCCTAACTTTGTAGAGGAAGGTCTAAACCTAATAGAGGTATCCCTTGAATAATAGGAAGTGCTTAGTAACCTAGTCCTTAGTTAGTCTTATTAGGAGATCGACACCTTTCTTAAGGTACTTAATAATAGCTTATAGATTAAGCTAGTATAGTTAATTAAGGCGGTCTATAGGTGCTATATCCTATAGTACCTCTGTATTCCCTTCCCCCTTCTTACTATCAACGGCTAGGTATACCGCCATATCCCTAGGGAGCCGGGACAGGTAGTCGGCTAGTACGTTAGCTCTACTAGGGCGGAAGATGATATGTATGCTATAGTGTTCTATTAGGTCTAAGAACTTAACTATTTGTACTAGTTGCTTGCCCTTATTGTATATAGTCTTAAGGCTCTTATGGTTAGTAACGATAGTGATATTACTACCCTCTACCTAGTGCCTTTAGTGCTAGAGGGTGTAGAGTATGGCTAGTAGTTTACATTCCTGGCTACTATAGTAGGTCTAGGTATTAGTAAGCTTCTTAGAGAAGTAGGCTATAGGGTAGAGGAAAGAGCAAGAGCCGTATAAGTAGGGCTAGAGCAGGGCTATACCGAGATATTATTGACTTACATCTAGCTTAAGCATAACGGGCTTGGTCTAGTCGAACTGGCATAGTACTAGGAGAGATGTAATAGCAGTCTATATAGCTTAGAACGCTTTCTATACTTCCTTAGTTAGCACTACCTTCTATCTTTTAAGGCTGCTAGAAAGGTCTATAAAAGGGCTAGAGAGCTTAGTGTATTTAGGGATTAATATCTAAAAGTAACTAGCAGTATTGATAAAAGAACGGATCTCTATTATTATAGTAGGCTTAAGGCGTTATAATATGGCCAACGTTTTAGACAGGTTAGCTTAGACGCTAGCCTTAGAGACTAGGAAGCTAAGGAATATCCCTTTCCTAATAAAGAGCTTTGTTTTAGTAGTATTAATAATAAAGCCAAAGTCAGTAAGCCGGGCGAAAAGCGTTAATAGGTATTGGAAAAGCTTACTATTGTTAGAGGCCTATATAGAGATATTATCGAGCAGGCCGGAACACTAGTTATAGAGTAGCTACAGGTACTCCTCTATAACTTTTTAGAACGTCGCTAGTATGTTGGTTAATCTAAAGGGTATAACGAGCTATTTGTATAGACTATATAGGATAACGAAAGCGGTCTTCTTACGATCTTTCAGGGCCATACAAACGTACTAGAAACCGTCCTTTAGATTAATAAATATGTATTTCTTATAGCCTACTACCCTCTAGATCTTGTCTATAGTATAAGGCAGTAGGTAGGCGTATTTCTTTATAACCTTATTAAGCTTGTAGTAGTCTATATAGATATACTAGACTATAACCGAACTATTAGTGCAGAAGTAGGTCTTAAATGCTTATACCGGCGTTAACGTTATTAGTATAACCGTAAACGCTGTTCTCTAGGACAATATCCCTATAGAAAAAGGCCTGTTCGTATTCCTGTTGGTATTAGTATTAGAGTCATTGAAAATCCTAACCTCCTTGATTATTAAGATGTCTTTTTTCGGCGTTAATAGCAGGGGAGTAGACTATAGGCTTTTTAACGGCTATATAATCTTCCTGTTATAAGCTCGGATAAAGTCGTCTATCGCCGTATTCTACTATAGGCTATATTGCTAGGGAGGAAGCTTAACGGGCTTTGCGTTGCTGGTATCAATGTAGTACATAGTATTAACGATTTTGCTATCTCCTCTTTTCGTAATATCAAAGAGAGACGGGAATTTAGCTATAATATATACTAGATAATCGTCAACTTCTACATTGCCTATAAGGGTCTTTAGGTACTACTTAATCTGTTATATAGTCTATAGTAATATCTCCTTAGTAGCGTAATAGGTAAAGTAGTTCTTGCTACTAGTATATTATGCTATAAGGGTCGGTTTTCTAGGGAAGCCTACTAACCTAATAGAACTGTTAGAAAGGAATTAGGCTCTAAACTTATAGAAAACGCTTCTCCTAAGGGTTAGGTTGCTAGAGAAGGTCCTATTAGGGACTATACCGCAGGTAATAGTATAGGACCATAATCTTTAGCCCTATACTGTAATAAAGTTAAGCCGGATAACCGAATCTTCAGTAATAGTTGGTCCTATACCTCTAACGCCGCTTATAGTAGAACGCCGTTAAGAAGGGTAGCTTTCTATTTACTAGGTAAGGGTCCTTAAGATATAGTAGACTGTATAACCGTTATCCTAGAAAACCGTAATCAGGGAGCTACAGTTAGTAAATACAGCTTGGAAAACCAGATAAGGTACGCTATAGCCTTCGCAAACAGGTCGATCATAGAGAAGGGGCATGTCTCTACCTCTACCTATTCCTATAAAATAGGCGGATTAGCTATCCTAATCCTTACTATATAGGTTATTAAGAAGGTCGTTAAACTCAGCGTTATAGTTGTCTCTATAGTCCTCCAGGGAGGCTTTTTCTTCCTCCTCCTTAGCAGTATATACCTTATAGCAGATAAAGCGTTTAAGGGTTTTACCGGCTGCCTTATAGAACCGGGATAAGCTCTGCTTCTTTAGGATACCTATAAGGGTAACCCTTTTACCATTACAGTCCTATAAAGGGGTAGGGCAGGAAGAAGATAACAGCCATCTTAGCTGCTATAAGCAGTCCTTTACCTAATACCCTACCTTGCTGCAGTTTAAGCAGGTATTATCATCTACCTTTATAGCGCCCTAGGGCACACTTCTAACGGCGAAGCCGGTATTAGGGCTAGGGCCTATAAAGGGCATAAAAGAGGCCTCTTCCTTAGCAGGAAAGGAAAGGCGGTTGTTATAGCAGGGGTCGGAGATAGCCGATATAGTCGGCTTAATAAAGGCTATACCGGGTTTCTTACTAGTAGCCTTGCTAATACGCACGTTATAGCTAGGGCGTAAGGTTCCCTGCAACTTAACTATCGTCTCTAGCATATTATAGACTCGCTTCTCTATATAGGTCAGGGTAATCTCCTCTATAAGAATAACCTACTCTATAACCAATTTAGCGGCAGAAAGGCAAGCAGCTTACTGCCAAAGCGCAACCTATACCAAGGGTATATACTGCTGTATCTTGCGTTCTAGCAGGGCCCTTATCTCCTTACTGTTCTATATTTTAGTCGGCAGCTTAAAGAAGCAAGCCTAGACGCGCTAAGCAAAGGCTAGGTAGGCCTTATCTTAATATGGCAGAAGCTCTGAAAAGGCTATAAGAGATAAACGTAATGCCTTATAGCAGGCAAGCACAGTAAAGATCGCCTCTATAAAGTCGACCTAGATAATCCTCTTATTATTTCTAATATATACTAGAATACTAAGGAAATCGCTAGAGAGTTCTAGGCTTACCTACTTTAGCTATAGATTATACAGGACTAGGGTAGCTAAAAGGGCAGACTAGATATTCTCTAGCTTCTTAATAGTATATTTGTTAGCTCTATCAAGCTTCTAATCCTTCTTAAAGACTATATAGTTCTTCTTAGCCTAATCGCTAGTATCCAGGGCATCCCTCTAGAGCACTATCCCCGGCTAGTAAGAGGATACTAGGCTTTCCTATACAAGCCTTTTAGCTACTATCGGCCAGGGTACGCTTAGTATAGCATAGTAATCCAGGTTTAGCATACTAGTCCTATTATAACGTTTCGTACTAACAGTAACCAAGTAGGTATTAATAAAGTCGGCTACTATATCTTAAGTAGGCTTAAAGTTGTTGTTAATAAGGGAGCGGTTAAGGGCAGTCTCTAGGTTGTCTTTCATCTTAAATAGCTCTTTATTCTACTACTCTTTCTAGGTCCTTAGACTCTTCTACGTATTGTTATTCGCCTCTTTTAGGGTGGCAAATAGGCCTCTCTAGAGGCAGGACTCTAGGTCTTTAGATACCTCTTTAACAGCCTCCTTAACCGATTTCTAGATATCTTACTTAATCAGGGCCTCTACTGTTAAGAGGGCCCTTTTATCTATAGTCTCGGAGATCAACTTAAGAGAGGTATTAAAGGATTTACTTAGTTGTTTAAGCTGCTCTTTAAGTTCCTTATATTGGCTATTATAACTAGTAAGGAGGTCCCTCTTTAGGTCGGTCAACTACTCTCTTATATACCGATCTATCTCTTCCTAAAGGGATACCAGTTGTTCCTATATATGCTATACTAATCCCTTAATAGTCTTACAACTACTGTTCTCTCCTACGCTATATAGCGTTTTCCAGAACAGGGAAGCTATGTCGATAGCTGTAATCTTCTAGGCTAAGCTTTTAAGTTCAATAGGGCAAACCTTGTTAATAAATCGGGTAACGTGTCGATATAGTCGGGTAGGTCCTTATAGAGCATATACGTAATATATTTTACTAGCTAGAAGTAAAGAGGTAGTCTTAGTAAAAATACGTATTTTTATAGCTTCTAGCTATTACTATACTTAGGTACTAGATCAGCGATCCAGGGCCGGTAAGTACTTCGTAATTCTAAGCTAGTAATTGATTGTCTCGCTCACGACCTACGGAATGTCCTGCTACGCTAAAATACTATGGGTGGGGCATTTGTATGGCCACGTTACGTGTGCCGCAGCACTCCTGCAGAATCCACAAGTATATATTTTTGCTAAGACCTTCTCTTTATGTCTAGCTTGTAAAATATACTGTATATGCGTGCTATAAGGACCTACCCTACTATAGTAATACGTTATCCAAATTGTTAACAAGGTTTACCCTATTTAACCTAAAAGTTTAGCCCTAAACATTATAGCTATTAAATTAGCTTCTCTATTAAAACCTATAGCCTAGAAGACACTATATAGCATAGAAAAGAACAGGGATGAGCATGGTATATATAGGAATAGTATTGGAATGGATAATCCTACATAAGGATCTATAACTACTATAGCCTATTTGTTAAACATATAAAATAAGCTATAGCGCTCTAACGGTTATAGCTTAACTAAAACGGATTTCAGTTCTTAAACTACTAGATATATAGCTATATTCTAAGGGTGGACCCACTTTTGTGGATACTGCTGACTCAGCTTTATATACCACTACATAACCTAGAAATAGCTTTAAAAGGCTCTTCTATTTTTAGATTTATGCCCTACTTTTATAGAGACAGCCTCCTTTCGCTGTATTAGCGCTAGAAATAGCCTTAAAAGGCTCTTCTACTAGGTTACCTACTGTTAAACGTATAAAATAAGCTATAGCGCTCTAACGGTTATAGCTTAGGAAAAACGAATTTCAGTTCTTAAACTACTAGATATATAGCTATATTCTAAGGGTGGCCCCACTTTTGTGGATACCTCTGACCAAGCCTTATATACTACTATATAGCCTAGAAATAGCTTTAAAAGGCTTTTCTATTTTTAGATTCATGCCCTACTTTCGTAGAGATAGCCTTCCTAGGCTATATAAGCGCTAGAAATAGCCTTAAAAGGCTCTTCTACTAGGTCACCTACCTACCCTATACCTACCCTGTACTATAGGAGTAAAAACCAAACTTATAGGAAAAGTCATGCGGCTTACACTATAGCTTAGGTAGCTGTAAGTCGATTATTTATAATCGCTAGCTACTTTAGTTTTTCGGGAAGGTGCTATGTACCTACTAAGGCGCTCCTGTCGTACGGAAGGCAGGAACGGTCCTAGAGGATATATGTGGGAAAGGAAATTACAAAGCCTTACCTACTAGACTAGAAATCAAATTACTATGTTACCTACAACTATAAGCCTTATAGGCCTATAAGACCTGCTAAAAGCGGTGATATATAAGCTTAAAGCCCCTATAATATAGCGCTATAGCCTATAACTATACCATTATATAAGGACTTTTATAGAGGGAATATAGTAAAGGGCCTTACTCTACTATATTAGTATATACCTAGGAAGTGCTATTTAGGCCATATCAACGCTGTTGCTACCCCTATATACCCTAAATGACTACTACTAGTAGGCTATAGTGGTTATAGATCCTTATATAGGATGACCCATTCTAATAGGTTATAAACCTAGATAGCCTATGGGAAAGTTATCGTGAGAGTCCAATTTCAAAGCGCTACCTCTACCTATATATAGGGCTATTTAAGCCTCTTATAGCTGAAAATATAATACCATATTAGCCCTAAAAAGCTATATATTACTATTGGAATGGGTAATCCTATATAAGGATCTATAACCACTATAGCCTACTAGTAGTAGTCGTATAGGGTACGTAGGGGCAGCAATAGCGTTGATATGGCCTAAATAGCACTTTAGGTATGTGCTAATATAGTAAAGTAGGGCCCTTTACTGTATTCCCTCTATAAAAGTCCTTATATAACGGTATAGTTATAGGCTATAGCGCTATATTATAGGGGCTTTAAGCTTATATATCACGGCTTTCAGTGGGTCTTATAAGCCTATAAGGCTTATAGTTGTAGGCAACGTAGTAACTTGATTTCTAGTCCAAGTAGGTAAGGCTTTGCAATTTCCTTTCCTATATATACCCTCTAGGACCGTTCCTGCCTTCTATACGGCAGGAGCGCCTTAGTAGGTACAAAGCGCCTTCCCGAAAAACCAAATAAGCTAGCGATTTTAAATAATTAACTTACAGCTACCTAAGCTGCAGGGTAAGCCGTACGACTTTTCCTATAAGTTCTGTTTTCGCTCCTATGGTGTAGGGTAGGTATAGGGTAGGTAGGTGCCCTAGTAGAAGAGCCTTTTAAGGCTATTTCTAGCGCTTATATAGCCTAAGGAGGCTGTCTCTACAAAAGTGGGGCATAAATCTAAAAATAGAAAACCCTTTTAAAGCTATTTCTAGGCTATATAGTGGTATATAAAGCTTAGTCAGCGGTATCCACAAGAGTGGGTCCACCCTTAGAATATAGCTATATATCTAGTTGTTCAAGAACTGAAATCCGTTTTACCTAAGCTATAACTGTTAGAGCGCTATAGCTTATTTTATATGTTTTACACTAGGTATATCCTTATTGCTATCTAGCGTATATACGCTCTATCTAAAGCGTTATTGGTATATCTGTATCTTGTTTATTAACATTCTAGCGTATTCTAGGCCTCCCTATTACACTGCCTATGCTAGCTAAGGTTACCCTAGCTGTATACTATATAGCTACCTATAATTTTAAGCGGGAAGAAATAGCATAGGCTTATACTATAGCCGCTAAGGCTATAGCTACTAAGGGCTATATAAAGCGTAAGTAGGCCTTGCTTAATGTAAAGGCTAAGTAGCGGGTTAAGAGAAGCCTATAGCGCTCCCTATGCCTTACTAGCAGTAATACCGGCATATATACTGATAATCCTAGCCCTTTAGCCAATAAGGATATGGATAATACCTATAATAGGGCGTATAAGCCTCTTACTAATATAGAGGAAGAGGGCAGCAGCAAGGACGATAGTAAGGAGGGGGAGGAGGAGGAGGAGGAGGAGGATAACAGCGATAACGACGGTACTAGTAACGGTTCTAGTAATAGCAAGGATAAGGTTAGGTATAGGCCTGGCGATAGCAGCTTGTACTATAAAGGTAGGTTTTAAAGCGCAGTTATGCCTTGTTTCTACCTAACTACTAATACTATTGTAATTAGATATGCTGCTATATAAGCAATAGTATAGTGCGTCTTATCCTTATAGTCCCTCTAGCATAGCCTATACTAATATATATATCTAATATATCTAGGTAGTAATAGCTAATAAAGGCTGTAGTCTAAACAACGATTAGCGTTAGGACTAGTATCACTAGGATTGTATTAAGGTTATTAATAGCCGTTATTAGTCCTGCTCAGCCGGTAGTAGCTATAAGCTACCATAGGTAAATAACGCGCTTTTATTCTATAAGATAAATTATAGTTGCGCTCTAATCTGCTATATAGCTCTACGTTAGTGCGTCTTGTTATAGCGCACTATCTTAAGGTCCTTTTAGCTCCTAAGCCTACCCTTGCTATAGGTCCTTTTCTTACCTTGTTTCCTTATTCTTAGTATACTAACTTGTTAAAGGCTATTAAAAAGCAGTAGTATAGGGACTAATATAAGTAGTAGTCTACTATTTGCTATGTCCTTGTACTACCTGCTAGCAGTAAGGAGCTAGGCTTAGAGGGGATGGGGAAGGAGGCTTTATAAAAGGCCTATATAGAGGCGTTAGCCTATACGGCCAAAGCTCTTATATTGTTAGCGGGATAGGTAGGGACTAGGGGAAAAATATAAAAATATAAAGGTAAACCGCACTATATCTTACAGTCCTGCTATACATTATGCCTTATCTCTAGGTTTTACTATATATTATATGCTATATCCTAGTATCTATCGGCGTATTAGCTTTAGGTTTTATATATATGTCTGTCCTTTATTATCTTTTTTCTTTTCTAGCTGTACTATAGTAGCTATTCGGCATTACTACCACGTTACCTAACCTTCTATATAAACCTTAGCCGCATTACTATCTACTAATGCCGTTAATGCCTTATTAGACAGTATTTCTGTTATTATATTAGCTAGGTTATCCTTCCTATTAATCTACCTAACCTTCTGAATCTCCTAGTTCTAATAGCTTTGCTATAAGGCTATAATATCAATTATAAGCCTTTTCTCGACTATACTACTAAGCTTGACTAGGTACTTATATAGACTAAAAAAGTCTATATATTAAAACAGAGCAGCAGACCTACAAGAAAGTAGGAGCAGCTATCTAAAGGTAGTAGGCAGCTATATATCGAATAGCTATCCAGACAAAAGGATAGAAGGTATATATATACTAAGGCTATAGTCTTTCTGATTAGGGGAGACTTAGTTAGATAGGTATAATAGACCTAAGTAAATAGGCTGAAGTAACCTAAAGGTAAAAATAGATGGAATATCCAAATAGGTAAAGTATAACTGTATAACTGTAATAATTTTGGTAGATAATTCGATCTCCTCTTTCTATAAATATAAGAAGGAAAGCTAGCCTTTTATACTATTACCCTCCTTGTACTACTAACTTACAATCTTATTATTAGCCTAGAATAAGATAAGGGGCGGAAAAGAAAGACTAGCCTTATTTACCTGCTCTACTGTATAATAGAAGAGAAAGTGGATATAAGACCCCTTCAAATAAAGAAAGAAGAAGAAGAAGAAAAAAAAACAAGCAGCGGCTAGTTATACACTAGCTACGCTAATCTATACCTCCCTATAGCTCCTATAAAAGGCAGAAGGTAGTAGGAGATATAAACCCCTGAAATAAATACTAAATAACATGGATAATATAGGGTACCTCTATCTAGAGTAAGGATAATCGGGAACTATAGATTATATATATATAACAAGGTATACTAAGATTGTACTAGGTTTATATAGGATTAAGAATAGAGGGGCTAACTATAGCTAGTAATACTCTAAGCAAGAAAAGAAAGTATATACAATAAACCTACTTAACTAGCCTATTTACTATCGCCTAATTAAAGCTGATTAGTCTATCCTAGCCTAACCTCTATAACCATAGGGGTATAGCAGTAATAACTCCGGTATAGTAATATTTATCCCTATATAAAGCTTTCTACTAGCTTTATCTGCCTTAATGTCCTCCCTATACTACAGAGCAGGTATATTGTCTAGCTTAAGATCCCTTATAAGCATTAATTAAATAACCCTTTATATAAGCGAAAGTACGGTAGGCTAAGGAGTAATATTTCGCCTAGTGCGCTATAATTGTGGCATAGCAACGCTCTTCTTAGTTAACTTAGGCTATTTAGGCGTAGTAGGCTATATAGCAGCCTTCTTAACAGACTTTGGTTTCTCTAGTATAATAGGGTAGAGAAGATCCTTTTTAATAGACCTTTACTTGTTAGGAGCAAAGGAACGTAAAATAGTCTTCTAAATAGATACTATCTACTTAGGGATAGCTTAGTATATAGGCGTCTGCTGCTATAGTATAAGAGTAGTTTACTATAGTACTAACGCTATTAGTAAAGAAGGGCTTTGATAAGACTATTAGACAGATAGTTCGGCTGTTTATACTACTAAATTTCTAGGAATTAACCTAAGTAAACCTAAGAAAGTACTCCTTGTTCCCTAAACATATATAGAAGCATTGTTATCCATTATTATATCTACTAGAGCTAGGATATTAAATACTAGGGTAGTAAAACTCTAAGTCTAAATAATCTACAATATACTTATAGGTAAAAGCTTATTAATAGAGACCTAACTGCTAATATGACGTAGATTTAGCACTCTAGATCCAGGCCTTACTCTAAATACTTTAGCAATCCCTAACATCTAAGTATACTATAAGTAAGCCGAAATCGATCCTTACTTCTATATTATATCTTAACCGAACTAGGGTTCTATCTTCTATTATAGAACAGGCGTTGAATCGTTCTTATCCTTAATAACCTAGTTATAGAAGAAGGATCGGGCTACTTTAGTAATAGTATATCTATAGGAAAAGTTGTCCTTAATGTTAAAGTAGAATTTCGACCGGCGAATATATATTAGGTTAAAGATACTAGCTCTGGATATAAGCAGATAGGGAATAATCATCTCTACCTATATTATTATTATTTCGTTATTTATATTATTAGCGTTATGAGAAAGGTTTAAATCCTAAACCTTATAGATCTCTTTAAGCTGATTATAGATAGTAAGAACCTAATAGTTCCTACGAATATATATAACTATAAGCTAGAAATGCTTTCTAAGGGCCTTATAATAGACAGTTCCCTTAGTAAGGTAGAGAACCGGACTTATTAGGTAGTTACCCTCTTTATTAAAAGTTAGAGCTATTAAGTATAATATAATAAAAACATACCTCTTAAACGTATATAGGGTCTATCTAAGCATACTATTAATATAGTTATTAGTTATATAGGCTTGTTCTAGCCATATCCTATATATATTATAAAGGATAGCTAAAACTAATCGGAGATCTCGGCCTAAGACCTTTTCTTCTATAATTATAGTAACTTAACTAGCTTTTCTAAAAAAACCAATGGTCGAAATCCTCTTTATTAACAGTTATCTTGTTGAAGAAGTCTAGTTAGCTATCCTTTATAATATACTACTCTAGGTAATAAGCAATCTTACCTACTAGCTTAAAGTAGTGACTACTAAGTAGAGTATAGCAGTTAGTAAGGTTGTTAATATCTTTAGCAGTATTATACTTATTGGTTTCCTTCCTAAGTACCTTAAAATCTTTAAAAGTTAATGTTAAACGTACAAAATAAGCTATAGCGCTCTAACGGTTATAGCTTAGGCAAAACGGATTTCAGTTCTCGAACTACTAGATATATAGCTTTATTCTGGGGGTGGACCCACTTTTGTGGATACCGCTGACTAAGCTATATATTCCACTATATAGCCTAGAAATAGCTTTAAAAGGCTTTTCTATTTTTAGATTTATGCCCCACTTTTGTGGAGACAGCCTCCTTAGGCTGTATAAGCGCTAGAAATAGCCTTAAAAGGCTCTTCTACTAGGTCACCTACCTACCCTGTACCTACCCTGCACCGTAGGAGCGAAAACAGAACTTACAGGAAAAGTCGTGCGGCTTACCCTGCAGCTTAGGTGGCCGTAAGTCGATTTTTTAAAATCGCCAGCTTATTTGGTTTTTCGGGAAGTGGCCATGCACCTACTAAGGCGCTCCTGCCGTATAGAGGGCAGGAACGGTCCCGGAGGGTATATGTAGGGAAGGAAATTGCAAAGCCTTACCTACTTGGACTAGAAATCAAGTTACTACGTTACCTACAACTATAAGCCTTATAGGCCTATAAGACCCACTGAAAGCCGTGATATATAAGCTTGAAGCCCCTATAATATAGCGCTATAGCCTATAACTATACCGTTATATAAGGACTTTTATAGAGGGAATATAGTAAAGGGCCCTACTTTGCTATATTAGCACATACCTAGGAAGTGCTATTTAGGCCATATCAACGCTGTTGCTGCCCCTACGTACCCTATACGACTACTACTAGTAGGCTATAGTGGTTACAGATCCTTATATAGGATTACCCATTCCAATAGGTTATAAGCCCGGATAGCCTGTAGGATAGTTATCGTTGGAGTCCAATTTCAAAGCGCTACCTCTGCCTATATATAGGGCTATTTAAGCCTCTTATAGCTGAAAATATAGTACTATATTAGCCCTAAAAAGCTATATATTACATCTTATTAAAGTGTTGGAACACTAGCCATGACTGCGGGCTATATATGCTGGGACTGCAGACTTTATATGGTGGACCCTAGCCGACGTGGATCGTTAGGTAACCACCTGACAATGCAGGTCGGACTAGGATCATCGTACGGTATCTACCGTATAATAAAGGGAATATATTAGGGGCTAAAATCTCTTTACCTATATACTTAGAAGAGATAGATATAAATGAATAGACTACCTAAACTACTATATACTAGTATAAAGAGCTATAAATACTGATTAGTAATTTAGTATTGAATTATAGATTAGCAATGTAAAGAGATAAGTGTATATAGGTTAACAATTCTGTTCTATAGCAGCGTATACTAGGAATAGAAGAATCATTGCTATATCTTATACTAATACCTCTATTCGACTTCCCTTTATAATCAGCGTATATAAGGAGAAATCTCGAAGAAAGAAGAACTATAGATATTAGCCGATAGATCGTACGGTTATTGTATAATATCTAGCAGTTATATATAACTATATAACCCTAATAACTTAGTATTTAGAGAACGACACCTGTTTTTATACCGAATATACTAACCTAATCCTCTATATTAAAAGAACGAACTAGCTCTCTTACTAAATATAACTTATATCTACCCGATAATACTGTTAAACCTATAACAGTATTTATTAGATATCTATCGTATAACAGATACTATATAACTCGATACTTATAATACTATAATTAGCCAAGATATTAACCATTAACCTGATAGAGAAGTCGGAAGCCGACGAATATCCTATATATAAGGAAATCGCTCGTAGTAGTACGATACTGATCTATATATAGAAGAAGTATATCGATACTAGACAGTAGTACAACGATATTACTATTAAACCCGGATATATATACTTAGAGATATCCCTGATAACTAGGTTTGTATAATGCCTAGCCAAACTTAGGTACGGCAATATACATATCGACATAATGATCGATAATATAGGAGAGGAACTAGAAGGCTAGATATTATACTAGCTTAACTTCGTTAATAGTATATTTTATAAGAACTTCCTAGCCCTATTTAACGATAAGGGTTTCTATTTTCAGAAACAGATAAAGATTAAGAGACTTCTTAAGATTATTAACTATAAGACTTATCGTAAGACTAAAGAAGAATATCAACTACCTCCTCCTCTACTACCTACTATACTACCCCTACCTATACTAACTACCCTAGGACCTCTATAACTAGATAGTTATTCTATAATATTCGATCTATATACTTTTCCCCTGATATGTATTGTATATACAATATTATTAGATAAAAAGAGAACTTCGGTATTTTACAAGTAGTAGGACAAGACGTATAACTATTTAGGCGCGCTGTATAACGTGCTTGCCGACAAAACGCAATGGTTTATCAATATATATTACTGGCTTAAGATTAATAAGAGCTAGTATATAATAATCTTCCTAGATATTCTTATAGGATAAGTAGTAGATTACTTTCTATATTATATTAGGCCTGGACGATAATAGGATAAAATGTATAATATACTAGATAAGCACTTTAACACTAGTATTAATAAGAAGGAGTACTATAACCTATAGACTTTAGTTACCTATTGTATAATATAGGCTAAAAACCGAGATAAGAAACCGCTAGAAATCCTAGACGTACTGTTCGACAAACTTACTCTAGTCTAACAAAACCTAAATCCAACTTTTTAGGGCGACGACCAACTTAAGGTAGTCGTTATATAAGTCTATTAAGGAATCTAAGAATTAGAAGAAAGGCTTTAAAGGGACGACGTTAATACGGCAGAACAACTATTCGCTACGCTACGTAAATCGTACTATACTATGTAGATACGGCAGATAAGCTTTATAACCAATGTACTATCCTTTAACTATATATATCGATAATACTACAATTCCTAGAAGAATTACTTAAAGCCTAACTACTAACATCGTTCAAGGGATAGTTTACAATTTAGGAAGTACGACAAGTATAAGAAGAAGTCATTGTATAACAAGAAGAACACAACATCGGGTATATACTAGATACTAAACTGCAAGATCTCTAGACATAAATCGTAGATATATAGCAAGGAAGAACAGGAATAAGCAAAGAAGTATTATCTTATAGTAGGGATAACAGACGAATTACTTATAGTATATATTGCTATGTACGATAATAGCGACTAACCCGATACTAGCAGCTCTAGTAGTAAAGATTCTAAGGCTATAGCAAGTAACGACGACAAACTATGAAAGACCGGTACCCATTTCCTCTAGAGTATAGCATTTATCTATGTAATAATAGGTAACAACCTATATCGTACGACAAGTTTCGTCAACACTAAACATTTTGTTCTTTTAAGCGTCTATAACATAGAATATTAGGGGCAGCTATAGGATACTAGCGCTATATAAATCTTATTGTATAGTAAGAACCAAGTAATAACACTTGTACGGCAATAAGGTATCGATATTAATTAGACGCTAGGCTTATTATCCATTAAATTTAGGGACGGCCAGAATATAGTAGCTATCGGCACAATCATAGTAGAGAACTCGATCGGTATAGTAACATACTATATCATAGAATCCAACATGCCTTTTCTGTTCTATTTAGACGATATAATACGACTAAAGGCGTACTACAACAATATAGAAGACGTTATTATATGATAAAACAGGATAAGGATTCTAGTAGTCCGTAAATAGGGCTACCTATTCTTCGACCTTGCTAAAAGCAAACACGTTCTCTATATAACTAAAGGACAGCTATAACAACTATATCAACGATTTAGACATCCTATAGCAGATAGATTATATTATATACTAAAGGACTTATTGAAGACTGACGATTGTATAATAGACATCCTTAGTAAGATCTAAGATTTCTGTTATTATTACTAACTCTACGATCTAGCGCCTATACGATTTAAATTCAAGCTAAAGGACAACTGCGATTTTAATTACGAAATTATTACTAACGTTGTATAGCTTAAAGGAGATAAAGCCCTCTATGTTATTAATACTGTAATAGCATTTCAAGTAGCGATTTTTCTAAAGGGCAAAACGGCGAAAGATATCTAGAATGCGCTATATAAGTGCTAGATCTATACTTATCTTGGACTGCCTAACTACCTATTGTACAACTAGGGTACGAATTTCATTGCTAAAGAATTCCAAGGTATAGCCTGACTAAACGGCATTACCTGTCGTACGGTGCCTGTCAAAGTATACTAGGCAATTAGAAGTATAGAATAAGCGTACTGCCTATTTCGATAAGTATATAAGATCCTAAAGGCGGAACTAGGATATAATATAGATAAGTATACTATCCTTTAGATATCTATTAAGGTATTAAACAATATGCCTAGACCTAGAGGAATCGTACTAATACTACTTGTTTTTAGTATATATCTATAAGTATTATACGACTTAGCTCCTTTAAAGGATATCGCCGAGTAAGGAACGGTAGTACGAAAAGCTATAAAGGCGATTTGTAAATTCCGCGTAGAATTAGACGTTAATCGTACAATAGCTACCTGAAATAGACTATAAATTTCGGACGTCCTCTTACTCCCTCTACAAAGTAAAGTCCTAGTATAGTAGGAGAAACCTAACGGTTCTAACCAGGCTAGATAGGAAGGGCTATACCGGATTAAAGCTATAGACTATACAACTATAATGATTATAGAGAATACTAGACTATAGTAATTCCGGGCAACTTACGTTAAGCTATATAATAGACCTAAGAAGATAGACGCCGGATAACCTATATCGTACAATAATAAGGCTATAGTACCTATTTAAGAACTACTAGTAAGATATAGATATGGACGCCTAGCAAAACCATCTAAGCTAATACCCCTAGTTAGATTCTCGCTATAGACCTATAACTAGTATTATACGATAGACGTCTTTCTAAGCAAGAAGGAGATGGACGATAGACAACTAGCGACTAAACTCTAGAAAAAAGGGATTATTACTATACCCGGAGTACTATTTAAGGAATCGGATATAAAGGAGATTAACGATCTTATTGCCACTAGTATCTTTAAGTTTATCAAATTTAGCCTATAAGATTAACTAGGATAACGTATCTATAGTACCTGTATAGTATGAGGGATAAAAGACGATAAAGAGAAACTGTATGAGAAATCAAGGCTTATTATACAAGGATTCGGTAACAATAGGAAGGATAGTATTCTAACGCAGGCACCTACTATACAACGGATAAGCATACGACTGATAATTGCGTTAGGCCTATTACTAATAAAGACTTTTAGCATAAAGTATATCCTCTAGGATATTATACAAGTGTATATTCAGTTAAAAGATACTCTAGTCTAGCAGATCATTGTACGACTGCTAAAGGAGATGACGGACAAATACCCGGTAGATATATATATACTGATTAAGAAGCTACTATATAGACTGGTAGAATCGGGACTCTTTTAGTTTAAGATATACCACGACTACTATACTATAGTACTAAGAATGAAAGTCTTATTGTATAACCCCTACCTACTCTATATACTAGATGGCAAAGATCCTATATAATTCGGAGTTACTACTATATAAATAGATAATACTCTTTCTTTCGGTAGTAAAAGCTTTGCTAAGCTTAAAGAAGACGAACTTTAAAAAGCGTAGTTCCGCATAAAGCCGACATCGATCCTATTATACAACTGTAATATTAAGTTTAATAGAGTACGACTTAAGTTTAACAATAGCGATATTATTTTTACCTACTAAGGACAGGTTAAAAAGATAAGAATCCTAGATGTAGATACTAAAGATATAGCCTAGCGATATATTTTAGAATACGTAAAAGGAGCCTATCTAGCTAGCGTCTATTAGCCTAAGGCGTTGTACGACCTGTTAATTACAGTGCAAGTCAAAGTACCGACGAAGGACGATATAGAGAATCTAAATAAGTAGCTATAATAGCAGATAGACAATGCTACTTAAGGACTCTGGTATATACCACTAGACTAGAAAGATATAAAGCTGTTTATCTTTACTAACAGCTTGTTTGCTAATAATAAGGATATAACATTGTAGATCGGAATAATAGTAGTTTTAGCTACTAAAGAAACGGATGTAGATTTGGCTAGCTATTAGGTAATAACTAGTAAAGACACCTATCGTATAATTACTAGTTTCACTATCTATAGAAATATCATTTACTAGTCTTCGACAAAGTACTATAGGGTTATAAGAAGTATACTAGCCAGCGAACTTTATAGTATAGTTTCTAGCCTAGATAGCGGTATTTCTCTAACAATAACTCTTATATAACTAACATTAGTACTTAGCTTACTAAAGATTATAACTATCCTATGCTACGACTTAAGGTTATTGTATTAATGTTTAGTTAAGCTGGGTATAACGACTGAAAAACGACTAATGATAGATATCCTAGCAATACGAGAATCCTATAAGAAGAAAGAAATTAGAGAAGTCCGCTGGATTAACAGCCGTGATAATCCAGCAGATGCAATAACGAAAAAGAATCCGAACTAGGCGCTTAAAGAATTAGTAAGCTATAATAAGCTAAGCATTCGGATAGAGGTATATATAGAGGATAAGAATTCTATAGCTAGATGCTAGTATATATTGTATAATAGGGAGCGGCAATGGTAGCAGTATACTAGCAAACTTGCTAGATATTATACAATGCATTCTAAAGACTAGGACTGAATAACAAGAACTTAATTCTAGTAGTATAAGTATAGCCACTATACTTAAACTATCTATACTATTCTAATAGACTTGCCTAGAGCAGTAAGGGCCTTGCTAGCTATAATAGATAGCTTAGACGACTCCTCCTTTATATCTATAAGCACCTTATCATCCGAGTTTAGCACCTGTACGACCTTATAGCTAGAATCCTGTTGTATAACGAAGCTTAGACGGTTGGTAGTACTAGATAAAGCTAGTATACTGCTACAAGTATAGTAGCTAGCTTTAGAGCAGCTATACAGTGTTATAGGCAAGTGCTAGCAGTAGCGACGTAGTATATACAGTACTATTGTACTATGCTCGCAGAGCAAGCCCTTTCCTTAGAAGTAACACTTAGCGTATAAGTCATGCTATTTTCCAGCTAGGACAAAGCAGCCCTAGAAACGATATTTGCGTATTGTCTTATAATAATAATAGGCGTATAATATACGCCGCTTACTGCGAGAAGCTATTAGGATTGTATACTAATACTGTTCCCTCTTTATTATATGCTTTAAGATGTCCCAAGGGTTCTGCCATACACTACCGGTCTTATAGAGCGTAAACAAGACATTTTTTAACGGCAGTGTATATATAGTACGTTTAAGATCCTGTCTATAAGCAATAAGTATTGTATAGCCAGTAGCGTAAAGTAGCTATTATATAATAAGCATTAGACTTATATTAGATATAAGCTTTATAAAAAGATTGCGATTAAAAGGATCCGCCGTTAGGATTACTATAATTCAATAGGTCCTATCTGTATTCTTATATACGTTTATAAGGCCAAAGTTTACGTATATATCTATATTAAAAACGTCGATAAGGAGGAGCGAGTCGATATTGTTATATAGAATCCTAATAGCAGCTATTATACAAGAGGTATCGCAAGACAAGAGATAGAAGATATCGATAGTATAAATTAATGGTAACAGCGAACAGAAAACTCGATTAAAAATACAAATTTATAATGTAAAAGGGAAAGGAAGAGAAGAGGAGGGCAAAGGCGAGAGAACAAGCCTTTATACCCCGAGGGAAAGGTATAAGGGAAAGGGTAGAAGCAGGTATACAAACTGATTAATCACCTGCCTATTATTCTTTTCCTATTATGCAAGACCTACTTTCCTATTATACAAGATCTATTATCTCCTTAGTATGAGAATAGGAATTTACTTATATATTTCCTATTATTGACTTCCCCTAAATACACTAACGCTAGAAACGCGACTGTAAGTATAGGATTACGCGTAGAGGGTTATACGTATAATTAGGTTATTACTGTACCTTCTCTAAAAAATCCCCTGATTAAATAGCAGGTATTATACAATAACTATTACAAGATGCTCTCTTATATCTGACACTTACTATATATACCTACCCTTAGACTCTATAGGCGTACCCTATACACTCCCTACTAACTACTATATAATTAGCATTGTACGATAGCGCTTATGCAACTAGTACCTAGCAGTCTATACTAACAAAAGAAAAGACTGCTAGTATTGGAATACTAGTTATAACTATAGGCTATATATACTAGGACTATAGACTTTATATAGTGGACCCTAGCCGATATAGATCGTCAGGTGACTACCTAACGATGTAGGTCGGACTAGGATCATCGTACGGTATCTACCGTACAATAAAGGGAATATATTAGGGGCTAAAATCTCTTTACCTATACACTTAGAAGAGATAGAAATAAATGAATAGACCACCTGAACTACCACGTACTAGTACGAAGAGCTACGAACATGAAGGCTATTTAAGGACTGAAAAGCCTGAAAATCTAGAAGGAGAAATCGCTAAGAAATCTAAGTCCTATAGTATTGACGAGCATTTGGGGCTCTTATACACTTAGGCTAGTATAGTTACCTATACTAAAAGACCTTTCTACTTATAGCTGGAAGTAGAAAGGCTAGCGTTTTAGAATTTCTAGCGCTAAAGACCTATATTTCCCTACTATAGAGCCCTTTCTATAGATATATCTATAGGCGGTAGCTAAGTCCCTACGTCGAAGTCTCTAGCCCTTAGAGCCTAGTTTAGAATTTCTACTAGAAAGCCCTACTAAGTAGCAAGTAGGCAGCGCTATAAACCTACTAAGCGCTAAGACTAGCCTAGAAAATCACTACTATAATTAGTAAGCTAGCTAATTAGCTTTAGTGAACTAGAAGCTAATTAAGTACTTTTACTAGTACTATAAGTAAATAGTAGCCTATTTACAATGGCGGATCAAGCTAAAGGGAAGGGTATAGCCCCTAAAAGGGCTAGTAACCCAGCTGATCCAGGGCAATCTTCTAGGCCTCCACCACCTATACAAACCCTATTAGAAGATAAGGAAGATGACGAAGACTATAGCGAGGTTATAGAAGTCCTAAAACAGCATATAAAATCTCATAAGCGAGTTATAGCTAGCCAATCTAGTGATATAAAAACACTACTTTTAAGTCTAAATACCCTAAAAGCCTCTGTCAAGGATAGCGTTAGCGCTATAAAGAATATATCTTCTACTTTAGCTTCTTTAACTAATAGTAGTAACGCTGCGGCTACTACTATTGGAAAAACTAGCTATAGCCCTAGATTTGATCCTTTTAGCGGTACTATAGATTTAGATTCTCCTCCACGTCTTCCTAGGAAAGAGCCCTATCTAGGGCCGGCTGTAGATAATACAGCTACTAGTAATTTAGACCCCTCTATAGATACAGGGTCTAAGGAAGGCTTTAAGGATACTATTACTAGTAGTATAGTAAAGGAGCTTTCTAAAAAGGCCTATACTATACCGGACAATAGTAAGCTTAGCGGGGAAAGCAATTTTGAACAGTAGATTCAGGCTTTAAGTATAGTGCTAAGAGCGTTAGGGATATCTAACTTTTTAGAAAACCCTGATATATCTAACACTTATAGCGACTCTGATCAAGCTGTTCTTTTAATGCTTCTACGTAAAAGCTTATCTAGTAGCCCTAGGGCTGCTATATCGTGGATTCATATACCTTCTAAGGCCTTTAAGCTGCTTGTTAGGCAGTATAGCCGACCTATAGAGTCTAAAAAGAAGGACGTCTATAACGAATTCCACGCCCTTACCTTTAGTACCTATAAAAAAGGCTTATCAGCTTTTAACGCTGAATTTAACGGCTATCTTGCTAAGCTTACCATGGCTAAAATAGATATAGATCCCTCTTTAATACTAAATCAGTATTTTAAGGCTCTAGAATCTAAGTTTCCTAGCTAGGTATTACGCTAAAAGAGCTCTATAAGACAGGCTAGAATGCTAGGCCTTACAGCCTCTAGCCTTAATATAGAATATCTAATGGCTGATATTTTAGAAGAATCTAGGAACCCGGCTACAGAGGCGTATAGAGCAGCTTACATAGCTAATAGCTCTAATTCAACCCCTAATTCAAATTCTAACCCTAGTAAGAAGGGTAAAAATAAGAAAAAGGGTAAGAAGAAGGCTAGTTATAATATTGAAGGGCAGAATTATAGTGCTAAAAGTGCTAAACAAGCCTCCTTTATGCTAGGGTCCTATAACCTAGCTATAGAAGAAGAAGAGGAATCCGACTCTAGTTCCAATTCTAGTTCTTCTAGCGATTCTAATACCCAATTAGCACAGCTATTAGCGTTAAAAGGGTATAAGAAGCGTAAGGACTTTAAAGGAAAAGGCCTAAAAACCTCTTCTAAAAACAAGGCAAAATATAAAGATAATCAGCCTAGAAGACGCCCTAGAGACCCCGCTCTTTATAATAGTTGGCTATACAATACGGGATCTACAGACCATATCAGTAATAGTAAAGAGCGGTTTACTACCTTTACGCCTAACACAGGCCAGTTACGCCCTATTAACACTGGAAATGGCCCTGTAAGCCCGGCTGGTATAGGCTCTATTACACTAGAAGTATTATCTAGAAAGGCCCCCCCTACCTATACTAAATTAGTATTAGATAACGTTTTATACCTACCTAATATTAATATAAATATTGTTAGTAGGGTTAGGCACTATAATTCGGGAGGTTGCCTTATAAAGGAAACCCTTTACGGGGGTGATAGACGCTGTATAGCTGTACTAGACTTTAAGAAATCAGGATTTTTTCTTGACGTTAAAGGCAGCTCTAAGCCTATATTACATGCAAATTTTGCTTTTCCTTTAGGCCTTACTAGTTATAATACTACTAAAAGTATAGAGCCGCAGCGTAATAAGATAGTAGTGGAAATTCCTTCTAATTCTATTAGAAAGGAAGACTATAGACCTATTATAGAGGATGCTATAGTATCCGAAGCTATAGAGCCTAATAAGCGCTATAAGCTAAGGAATTCTCCGGCTAAAGGTACTACTTTAGAAGGTGTAGGACCTTCTTTAAGGGGGAAAAGGCCCCGTAGGCCTGTAGAGCCCTTAGCTACTGCCCAGGCCCCCTATCAAAGTCCCTGTAAGACCAGGGAGCCTAAGCCCTTAACTGGCACTAGAGACCTGCCCCGTGTGCTAAGAGAGCCAGTTATAAAGGGGAATAAAGAAGAAAAGGCTATATCTAGCCCTACTTTAAAGGAGCCTAATATAGGTCAGCGAGATTACTATAATCTACTTAATATAGCTAAATTGTGGCACGTTAGGCTAGGCCATATAGGCCTGCGTCTTTTGAAAAAGACCTCTAGTATTACTAAAGGGCTGCCTAATTTTGATAAAATAAAGGAAGCTGATTTTCACTGCTCTAGCTGTGATCGAGGTAAAGCAGTGAGAAGGGTTAGTAAGGCTTTAATACCTGACCCACCTAGGGTCTTAGACTCAATAGAGGGCGATACTGTTAAAATTAGGCCTAGGCCTTATAACAGAAACCCTATAGTCTTACTTCTAGTTGACTGTAAAAGTAGGTATAGGTAGGTTTTTAACCTACCTAATAAATCAGGCCCTATAGTAGCTAACGCTATTAAGGGCTTTTTAAGGGGCCTAAGGAATGGATTTGGTAGATATCCTACTAAATTCCACTTTGACGGAGGCACTGAAATAACTGATTTATTAACTACTTGGTTGGCCAAAAGGGGTATTAAATTTAGCACTTCTGCCCCCTATATCTACGAGCAGAACGGCTTAGTAGAACGATCAGTTAGAGTTATACTAGACCGTATAAGGTGTACTTTTCTTAGTAGCGCTTTACCCTAGTATTTATGGTGCTTTATACTAGAGGCTGTAGTGGAATTAGTTAATAGTATAGCTATAACTAATAAGGAAACCACTCCTTTCCAGACGCTATTTGACGAGCTAGAGCCTGGTATTCCACATATACCTAACCTAGAGCGCTATAGGGCTATAGGCGCTGGAGGAGAGGCTATTATACCTCTAGAAAAACGGTCTAAATCGTTAAAATTTACCTCTAGGACGGAAGAGTGTAAATTACTAGTGGTATTAGGTTCTAAGACCTACCTAGTATATATACCGTCTAGAAGAGCAGTACTTAAAACCTCTACTGTTAAGTTTATAGAGGATAATACAGTACTAAGTCAGCCTACTAATAATACGGCTTTAGAGGGGGAATTAGTAGACCTAGACTTATATTTAGAGGGGGCTGTTAGCCCAGACCCTTCTAATCTTAATACTGAAAAGCCTATTAGTATAGAAATAGGACCTAGTAAGCTAGAACCCTACGAATCTTCTTCCGATAGTGAATTAGATGAACCCTTACCGGATAAGCCTATAAATCCGGTTATAGTAGGGTCTACTAGGCCTACTATATCTATTAGAAAGCCTGAATTACCAGAGGCGTTTCCCCAAACTATAAAGCCTATTTTTGCACCTAAGCCTATAGAAGTTATAGCGCCTAATCAGCCTATAACAAACGAACCTCTTGATAATAGTGATCTTATTTCAGAGGGGGATAAAATACAGCTCGATTCCTATAAGCTTTTAGCTAAGACTAGTAGCTATATACTGTCTTTTGTCTATAAGGCTCGAAAAAGGGTAATATCTAAGGATAGTACGCCTACTACTTATAAGCAAGTCTTAAAACTACCTAGAGATGAGCGTAGTAAGTAGTTAGAGGCTATTACCAAGGAATTTATCCAGTTATTAGAGCTAGGGGTTTTTAAATTCCTACCTAGGAGTCTATTACCTTCTAACCGTAAGCTTATTACCTGTCGAAACGTTCTTAAGGTTAAAAAGGACGCTAAAAACAGGCCTATGAAGTATAAATCTCGGTTAGTAGCTAGGGGCTTTATGCAGGTAGAAGGCCTAGATTACACTGTAACCTACGCCTCTACTAGTATACCACCTACTTGGCGTATACTTCTAGCTATAGGTGCTGTTCTAGACTGGGAAATAGAACAAGCTGTTGATTGCGGTAAGGGGGGTCAGGTGCTGATCCCCGTGACCGCGCAGCATATGAGCCTCTCGCTCTGGGGAATGGGGCGCGTACTGCGCCACTAAGCCTCTCGCTCTAGGGAATAGGGCGCGTACTGCGCCACTTATACGACAGCTATAAGTAGCGCACCTGCGTACTACATGATAGTTACTAACGAGCGCTCTGCTCTAACATAGGTATTTAAGGGGTATGTAACTACCCTCTAGACAGAGGGAGATATATAATAATCTAGAACTAGAACTTAAACTAGTATTTCCTTGCTGCTCTTTTTGCTCTTATTGTTTTAGATTACTACGATCTCTAGAAACCTATTAATACTGATTAGTATTGTCTCTATATTACGATATAGGGGTAACGTAGAGCGGCAAGGTAGTTAGTCAAGTACTTAATAACCTTAACTAAGTAGATTACGGTTTACTTACTAAGGGCTGTCGATTAGGCAACTAGATAACTACCCTATTAACTTAGTTATATCGCTTATAAGAAAACCGATACTATAAACCTATCCTTCTAGGCTAAGAAAGCTTAATTTAAGCTTCTAGACTAAGGAAGTATTACTTAAGAGAATACTACTAAAATCATTGTTAAACGTACAAAATAAGCTATAGCGCTCTAACGGTTATAGCTTAGGCAAAACGGATTTCAGTTCTCGAACTACTAGATATATAGCTATATTCTGAGGGTGGACCCATTTTTGTGGATACTGCTGACTAAGCTATATATTACACTATATAGCCTAGAAATAGCTTTAAAAGGCTTTTCTATTTTTAGATTTATGCCCCACTTTTGTGGAGACAGCCTCCTTAGGCTGTATAAGCGCTAGAAATAGCCTTAAAAGGCTCTTCTACTAGGTCACCTACCTACCCTATACCTACCCTGTACCTACCCTGCACCGCAGGAGCGAAAACAGAACTTACAGGAAAAGTCGTGCGGCTTACCCTGCAGCTTAGGTGGCCGTGAGTCGATTATTTAAAATCGCCAGCTTATTTGGTTTTTCGGGAAGGCGCCATGCACCTACTAAGGCGCTCCTGCCGTGTGGAAGGCAGGAACGGTCCCGGAGGGTATATGTAGGGAAGGAAATTGCGAAGCCTTACCTACTTGGACTAGAAATCAAGTTACTACGTTACCTACAACTATAAGCCTTATAGGCCTATAAGACCCACTGAAAGCCGTGATATATAAGCTTAAAGCCCCTATAATATAGCGCTATAGCCTATAACTATACCGTTATATAAGGACTTTTATAGAGGGAATACAGTAAAGGGCCCTACTTTACTATATTAGCACATACCTAGGAAGTGCTATTTAGGCCATATCAACGCTGTTGCTGCCCCTACGTACCCTATACGACTACTACTAGTAGGCTATAGTGGTTACAGATCCTTATATAGGATTACCCATTCTAATAGGTTATGAGCCCGGATAGCCTGTGGGATAGTTATCGTTGGAGTCCAATTTCAAAGCGCTACCTCTGCCTATATATATAGGGCTATTTAGGCCTCTTATAGCTGAAAATATAGTACTATATTAGCCCTAAAAAGCTATATATTACACCTTATTGAAGGCTATTTAAGGACTAAAAAGCCTGAAAATCTAGAAGGAGAAATCGCTGAGAAATCTAAGTCCTATAGTATTGACGAGCATTTGGGGCTCTTATACACTTAGGCTAGTATACTTACCTATACTAAAAGACCTTTCTACTTATAGCTGGAAGTAGAAAGGCTAGCGTTTTAGAATTTCTAGCGCTAAAGACCTATATTTCCCTACTATAGAGCCCTTTCTATAGATATATCTATAGGCGGTAGTTAAGTCCCTACGTCGAAGTCTCTAGCCCTTAGAGCCTAGTTTAGAATTTCTACTAGAAAGCCCTACTAAGTAGCAAGGAGGCAGCGCTATAAACCTACTAAGCGCTAAGACTAGCCTAGAAAATCACTACTATAATTAGTGAGCTAGCTAATTAGCTTTAGTAAACTGGAAGCTAATTAAGTGCTTTAGCTAGCACTATAAAGTAAATAGTAGCTCATTTCCAATAGCGGATCAAGCTAAAGGGAAGGGTATAGCGCCTAAAAGGGCTAGTAACCCAGCTGATCCAGGGCAATCTTCTAGGCCTCTACCACCTATACGAACCCTATCAGAAGATGAGGAAGATGGCGAAGACTATAGCGAGGTTATAGAAGTCCTAAAACAGTATATAAAATCTTATAAGCGAGTTATAGCTAGCCAATCTAGTGATATAAAAACACTACTTTTAAGTCTAAATACCTTAAAAGCCTCTGTCGAGGATAGCGTTAGCGCTATAAAGAACATATCTTCTACTTTAGCTTCTCTAACTAATAGTAGCAATGCTGCTGCTACTGGAAAGACTAGCTATAGTCCTAGATTTGATCCTTTTAGCGGTACTATGGATTTAGATTCTCCTCCATATCCCCCTAGGAAAGAGCCCCATCTAGGGCCGGCTGTAGATAATACAGCTACTAGTAATTTAGACCCCCCTATAGATACAGGGTCTAAGGAAGGCTTTAAGGATACTATTACTAGTAGTATAGTAAAGGAGCTTTCTAAAAAGGCCTATACTATACCGGACGATAGTAAGCTTAGCGGGGAAAGCAATTTTGAATAGTGGATTCAGGCTTTAAGTATAGTGCTAAGAGCGTTAGGGATATCTAATTTTTTAGAAAACCCTGATATATCTAACACTTATAGCAACTCTGATCAAGCTGTTCTTTTAATGCTTCTACGTGATAGCTTATCTAGTAGCCCTAGGGCTGCTATATCGTGGATTTATATACCTTCTAAGGCCTTTAAGCTGCTTGTTAGGCAGTATAGCCGACCTATAGAGTCTAAAAAGGAGGACGTCTATAACGAATTCCATGCCCTTACTTTTAGTACCTATAGAAAAGGCTTGTCAGCTTTTAACGCTGAATTTAACGGCTATCTTGCTAAGCTTACCATAGCTAAAATAGATATAGATCCCTCTTTAATACTAAATCTGTTGGTAGGTTTCCGGAGATCGTAGTGATCTAAAACGATAAAGAGTAAAGCGAGCAGCAAGGAAATACTAGTTTAAGTTCTGGTTCTGGATTGTCTGTCTCCCTCTATCTAAGGGGTGGTTGCGCACCCCTTAAATACCTATGTTAAGTGGAGCGCTCGTTGGTAACTATTATGTGGTACGTAGGTGCGCTACTTATAGCTGTCGTATAAGTAGCGTAGTACATGCCCTATTCCCTAGAGCGGGAGGCTTAGTAGTATAGTACGTGCCTTATTCCTAGAGTAAGAGGCTTATATACTGTATAGTTACAGGGATCGTTACCTAATCCCCTTTACTGTAATTAATACCGGCAACTCTTCTTTTATAACTACGCTAGCGCTTTATTAACTGAAATAGGAAATCCCAAATCATTTCGCTCCCTTTGTTGCTAGAATAGGAAATACTAATCACTTAACTTCTCGTTTGCTAATTAGAATGTTGAATTCTAGTTGCTAATCCCTGGCGTAGAAGGCGCGACTTTAGCGCCTTTTAGATATGCTTCTAAACGGCGTAATAGTAAGCGCGTTATGCTAGCAACTATTGTTATAAAAGCTTATAGTCCTAAATAGGAATTATAATAGGAAAAATCAGAGCTCTAGGCTGGCTAATTACAAACTCCGAACGCTCTTACCCTAAACCTATAAATAGGTAGGTTCTCCTACTATATACTACCCGTTCTCTTCCTCCCTATGATCTGTACTAGCAGCAGTAGCAGTAGTAACAATAACAGTAGTAGCTGCAGTAGTAATAACAATAGTAGTAGTATTAGTAGTACTAGCAGCAATAAGTAAGTTGCTTACTATTATGTATTGATGCTTAAGTATACTAATCTTATTGTTTATAGTATTGGATTTTGATGATGAGTGGAGTAGGTGCTCCTATAGAAGCGCGGGCGGCGACGCCTGTATATACACTAAGGATAAGGGTAGCAACGCCCTTAATACGCTTATAACTAACGCTCCTAACAAGTATTTTACCTAGAAGGGCAATAATAACGTGTCTAAGGATGTGTCTGAGCATGCTGTTACCGATAACGGTAACTAGGAGAGCGTAGTAGGCGGCGACAATAGCAACGATAACGGCGACGATCCCGACGCTGCGGATATAGCTGCGCTTACTATATAGCCCGAGTCTGTAGGTGGCTGTACCGACGCTGACTCCGCGCCCCTTAATTCTAAGGGGCTAATCGCGTATATATACATCCTGCTTAAGCAGGCTACTACGCTCTAGTATAAGGAGGAGGTAGAGGAGGAGGTAGTATATAAGGTAGAGATCGCTGCGTATAAGGCGCGTAAGCACGCTCTGCCTACATCGCCGGCTGCGAAGAAGGCAGTGTTGGCGGCTGTGCATACGCGGCGTAAGGCGCTGCTTGCCGCTGCAAGCGCGCCTATACCGTCGGTAGTAACCCTAGTAGTAGTAACGGCAAGTTTGTTATCCGGTAAAAGCTCAGACGACTCTATTGTCTACTCTAGCTACTATATACGCTATACATTAGACTATATAAAGCCTTGTAAAAGGTCGTTATACACTTGTATATGCAAACTAGAGGGTAAGTGTCTTACTCTTATTATCCTTGTTATTGATATTGCTAATATATATAAAGTTTGTGGCCTATATAATGCTATATACACTGTCCTTTGCCTCAGCTGCCTACGCTTGCTTTTAGCAGGCGTTAAGGACTCGTTTAATAAGTCCGGCAATTTCGCGCTATATACGGCGTACTACGACTGTATGTTAGGCTATAGCCTCTAATACTAGCAGTACTTGTCCAGGCACTTATATATACTGATATAAGTTCCATTTGTATATTGTTTCTATTGTCTTATTATTCCTAACGTATATCGTAGCCCTAAGTTAGTCCGTCTGTTCTTAGACCGCTTCTTAAAGCTCTGCTTTAACCTAGCTATAAAGGCTAAAGTAAGTTATAATCTTTAGTAGTATCTATTGTTTAATTGGAATACTTATTGGTTATAGGATTAGAAGATATAGCATAACAGCGCCAAGTGCGCCTTAGTCCTAGTAGATAAGGCGCGCGCTCTCGTTAAGCGCGGGGCACCTACAGCGGGCATAACGCCTACGCAGAAAAAGCTTATAGCAATAGCCGCTATAGGCAAGGCTATTGATATTTTGTTATTGTGATTGGGGGGTAGGGGGCGCTGGCGCGTATATCGCGCTAGCTATAAGAGTATAAATTAAGATCGTTTCGCGCTTTGCCTTATATTCCTTATTATACTATAAATGAATTGTCCTAGTAGTCTTTGTCTTTTACGCTTATAATCTCGCCCTAAGTTATATAGACTCTTCCTATTGCTTAGCCAGGCGTTAAACCTAGCCTTCTACTCTAATCTTAGCTATATTAGCAGTAATAAGCTTTTTAAGCGTCTTATTCAGCGTACGTTTAGTTATAGCGTTAGCTAGGTTATCGTCGCTACTAATCCACCTGATTTCTGTGATTTTACGTTTTTCGTAGCTCTGGCGCAGTACTATTATATCGATCATAAGGCGCTTCTCCGCCGTTATACCGAGCTTTACCAGGCATTCGTATAAGCTGAACAAATCCGTATATATGACAATTAGTAGTAGCAAGGGTAGGCCTAGATATAAGTAGATTTTGGCGAGCATCTAGTGCAATATATACCTAAGATCAAACCCGCTTACTATACTATATATCTTACTTACTAGAATGCTCCGCGTTACCCGCTTATACTTAGTTAAAGACTAGTATACGATGTTGCTATATAAGTTAAACTCATTTATACTACTTGTCTTATTGCCAAATATAATAACAAACCTAATTTACAATGTTATATCTATATTATTAGCGAATGATCCGTCTATAAAGACAAAGAGCTTAGCTATCTTAAGTTCGAGTTGCAGATAGCGCAGCCTACGCGTCAAGTTCTCAATCTGCTATTGCAATCGAGCGTTGAGCTTAGCGATCTCGGCTATACCGGGCTTAGTTAACTATGCTATTACTAACAAGTCGAAAGTCGCCTCTGGTTAGTAAATTATAGCAATGTAGGCACTATATATATATTATTCGACGTATATTTGTTTCGCTGTCTTAGCGTCTTAGCTTATAAGTTCGAGTTGTATAGCTTACCCCTTTACCAAACCTTAATAGTATCTATACTTATTTTAAGCCTATATCCGTTAAAATCCGTAATCGATTTATCCGTTAAAAATACTAGCGGCTTGCACTTAAAGCCGGCCTTGTCTAGCTTGAGCTTCTTCTTATCTATAAAGGCTTGCTCGCTGATATTAAGAGTATCGTCGGTTTATAGGCTAACGATTCTAAATCCGCTTCCTATTTACGTCTTACTGATTATAAGGTATAGGTCGAAGGCGCTTAGCTTAAAATCAAGATATTTGGTATACTAGTTCATATATGTTACCCACTAGTATAGTCCGGCTTTAGCCAGTCTATATAATAGGGTTTTAATAAGTAAGATAGTATAAGGGGGATAGAGCGTCTTAAGCTCTTTAGGTAATAGAAGAATCACTTTCCTTGCTAGCTATAACTTGGCTTGTATATAAGCCTGGATAACGTTGTATACCTATACCTTAAAACCAAAGCGCGTTTAAAGCGTTAGGAATAGTAAGAGCATAAGCCGCTATACGTATCGCTAGATCGTCGGTAACTAAGTAAGAAGGTACTTCTTGTCTTTATTGCTAAATCCCTAAGCTATAAAATATAACTTTTTACATAGTATAGTAAGCTTGTCTTTTACTTCCTAAACAATCCTTGATTTGAAAATTTAGTAGCTTGACGTATCTACTGGTATCTAGATCGCTTTGATTACCCTAGCTACTAGGAGGGAGTTCAGTTCCGCTTTGTTAGATTCTTAGAATAGCGCACTAGGTATAGTGATCTTGCCTTTAGCTTGTAGTTTAAGCGTAAGATTATAGTCGTACTTCTCTTTTTCCGAAATAAAGTTGTTAGTAGGTACTAGGTTCTTTCAGGGTTATCTACGCTAGTAAGGTTACTTAGGCTAGGGATATTGGAATAGCTCTAGCCGCTTAGCCCTAGTTTAGTCGGTTTGCTTGTCCTATACTAGCTCCTAGTAATATAGTTTAACTACTATATTCCGAAATTCCGTAGGTCCGTTAACTATATTAACAATCACTGCTGTATCTATGGCTAAGATTACCTTATAGGGTCCTATCTATCGATTAGTTTCTTAGAATACTAGTACTTCCGTACCTACCTTAAGTAAGCATAGTAGCACATCTTCTATACTTAGTCTATTATACTACGTAAGAGCGTCTTACATAGTCCTTATATTGTTAAGGATATGTAATTACACTATAGCCTTCTAAATTGCGCCCGCTTAGCGTAGTTAAGATAGAGAAGGCGGCACGTCTATAGTTAGGCATAGGTATACGCCAAAAACTAAGAGCGTTAGCATAAGCCTGTCCAGGCCAGCAGTATTATTAACCGTGCTTAGTGTTACTTATAAGTATATTTCTTTTAAGCAAGTCCTAGTAGTCTTGGATTTAATAATATTATACGCCTGTCTTAGTAGTCTATAATACTGCTCGATCTTACCAACTAATTGGTATACCTCGACTAGTATAGAGTAGCAAGTTATACCTATAAGCTTAGCCTTAGCCTAGAACTTATATGCTTCGAAGTTAGTGCCTTTATTATAGTGTAAAACGTTAGATAGTCTAAGGTATATATCGATCTAACATTCCTTTAGCCGCTCCTATATCTCCTTAGCTAAAAGATTGTTTAGAAAGCGGGCTATCTAGAATGAAGTTGCAACGTTGACTATATATAGTACCTTAGAACTATTAATATCTAAGACGTCTATAACGATCTTAAAGTTAAAGTAAATGTTATTTTATAACGCAAATCTAAATTGTTATAGCGCTACTCCTTTAATCTAATAAAAATGATAGAACTTGTTGATCATCTCGATAGTGCTATACTCTACTTAGTAATCTGCTTGTTATAGTAGTTTGTACAATCTATTAACTATAGGATGTCTATAGTGTTGATAAATGCGCCTTAGCTTAGCCTCTATAAGTTGTAGAGGCGTAGGATGCTTATTATCTGTAGTAAACGCTATGCTTAGCAGCTTAATCCCTTTAATAGGGATCTATAGGTATCCCTATTTCCGCTGAACATATATACGCTTCCCTAACTTAGATACAAGCTTGTTTATCGTATTATTAAGGTAGATATTAAGCTCGTCTATGTCTTTCAGATATATAAGAAAAGGGGTTAGCGTCTTTAATATATAGAAAGTTATATAACCGATGTTAAGCTCTACTCTAACTATGCTAAGCGATCGTTTTAAATCCCCGGACCTAAAAAGAATATTCGCTTCCCCTATATACGTCTTATCAATCTTAAGTAATCCGATTATCTTTTTCAGTGTAAGGAATTGTCAAAGTCTGGCGGTTGAAACGTTAGTAGCCCTAGTATCAGGTATAATTCCTTGGAATTCGGCCTTAGTATACCTGTTAAGTACGAATTGAACGGCTTCCGTTCTCTCTATATCCTTTTTACTGTCTTTCCATAGCTGGTTACTCCTAGTAATTAGATAGAGGAAAGCTTAGTTCGTAAAGTAAATCACTGCCGTTTATTCTTCTTTAAAACTGATTACTAGCGCTTTGTTTTTACCTTAAGCTTAATCGGTCTTATAGTTGTCTACCTATGCTCTAAGCTCGGTATCTTCTTCCCTTATATTATATTTATCGTCTAAACCCTTATAGTTAAGGAGAAACGCCGTATATCGTCTATAATCTTTATTAATACCCTTCTATTTAAGCTATTCGCTCTTAGCTATTGCCTGTTCTTCTTAGCTATATATAAAGGATCGGTAATCTAGCTTACTGTAAATCCAGTAGCCTACCTTAGTATAGGTTTTGTTATAGTCTCTTTACTAAAACTTGTTTTGCTTTCTATACCCTATAGCGCCTCTAGGCTGCTATGCGTATATAGTCCGGTTCCTTTTAAAGATCGAATCTATAATTGAGTTGCCCTGATAGTTTCTTATAAGCCTGGCTTTTATCATGATAAACCTATAGTCTATTAGGAATTAGCGATATATACGATCTGCCTCTTTAACGTTAAGTGTCTAACAGAGTATAGCTGCTAGCTCTTCGAAGCTTATTAGTAGTTTATATAGGGCAATCTTTAGCTTAGATACTCCTTAGTAAGCTCAGATTATATTAGTAACCAGGAATTCTTTATAGTTATAGAGCGGACTAAGCCTATATTAGCTTTGCTAGAGTCTATTGAGCAAGATCTAGAGAATTTCCTTTATTAACTTGGTACTGTTCTTGCTTTTAAGGTATATAGACTGGAAAGTAATAGTATTCCAAACATATAGATAGTTATTCTACTTAGTACTTGTCTCGAAGTATCCCTTTAAGATATTATATAGTTTAACGAAAGAGATACTAAGTAGGATATAGTATAAGTGGTATTCCTTAGCTCGTCCTGAAAGAGCGTTCGGAAAAACAGTGCTAAACTAGCTATAATCGATCTGGAATATCCAGCAGCGGTAGAGGAAGAAACGAACTTTGTTATTAAGGATATTATTATTAGACCTGGAATAGCTATCCTTCAAGTCCTAAGACTTAATAAAATCGGTAAGGGTCTTCCGATTAATAGTCGTCTTGTTTATCCAGCCTGTTTCGATCAGTAAAATAGCTATATACTTAGTGCTTCCGCATATAATATACTTATACTAAGTATATTGCTCTTTATTACTTGCCTAAGGTTAAGCGTGTCCTAGCCTATAGTTAGGGTTAATACCGGGGGTTTATATATATTATATAGGGTTTCGTCGTCCCCCTTAATTAGTCCCCTAGTTATAGCCTTAGTAGTTACCTTGGCTATAACCTTGGCTGTAACCTTAGCCGGCACTTTAGGTAGTTAGTGGTAATCTATGGCCTTCGCTAGCGCCCTTATTAGCCGGCGGGAATCCTGCTCCTATTACGCTTCTAAGTCCACAAATTGGAAATATCATCCATAGCTTCTGATTTGGCAGGTAGAGGGTATTTCCGAACTTGTTATAGTTACTGGCGTTAAGCGTCCTGCTCTAGGCCACTGTTTAATATATACTTAGGCCTAGGCTGCTTGCCGGTTAATCGTCGTTTATAATCGAGCTACTTACTAGTTCGAATTACTAGGTAGCGTTTACAGTTATATTACCGACTTGTATGTCCCCCTGTATTACCTCCTTCTAGTAGGAACTAGTAGCGAAATCTTAGGTTGTTATTAGTGCAATCTCCTTCCCTTTTTCCGTTTAAGCGGGAGGAGATGCTGTTCTAAGCTATCTATACTCGGCCTAGATTGACATCCTACGAATTTAGGGGAGTATATTAGGCCCTAGATTGTTAGATAGGTTATTAGCAAGCGTTATAAGTCCCTTAGAGAGCTTCTACCCTTTCGAGCCGTCTATAAGGATATAGCTGTTATTAAGCGTTTAGCGTAGTTATAAGTATAGTTTGTTGTTTAACTTGTTAAAGTAGTTAGCTATCTAGTCCTTAAAATCCAAGCGGAATTTATAGTATAGATCTTTAGACTATTGCCCCTTATAAGTACCGAGGTAGGAGAGCGTATATAAGTTAAGTACTTTATTACTATTATACTCTAGATCGATATGCTCTAGCAATCTATAGAAGGTTTAAGCGTTAAATTTGTCAATACTTATAATAGGTAGCCAAATAGGGAATTCTTATTTAAAATGCTCTTTAAGATCCTAGGCTATACTTGACAAAATACTTAGTATATAATAAGGGTTCGTCTTAATATCCTCCCTTCCTAAGGTTCTATAGATAGAAGGATTTTAGAACGCTATAGTATATTAATTGTAGTAAAGTTTATTAGCAATATAGTTTTAGTAGTATTCTCTTAAGCAACGCTTCCTTAGTCTAGAAGCTTAGGTCGAGCTTCCTTAGCCTAGGAGGATAGGTTTATAATATCGGTTTTCTTACAAGCGATATTGCTAAGTTAATAGGGTGGTTATCTAGTCGCCTAATCGACAGCCTTTAGTAAGTAAACTGTAATCTACTTAGTTAAGGTTATTAAGTACTTGACTAACTACCTTACCGCTCTACGTTACCCCTATATCGCAATATAGAGATAATACTAATTAGTATTAGTAGGTTTCTAGAGATTATAGTAATCTAAAACGATAAAGAGCAAAGCAAGTAGCAAGGAAATACTAGTTTAAGTTCTAGTTCTAGATTATCTATCTCCCTCTATCTAAGAGGTAGTTACGCACCCTTTAAATACCTATATTAAGCAGAGCGCTCGTTAGTGACCATTATATGGTACATAGGTACGCCACTTATAGCTATCGTACAAGTAGCGCAGTACGCGCCCTATTCCCTAGAGCGGGAGGCTCAGTAGTACAGTACGTGCCCTATTCCTAGAGCGAGAGGCTCATATGCTGCACGGTCACAGGGATCGTCACCTAATCCCCCTTACCGCAATCAACAAAATCATTATTTTAAGGCTCTAGAATCTAAGTTTCCTAGCTAGGTATTACGCCAAAGGAGCTCTATAAGACAGGCTAGAATGCTAGGCCTTACAGCCTCTAGCCTTAATATAGAATATCTAATGGCTGATATTCTAGAAGAATCTAGGAACCCGGCTACAGAGGTGTATAGAGCAGCTCATATAGCTAATAGCTCTAATTCAACCCCTAATTCAAATTCTAACCCTAGTAAGAAGGGTAAAAATATATATATATTGTATTCCACCTATAGAGTCCTTATTGGACTATAAGGAGCTGCTAGCTTACACTAATGCTAGAGGAAAACCGGAAAACGGATGAAAAACCTCCAACGAACTCAAACAAGGCGGGCAACCTAGCAAGAGGAAAAAAGCAGTACTAAAAGAAAAACACAGTATAAGGGGAGGCCGTCTAGGAGGCTACTTAGGGAAATTGCGCCTATTCCCCTACCCGTCTCCTATAAGAACGCCCTATATCTCAATTAATATAGGGCTTGGGGTAGGGGAATAAGGAAGAGGTCTTATTAGTGAAAGAGGTAAAGGTAGGTCTAGGCTTAAAGCTTAGAAGCTTATAAGCTTAGCCTTATAGCCTTCCCTCTTACCTTAGGCATAGTAGTAAGATACCAGCTATAGGAAAGGGTAGAAGGAAAGTAGTCTAAAGGAAAGGAGGGAGGCTATCTTAAACAAAAGAAGTAGAAATAAAAGGAAAGAAAAGACTTAGAGCATATCTGTATCCTCCTCCTCTATAGAGCCCCTTGCCGGCTCTAGGGAGGAGGGTACAGGTATAGCTATAGCTATAGCTATAGGGTTGGTAGTAGTAGTGAAGGTAGCAGTAGGGATTTTGTTAAAAGCCTCCCTTATTATCCTTTGGGAAAGGAGGGCTATAGTAGCGGTAGTAGTGGTGGCGGGTATTATAGAAGGGCATCTACAGCAGCGTTTTCTAGCTACTACTATATAGCCCTCTTCTCCTTCTAGCTAGTCTTCTGTCGATATTACTGGCTTAAGAGGGCCTGGAAGGTCGAAGTTGATAAGCCTATTTTAAAGGTAGGCCTTTGCTTATGCCCTATATTTCTTCCTTTTAGGGCATTCCTCTACCCTAGTATGGTAGTCTCCTTAGCAGTTCCGGCAGTTCTAGGCCCTAGTACAGGCTTCGTTGGTATGCTTCTTCTTTTCTTAGCCGCAGTTATAGTAGAGGACAGGGGAGTGGCAGTATTTAGCCTTATGCCCCTAACGCTAGTAGTTAAAGCACTAAAGGGCCCTAGCCTTATCGATATAAGGCTCTGCTTTTAGGGCCCTATAAGCCTAGAAGATGCCGTCTTAATAGGCCTTATAAGCCTCTTATTAGCTAGAAAAGGCTATAAGTGCTAAGACTCTTGTTCTTTCGATTTAGAGTAGGTACTAGACTTTAGCTTAGAGGGCTAAGGGATATACTTCTTTTGCAGCTACTAAGAGGCTAGCTTCCATTATCTGATCAGCTGTTATAAGCCCCTTAACAGCTACTGCCCAGGTAGTAGTATAGAGGGAGGCCTCTGGTAATAAAGAGGCTAGCCAGGCTATATTTTCCTCTAAGGCCTTCTTTACCTTCTCTTCCTCTATAACTAGTATAAGGTTACCGCTTAGTAGGGTCCTTACCCCCTTAATAGTATGCCCTATTGCCTTCTAAACTGCCTATACGATCTCTAGCGCTGATTTCTAACTGAGGGGGGAGGAGGCTAATCCTAGGCGTATAAGGACTTGTTTTTCTAGGCCTAGTTTAGTCGGCTTTACCCTAGCTGCTGCTATAGTAGCCCAGGTATGGCGGGTCTCGGGCTAAGGGGCTGGTTGCTGCTGTTGTTGTTGTTGCTGTTGTTGTTACTATTGTTGTTGCTTCTTCTGCCTCAGGGCCTAGGTAACGAACAAGGGAAATATCAGGGCTTTTTTCTCCTCCTCTTTCAAGATCTACGTTAAGGCTAGCTTTCTAGCTAGCCCGGTATATTCAACGATTTCCTTAAAAGCCGGGTTATTGACTAAAAGACTGACTATCTGGTCTATAAGACCAGAGAAGGTAAGGGTAAGGGTTATAGGTGGTAGGGCTTTTTCTTTCCCCTTTTTAAAGGGGGTAGGGGCAGCGGTAGCGGTAGTAGCGTATTAACTGCTGGAAAGCCCTTTAAAAGGGCTATCAAACGGTATATCACTCGACCTAATAGCGGTTATAGTAGTAGCAGGGTTGGCGGCGGAAGTAGTGGTAGTAGTAGTAGCAGTAGCGGTAGTAAGGTAGGTCAAAAAGCTATAGCCCGAGCGCTCAGGGGCTTTATTAACAGCCCCTAGGGGGCTAGGGGCGGCAGGGTTCAGGTTAGCGGGGTTCGGATCAGAGGGGTCAGTACGGTCGGGGCTAGGGCACGTAACTATAGGGCCCATACGCCCGCCCTACTACAGCTGCAGATTTCTAGCCACGGTTAACCACATCGTACGGTCAGAATCCGACCACAGCACCGTCGAACAAGCGACTGCGCCGCAGCCAAATTTAGCGTATGTTGAGTCCTCAGTTAGACAAGTGGATTGCAAAAGAGTGCAGTCGATTTGGAGCGGTCCTAACCAAGAACGCGTTTTCGGATGTGTGATGTCGCGAAGGGTAAAAATAAGAAAAAGGGTAAGAAGAAGGCTAGTTATAATGTTGAAGGGCAGAATTATAGTGCTAAAAGTGCCGAACAGGCCTCCTTTATGCTAGGGTCTTATAACCTAGCTATAGAAGAAGAAGAGGAATCCGACTCTAGTTCTAATTCTAGTTCTTCTAGCGATTCTAATACCCAATTAGCACAGCTATTAGCGTTAAAAGGGTATAAGAAGCGTAAGGACTTTAAAGGAAAAGGCCTAAAAACCTCTTCTAATAAGGCAAAATATAAAGATAATCAGCCTAGAAGACGCCCTAGAGACCCCGCTCTTTATAATAGTTGGCTATACGATACGGGATCTACGGACCATATTAGTAATAGTAAAGAGCGGTTTACTACCTTTACGCCTAACACAGGCCAGTTACGCCCTATTAACACTGGAAATGGCCCTGTAAGCCCGGCTAGTATAGGCTCTATTACACTAGAAGTATTATCTAGAAAGGCCCCCCCTACCTATACTAAATTAGTATTAGATAACGTTTTATACCTACCTAATATTAATATAAATATTATTAGCGGGGTTAGGCACTATGATTCGGGAGGTTGCCTTATAAAGGAAACCCTTTACGGGGGTGATAGACGCTGTATAGCTGTACTAGACTTTAAAAAATCAGGATTTTTTCTTGACGTTAAAGGCAGCTCTAAGCCTATATTACATGCAAATTTCGCTTTTCCTTTAGGCCTTACTAGTTATAATACTACTAAAAGTATAGAGCCGCAGCGTAATAAGATAGTGGTGGAAATTCCTTCTAATTCTATTAGAAAGGAAGACTATAGACCTATTATAGAGGATGCTATAGTATCCGAAGCTATAGAGCCTAATAAGCGCTATAAGCTAAGGAATTCTCCGGCTAAGGGTACTACTTTAGAAGGTGTAGGACCTTCTTTAAGGGGGAAAAGGCCCCGTAGGCCTGTAGAGCCCTTAGCCACTGCCCAGGCCCCCGATTAAAGTCCCCGTGAGACTAGGGAGCCTGAGCCCTTAACTAGCACTGGAGACCTGCCCCGTGTGCTAAGAGAGCCAGTTATAGAGGGGAATAAAGTAGTAGAAAAGGCTATATCTAGCCCTACTTTAAAGGAGCCTAATATAGGTCAGCGAGATTACTATAATCTACTTAATTTAGCTAAATTGTGGCACGTTAGGCTAGGCCATATAGGCCTACGTCTTTTGAAAAAGACCTCTAGTATTACTAAAGGGCTGCCTAATTTTGATAAAATAAAGGAAGCTGATTTTCACTGCTCTAGCTGTGATCGAGGTAAAGCAGTGAGAAGGGTTAGTAAGGCTTTAATACCTGACCCACCTAGGGTCTTAGACTTAATAGAGGGCGATACTGTTAAAATTAGGCCTAGGCCTTATAATAGAAACCCTATAGTCTTACTTCTAGTTGACCGTAAAAGTAGGTATAGGTGGGTTTTTAACCTACCTAATAAATCAGGCCCTATAGTAGCTGTGACGGAACATGGTGACGGTCATGGAGTGACCCATCTGGGACTGGGGCTCTCTATGCTTAGACATCCTGACAAGCTGCTTGTCAGGCTTAGAGGCGCCTATATAAGGAGTGGCAGGTTCTGTAGTAAGAAGAAGAACAGGCATATTCACTTCTTTATATCCATTACCTGCTTTTTACATAACAGTTATAAGCCTGGTACTAGTATTATTAACTTGACTAACTATACATAATATATATTAAGCCCTCCTATTATCATTACTACTCTATTATCCGCCCCTTAACTCCCTACTTAAGATATCAACAACCCTAAATTCAGTATATTTAACGTCTATTATCCTAAAAGGCCTGTTAATATAGATAGCCTAGCGTCTCGACATATAGACACTAGCGTTAGCCCTTAGAATTTAGGAAGATATTAATCTAGACTTAATATCTACTTTAGCAGACGTGGAAATTCTCGACCTAGGACAGGAAGAATAGGCTTATTAAGCCAATTCTAAGTAGGCAGCCTAGTACAACAAGGCTATCGTATATTATTAAGAGAAAATTCAACTTCTTAGTATATCGACTTAAGATATAGCCTTAGCACCTCCCCTACCAGTTCGGCCGACCCTTATTACCCTATATAACTTAGAAGAAGCATATAGGACTTACCTTCTAATATAACAGTCTAAAAGGGCTACTACTAAGCTAAAGGAGGCAAATTACCTAAAGTTTCTAAACTAGATTCTTTAGTCTATAGATTACAGCGTTAGGAAGACAGCTATTTAGTTATATTAGTCATTAAAGCAGAGATAAGGGTTAGAATAGTACTAGAATCTTCGGCCTCTTATATAAGCTCTAAAGAAAGACAATACTCTATTAGACTTAGCAAAGAAAGTCTAGATTAAATCTTAGTATAAGGTAGTACTTAGATAGGCTAAAAATAGCCGAACTAGGCTAATCTACTAGTATAAGGACTGGCAGAAATTTTACCGGGTTACGCTAATCAAGAGGATTCCGGCTATTACAGGCGTTACTGCCATTAGAAGAGTTCTTTAAGCCCTAGCAGCAAGGCTAACTCTATAATAGGCTAATAGTTAGCTCTAATAGATCGTTCTAGCTAAAGCAACTGGCTAAGCAAGTCTACTTATACTAGAGATTATTAATAGGACCCTTCTTAGCCTTATAATAGAATCTTAGTAGTAACAAGCCTATAGAAATCCAGCTAGAGTATACTCTACCTTTACTTAACTTTCTAACGATAAAAACCCGCTACCTACTCTATACTCTAATTAAGAAAGAGGCTAAAGATAGCCTTAAGGATAGTATACCTAGGGTAGTTAGGGTAGAAATCGTTAAGGATCCTGAAATAAGAGCTACTAATACCCTTATTGTCGATTCGCTCTCACTGCAGTGAAAGGCTTCCGGTAGATAGTAAGGAACAAGAACAGTAAGACAGAGAAAGAGCAAAATAACAAGTACGATTCCTATGGTAATGATTGATGATCTGTTCCTTTTTCCTCTCTTTCTTGCTCTCCTAGATACAGGGCGTTGTAACCCTGTATCCTGACTAGGGTTGTGCCTAGCGCTAGTATAGGGGTTATGCCCTATATCTAGCCATTCTCTTACTATGACCAACCTATACTAGCTACGATAGCCCGCTAGTAATCGACACTGGCTCTCTTTTCTTTTTGGTTACGGTCTGTCCTTATAGGATATCCTTACCTATAGTCCGCCACTTAACGCGCTTTGTCTATACGAGACAGGGCGTGTGTTACGTCCTATAATCAATTCTTAACGCGTCTTATTCCTATAAAACAAGTCGTGTATTGCGTTCTATAAGTACTATATAAAGCGTACGTTGCGCTTTGCCTGCAGCGACATGTCTATGTCGCCCGTTGCCGTGCCAATCCTACTATACGACCACCTTCTATCTCCTTTTCCCTTTTCTTTCTTAGTTATAGCCTGCCTATCCCTTAACTAATCAACAATGCCCTTTTCTACTAGTATTATCTTCTTATTATTACATACTCCTAGACCGTCTACTATAAAATAAATAGAACAATAGGCTAGCCTATACTTCCAACGTAGTTCTTCTCTTTTAAGTCTTGCTAATAAAAATGTATATATATATAGCCTTCTTGCCCTACTGCTGCTACTACTGTGCTTTGTTATTTTGCTAACCTGCTTATAGCTAACATAGACTCCCTTTCCAACTTAGACGACTTAGTATACGATATCCTAGGTAAGTACTTTATTGTTGTCTACTGTACTAGCTTTATTGTCTGCCATATATACATCGTATTCTGCGTATTATCGGCGTAGGTGCGTCTTGTTTATTAACATCCTAGCGCGATATAGGTATACCCGCCGCGCCCCCAGCCCTGGCGCCTATACTGGCTAAGCCGGCTAAGATCACGCCAGCTATACGTCGCGCGGCTGCCCGTAAGGCTAAGCAGCGCGAGTTGGCCAAGGCCTGTACTATAGCAGGTAGGGCAGCGGCTGCTAAGCGCCGTAAGAAGCGTAAGGAGGCTGCAGCTAATGCCTAGGCCTATAAGCTGGCTAAGAAGGAGGACCTATAGCGCTCTAAGCGCACTACCGGCAGTAATGCCGGCAGATATACTACTGATTCCGGCCTTATAGCTGATAAGGACGATAATAACACCTATAATAGGGCATACGTCCCTCCTACTAACGTAGAGGAGGAGGAGGAGGAGGAGGAGGAGGACAGTAGCGGTAATAACAATGATGTTAACAGCGGTACTAGCAATAGTACTAATAAAGGCAAGGGTAGTAGCGTATATAAGCGCAGTAAGGGCGCTTTGCGCTGCAAAGGTAAGTTTTAAAGTACAGCTATACTTTAGAATATAGCTGACATTTTTGTAATTTCTAGATATGCCGCTATGCAAGTGACAGCGTGTTGTGTCCTACCCCTATAGCCCCCCTAGCGTGCCCTACGCTAATATATACGTTTACTACGTCCAGGTAGTAACAGCTAGTAAAGGCCAGGGTCCTAACAATACGTAGCGTTAGGACTAGTATTGCTAGGATTATATCAGGGTTGTTAGCGGCCATTGTTGGTCCTGCTTAGCTGGCGGTAGTTGCAAGCTGCTATAAGCGCTTTGTCTTATGTAAATGAAACCGCGGTCGTGCTTTAATTTGCCTATATAGCTCTACGTTGGCGCGCCCTGTTATAGCGCGCTATCTTAAAGTCTTTATAGCTTTTAAGCCTGCCTCTGCTATAAGCCCTCCCCTCTATCTTCTTAGCAATATACTAACTTGTTAAAGGCTGTTAAGAAGTAGTGGTATAGGGACTAGTAGGAGTGGCGGTCCGCTATCCGCTATGTTCTTACGCTGTTTAGTAGCGGTAAGAAGGAGGCGGACTTAGCAGGGATGGGGAAGAAGGCCTTGCAAAAGGCCTATATATAGGCGTCGGCCTATATAGCCAAAGCACTTTTGTTATTAGTAGTATAGGGGGAGGAGAAGGAGAAAAATATAAAAATATAAAAAAATATGAAAGTATATTGCGCTTTGTCTTGCAGTCCTACTACGCTTGTTACGTTTTATTCTTTCGTTTTACAGCGTATTTGTACCTTGTCTTCCCTCCTCTTTTGCAGCGTATTAGCGTATAGCATATCCCGCCCTTGCTATCTTTCTTTTATCGGTATACTGCGGTCGCTATACGGCAATTATCGCTGCGTTACCTAACCCTCTATATATATCTTGGCTATATTATTATTGACCAGTGCTATAAGTGCCCGGTTAGGCAGTCTTTTTGTTATGGCGTCTGCTAGGTTGTCCTCTCTGTTGATCTACCTAACCTTCTAAATCTCCCTATTCTTGTAGCTCTACTATAAAGCTATAATATCGATTATAAGGCGCTTTTCGATAGTACTACCAAGCTTGACCAGGCACTTGTATAGACTAAAAGAGTCTATATAAAGAATAATTAGAAGGTTAGCCCCTAGGTTAAGGTAGGTAAAAATCGTAGAAATAGTCTGCTGGACTATAAAACTGATATTAAAGCTAGCTACTATCCTGTAGATCTTGCTGGCTAGTACGCTTCTCGTTACCCTCTTGTACTTCGTTAAGGACTAGTGGACTATATTTCTGTAAATTCGAAAAGCAGCCTCTCCTAGTACGTTGTCTTCGTTGGCTAGTAGTATAATGTAGCCGATCTAAGAAGTTAGGTCTACGTTATTAGCAAAGGACCTGTTAATAAAGATGAATAGTTTAGCTGTAGCAAGATCTAAAGGGTGATAAACCAGGCCTTTTTCTACGTTCTCTATCTGCTACTATATCCGGGCGTTAAGGTGCTTATAGTCCTCTAGCTAGGGCTGCTAGGCTTAGGCAGCTATAGCTAAGTCGAAAGCCGCCTTTAGCTGGTAGATAGAGGCTAAATAAGCCCTCCGAGCACGTTGCTTAATATATTGCTAAGCGGGCGTTGCCCCCTTTATGTCGACAAGGGACAGGCGTTTACCCTGCCCTTTTTACTACATCGAAAGGTTGCTGTTAGAGAGGTAAAGCCGGTAGCCGTTAAAATCCACCTCTAGCCTATCTACTACCTTAGTAGCCGGCTTTGACTTAAAGCCGGCTTTTTCCAGCTCTTCCTCTTCTAACTGGGAAAAGGGATTATCCCTAATAATAAGGGTATCGTCGGTTTACAAGCTAATAAGCCTAAATCCCTTTCCTAGTACAGCAGTAGAAATCAAAAGATAAAGATTAAAAGAAAAAGACTGAAGACTAAGGTAATTTATATACTACTGTATATAGGTAGTAAACCAGTAAAGCCCTGCCTCTACTATACTGTATAGCAGGCGGTTTACCCGTAAAATAGCGCTAGTAGGATATTTACCCTAAAGCTCTTTAGGCAGACGAAGGAGTATTTTGCGGTTTAGGGCTGTCTCGGACTGCGTATATACCTATGTGATATCTCGTAACTATAGGTGCAGCCTAAAATCGTAAAGAAGAGAAGGGTAAAGGGCAAGTAAAATCCGCTAGGTATACTGTTGGATGGTCGGTAACTAGGTAAGAAGACTATTCTTTCCTAGATTACTATACCCCTAGGCTACTAACCTTGATTTTTTACACAGGCTAGAAGTCTTGTCCTTTACCTTCCGAACTATCCTTAACTTGAATACCTTAATACTATAGAGGTCCTTCGGTTCCTAGATCACCTTAATAACGCTGTTTTCAAGGAGGGCGTCGATCTCGGCCTTATCCAAGGCCTTAAACGGCTTACCTAGCGTAGTAATCTTGCCTTAGTACTGTAATTCTAGGGCTAGGGCGTAGTCTTTCCTCTCCTTCTTAGAAAGGAAGAGTCCTATAGGGACTTAACTTGTAAGGTCCCTACCTAATACAAAGGTACGGCTACGGTCTGAAATGGTAAAACGTAGCGCGAGTTACGGCTTGTCCGGCATGCTGGAATTACGGGTTGTCCGTCTAAGTTGTAGCATATTATTCGTTAGCGTAGGCCGTGTCTTATCCCTAGGTTTCGCAGCGCAAGTTGCGCTATATCTAGACAGTACATCGGGTTATAGGTCTATAATCTCCGGTAAAACCTAGGCCCCTCTTTCTCTCCTAGGCCGGCCTTGCCTCTTTAGCAGTATAGGGTTAGGGTAGACGAACTTTTCCGCTATATCTGGATCTTCTAGGTCTTTAGCATCCCTCTCCTCCTATAGCCCCCCTTATAGCCCCCTTTATAGCTCCCGGTAGTACGGTTTTACAACTATACTCCTAAAGTCCGTAGCGCTATTAACCATATCTATAGTTATAGAAGTCTCTAACACCGCTAATACCTTATATAGCCCGGTCTACCTGTTATTTTTGTAGTAGACTAAGACTTCCTAGCCGATACCTAGCATACTAGGTAGTACTACCTCGGTATTAGGGCTGTTTTAGCGGCTAAGAGCCTCCCTGATAGCCCGCTTACCTTGCTACCTCTTAAGCTTAGCTATTGCTTTTTCGATGGCTTTAGCCCTTATAACTTGATCTGGACTTAGTAGCGAATTTCCAGTTAGCCAGGGAAAAGCACTAAAGACTAGTAGGGTAGGGATTAAACTACTAGGCCCCGCTGTATTATTAACAGTAGAGACTGCGGCTTATAAGCTAGCCATTTTCGACATAATAGTGCCGGCCTCTTCCTGTATAATCTCGTATGCCTAGTATAGTAGGGCGTAGTAGCGCTCTACCTTCCCTACCGAGTTATAAGCCTCGACTAGGACGTCTACTACTGTAATACCAGCTAATTTCGCCTCTACCTAGAATTCCTTGGCCATGAAATTAGTCCCCTAGTTATAACGAAGGATATCTGGCGGCCCGAGATATATATCTATCTAACACTCCTTTAGCTATTCCTAAGTCTCTTTTGCCGTTATATCCTTTAGAAAATAGGCTGCTTAAAAGAAGGTGGCTATATCGACTATATAGAGTACTTTCCGGCTATTAAGATCCAGGATATCCACTACTACCTTATAGTTAAAGTGGATATCGTCCTTAAGCGTGAATTTAAAACGCCTAGGTACCAGTCCCTTAACCTAGCAGAAGTGGCAGAACTTATTAATAAGCTCTAACGCGCTATATTCCACTTGATAGTCGGCGCGGCTAAGGAGCTTATACAGCTTTTCCACTAACAGGTAGCCGTAACATCGATGAATTCGCCGCAGCTAGGTTTCCGTAAGTTCCATTAAGCGCAGTTACGCTTTATCCTATATAAACACAGCACGTACCGCGCTGTTAAATGCCGGGATCTATAGGTAGCCCTATCTTCGGATAATCAGGATCCGCTGCTTACCCTTGACTACAGTATCTGTTATATTGTCTAGGTATACCCTAAGCCGATCTATATCTTAAAGGTAAAGAAGAAAAGGGGTAGGCGTGTCTAGAATATAGAAAGTTGCCTTTCCAGCAGCAGTGTCTACTATGACCGTGCTAATAGATTCCTTTACTTTGCCTAGGCCGAAGGTAATACTAGCCTTTCTAGCCCTTACCCTATTGATATAGATACTGGGCACTTGGCGTTATAGGGCTAGTACTTGACGTATACCGGCAGTCGAAAAATTGGCAGTACCTATATCCGGTATAATCCCCTGGAATACCGTTTTCGGAATACTTGTCGAGTATAAATTACATGGAAGAGAGCACGGCGTATAGTATATCTTCAGGTTCTCTACTACAGCAGAGTTCTTCCCTGTATAATCTGTATAGGAAAGCCTCGTTAGTAAAGAAAGCTGCTACTACATCGTTTCCAGCAGAGTCTTCTACAGTATAATCCTCTAGGCTATAGTTGTTAAAATCGTCCTCCGCTATACTCCCCTTAGACTTAGAGCCCTTATAGTCGACTAGAAACGACTAATATCTCTTCTTCCCCTTATTAGGGTCGATTTGCCAGCTTTTTAGCCAGTTAAGTCGATTCTTCTTCTACTCCTCTTTTAAGTACTTAGTAGAGTGGCACCCATCCTTCTTACAAATCTAGCAGCGTTAAGACCTTCTAGAGGTAGACCTTAGCTGTAACTTCTTAGAGAAATACCGCCGGTCTGTTAGATACTACTGGCTTTCTATTTCCTCTACTTCCAGCATGCCCTATAGTATAGCCGCTAGCTCCTTAAATCCTTTAATCGGCTTATATAAAGCTAACTTCAGTTCAGGTACTCTACGGCATGCCCTTACTGTATTCAAAGTAAGGATTTCCTTACTACGGTAAATAGGCCCTAAAGCCCGCTGAATTACCGGCAGCTTATTAAGCAGTAGCTGGAGGACTTCTTTGTTGCTTTTTCCAGGGTTTTCTTGTTGCACGCTTCTGAAAGTGATAGAGCTCCACATCGTTACTAGGTTCTGCTTTTTAGTGTTGGTGAAGGAAAATCTTGACTTTGTCGTCCAGTATCTCCGTTTCCGCCCTATTATAGCAGTTGCTGCTATTCCACGCTTTTCCGAAGTCCATGTATAGCTTTCGATCAATATAGGGGTTGTTATCCCTCCAGGTTGGCCTTGGGGGAATTTCCAGGTATTCCGGACTCCTTATTTCAACTCTGGTAACCTCTAGTAGGTTAGCTGGAATAGAAGGCTGGTTATACCTTCTTTGTTGCTGCTACTAAGGGTAGTACTGCTAGTAGTACTACTATAGTTGGTGTTGCTAATAGGGATAGTATTGCTAAGGTTATAGGTTAAAGCCTGGTAGTCCTAGAATAAACCCTGGTTACCCTAGGTTAAATCCGTTTCTATATCTAGGCCTAGTTCCGTTCCTATACTCAGGTCCTCCCCTATATCCTCCATTTCCTCCTAGTCCTTATACTAAGCTCCCTAGCTTAGGCCCTAAATTTAGCAGTTTAGGTAGTAAAGGGAAGCTCGGTACTAATGGCGGTAGAGGTATACCTTTGCCTAGGGCAGGCGAGAAAACTTGTAATAGTAGAGGTACTATTGTTAGCCAGAGAGGTAAGAAGGCGGCTGATAGGACTGGCTAATAGGTAGGTTTACCAATAAGGCTCTTATTGTTGGTAAACCTAGCTAGTTCAGCGTCTTGGTAGCTTCTTATCGGGCTTATAGCAAAACTGCTAGCTCTAAGCAGTTCTGCTAACTCTGTTTTAATAATTATAGAAGCCTTCTGAAAGTCCCTATTAGTCTACCTATCAAAGCTATTAATTACCCTTATTTACAGCCTTTCTCCCTCTATTTTTAACCTCTGGTATTCTACTACTTCTATTAATATATAGGTGTTAATGATCCTCTTATCTTTGTAGCCCGGTTCGATATAGTCCGGGGTTTTAAAAAAGGTTACTACGTCTAGCAGGTAGGCTTTGCTAGGTAGTAGTTACTAGGGCAGCTTGTCGAGCATCTTGTCTTTAGCTATCGGTATATATATTTGTATTGTAGTATCGGCTATTTCGAATTGCGTTTTGCGTTCTATCTTTGAGTTTTAAGCTGCAGTTGTAGTATCGAATTGTCGTTTGTCGTATCCGCCGAAAAATGTCGGACAAGTAAAGTCGTTTTTCGAAAGTACATCTACGTTTTGTCTTTTTGTTTTAGGGTACGTTCGTAGGTTAGATATGCTTAATAAAGAGATCTGTCTCTTATTATAACTAGCCTAGCTCTTCCTCTTTATAGGTATACTTCTAGCGTAGTTGTTAATCTAGCTGCTCTGCTCCTACTATCTGTTAAAACAATAGAAACTGATCAGTATTGATTTGCTCTTACTATAGTAAAAGGCTTCCGGTAGATAGTAAGGAACAAGAACAGCAAGATAGAGAAAGAGCAAAATAACAAGTATGATTCCTATAGTAATGATTGATAATCTGTTCCTTTTCCCTCTCTTTCTCGCTCTCCTAGATACGGGGCGTTGTAACCCCGTATCCTAACTAGGGTTGTGCCTAGCGCTAGCATGGGGGTTATGCCCCACATCTAGCCATTCCCTTACCGTGACCAACCCATACCAGCTACGATAGCCTGCTAGCAATCGACACTTATCTACCTTTTCCTTATACCTACTTCTAAAAACCTAAAGATTATAGAAGAGTTAAGCTATTATACGCAGGATCTATAAGATAAAGAATCACTTTATCTATAGAAGAGTAACAATCTATTCGAAATCTCGTCTATTAGGATCCCTAGTAGGCTAACCTCTATATAACCCTAGAATTAAAAGGATAGTTAAAGGGTAAGAGGCTAGATATAAAGAAGCTATAGGTTCTAAAGTCCTTTAGTACTTAAGGATAGGATTATTAGCCGGATAAAGTTTTCAGGAGTTCTTAGTTATTACCTTAGCTTGAAAATCATAGTTAGAATTTTTCCAATATACCTCTCTTTAACCCTACCTTATTTACCGCTACCCTAGGTATAGTTTATAGGGTATTTAGTACTTAGAACCCTACTTATTATCCTCTCTTAGATAGTACCCTTTTAGACAACTATATAATGGTTTATATAATCAACCATAAAGATCTACTTAACTATAGGACATTTAAGCTGTCTACCCCTAATACCGTTATAGGGGTAGGCTCGACAATATTACCTATTTCTAGAATAGGATACTAGACTCTAAGAAAGATTTTTCAGGATAATAAGGGTAATAAGATAGTAGACTTAATTCTTTAAAACATAGCTGTTATAGAGGGATTTCATGCTAATATTATATCGGCTATACTCTTACGCTAAAAGGGAATCTGGCTATTAGGGGCTAATAATACTCTAAGAGTTAGAGATATAGCAAGCTCGGTTGTTCTTATAACGCTATAGGAAAAGTTTAACTTAATAGTACTTAAATATAAGCTACTTACCTCCTATATAGTCTTGAAACCCCTCTTAACAAGTAACAACAGCATTATAATAATAATAGCTTAGAAATAAGTAAAATAGAGAGGATAGAAAAGGATATATAAGCTATATAGGGCTTATATAGATTCTAAAGAACTATAGCACTTAAGGACAGAACACCTAGGTCCTAAGGCACTACAATTATTAGTAAACTATACTTAGGGTATAAATTTATTATAGCCTAACAACAGTAATCTAACCGGGATACTACGGCTTAAGTACTTAGCATATACTTAGTTATACATAATAAAAGTGGTATCTAGGAGGGAGTTAAACGGAAAATCCGCTAGACCGTTTTATAGGATTGCCTAGGATCTTTTCGAATTCTCCTAAGGATATATAGGCTATAATAGGATTCTCTTTATAGTAGATAAGTTTAGCAGAAAGGTATAGGCCTTTTAGATAAAAGGTAAAGGATAAGAAAACCTTCTTTAGGTCCTTAAGAGGTTCGACGCCTAGACTAGGCAATAGTATAGGTTATCTATTTATTTCTTCCGCTATAACAGTAAGATATTAGTTATATCTTCTTAAGGAAAAACCAAGTATAAGAAATAGGCAGATTATAAAGGAATTAGCTTAGAAATCCCGCTATTATATACATATAGCCCGACAGAACTTATTAAAAGAAACAGGAAGACTATTATTAATAAGTCGATAGTAATACAGTTAGGGGTATATCTTCCTAAGGATCTATAGCCTAAGACTATAAAGGCTGTAGTATATCTTTATAACTTGTCTCCTAGGCTTAGGGATAATCTAAGATCCCTAAATAAGAAGCTTCTATTATGGTTTCAGAACTATTTTCGCTTTTACAACCTAGCTGTTATCTATAAAGCTACGATTAATCTAAGGCCTTAGCTTAGTGGCCTTTATATATACAGATATGCCGGTTATCCCCTTAAAAAGGACAGAGAGAAGGATATACTTTAGAGACTTTATAAGATTTAACCTTAAGCTTATATTAGCTATCTTATAGGTTATATCGCTACTATATTATATAGGATATAGGTCCTAGAGCTTAATAGGGTAATTACTACCCGGAATATTCAGTTTAATAAGATAGTTTTCTACGTAGGAAGGGAGGTAGAATCTAAGGCTTAGGCTATCTCTATCTTAAGAGAACTAGCAGACTAGCTAGACGAGCCGGCAGAGGAACATAAGTTTAACACTATCCTTAAGACAATATAGAATCTGGATCTCGCAGGTTCTATCAGGCTAACAGCTACTAAAGAGAATAAGGAAAAGCTCTTAGCTATAGAGCTAGAAGAGCGTTAGTTAAATGCCATTACTAGCTAGGACAAGGTATATACCAATATTATAACCAGACTATTTACCCTAGAGCAAACACCTAAGCCTAGAATACTAAATCTAGATTATACTAGGATCGACAGCTATAGCAATAGAGCAGACTCTCCCTAAAGCGTAACTAAAGGAGGAATATAGTCTAAAGGCAAGGCATATCGCCATAGACCGTTAGAAGGATTTAAAGCTAGGGCAGGTATCATAACCTACTAGTACGCCAACAATAAGACAATAGATAGACCGTTAGTTAGAGAACCGGACTCTAAAGCTAGGATCTCAGGGGTATATACTAGTAATACGTAAATACTAGGCAACCTAGCCCCTTAAAGACAAGGTTAGCCCTATAAGAGTAGGAATCGGGTATTTATAGTAGAGCTAGGCCGATATAACCTTCATTAGCGTAATGCCGCACTTAAGAACATCTTTAGTATTCTAGATACAGAAAGAACGGCGGTATTATCGCTACTACTCGTTTTTATAGCCAACTACTTTCTTAATTAGCTAGCAGCTAGCTATAGGAGAAAGTTTAAAATAGTATATACTATAGTAGCAGGTGCTATTCGACATTAGAAACGCCTAATAGAGCGAAAACAGAAGTAAGAGTTACAGAAAAAGGACTTGCTAAAGGGCCCTTAGGATAAGAAAGAGTTTATCCTAGGGAAATAGCACGAATCAGAAATACTACCAGAGCCTAGGACTTAGAGTAAAGCTATAAAGTCGCCTTTTAAGAAGATATAGAAGTCTGTAGCTTAAGCTAAGATTGATTAGCTATAAAAGCTATAGACCTATAAGAAAATTCCGAAGGATCAGTATAGGATATAGCCTCTCCCGCTCAAATAGGTACTAAAGTACAAGCTTAATCCGGATAGAATAGTTATTAGGCTAAAGACAAGGATTTACATCTAAGGAGATCTTTAATATCTAGAGTTAGTTAAGTTAACTTATATAGTAATATTAGCTACTAAGTCCCTTAGAGTAAGTATAGCCCTAGTAGCACGTTTTAATCTAGAGATCGACTTATAGGACGTTATAAACGCCTTCTACAACGTACTCTAGGAGTTGTTTAGCTAAAGCCTAGTAATCTATAATCTTCTAAAAGGGTTTAAGGAGCTAGGACTTCTTACTTAGGTTAACAGGGCTCTATATAGGCTTTAAGACTCTCCTCTCCTCTAGTATCTCGAATTCTTAGGCTTTCTTAAAAATCTTGGACTTTAGAAGTCTAAGAAGAAGCTATATCTATTTTATAATACAGATAGATATATCCTCTTAATATTCTATATAAATAACGTAATACTTCTCTATCATTATTAGCATTAGGACTATACTATAGACCTAAAGGCGAAACTACTAGGTAAATATAAAGCAAAAATTCAGCCTAAGGCGGAATAGTTTCTCGGTATTCGGATTATAAGGGACAGAGTCAACCGCACGATTACGCTGGTTCACGATATATATATTAAGAAGGCGGCTAAGAAGTATAGGCTAGATAGATCTACTATTATCTCCCCTATACTACTCCTAATAGTCGGACTTAGTAAGAATAAGGGCTAGGCTACTAAGAAGGAGGTAAAGCTTATGCAAGAACTAGTAGGGACGATACTATATATAGCAATTATAGTCTGTCTAGATATAGCCTTTGCTATATCGTATCTTTCCTACTTCTTAACAAACCTGTTAGCCCGATATATCAAGGCTGCTAGGCAGATAATCCGGTATCTATATCATATAAGGTTTCTCGGGATTATATATAATAGCCACTCTAGTTAGGTCTATATACTTTATATTGCTAGTAACGCCTCTTTTATAGACGACTTAGACTTATAACAATTGTCTTAAGGTTATACGATTATAATGTTTAGGGGACTTATCTAGTAGAATACGTCTTATTAAGCTATAGTTACTACATTGATAACAGAAGCAGAGCTTTATAGTCTCTCCCTAGCTATAAAGGAGGCTATAAGGATGAAAAGATTCCTCAAGGACCTAATAGTTAAACTATTAGTTTTATAGCGGATTTTCTACGATAATACTTAGACTATCAGGCTAGTAGTTAATAAAGGGGAGCGCATAGCAATAGCGCTCTGTTACGTTGATATTCAGAATATATAGCTTAAATAAGAGCATAGTAAGGGCAGCTTTACAGTATCCTATATTAAGATAGCTAACATACTAGCTAATAGCCTAACAAAGAATTTGTTAAGGGCAAAGTTCAAGTACTTCCGGGCTATACTAAATCTAAAGGACATATTACGGATTATGGCTAATAATCAAAGAGAGGGAAATTTAATTACTAGCAGACAACTATCTAGTCCGCCGTAAAACTTATAAAAGAAGCCTACTATAGGGCGCTATAGTACTTAACAGCCTTCTCTAACGCGCCGATAGCCCGATTAATCTTAGCCGGTACCTACAATATAGCTGATATATCTACGCGATTCTTATTAAGATAACGTAGCATTAACCGCAGAAGAGCCCTGATATATCTACTAATTCCTTATCTAAGGTACTAAGTAAACTTAGCGCTACTTATACTTAGAAACACCATCTATATAAAAGGATTGTTAGTTAGAGACTTAATTAACTAATAGAAAGGCAAAAACATATGTCCTAGTCCAGCGGACAGGGATAGGGATAGGTATAGGGATAGAGACAATTTACAAGACGCTTTTCGCTTATAAGACGGATCTTTAAATTTCAGCTCCTTATAGAACGCCTAGAGCAGACGTAAAGGAGTAGGTAGAGCGGGCAATATAGGCATTAGCCTATATAGCAACAATCCGAATAATAGGTCAAGGATAGTATATAACATTTTTGAAATAGCAGCAGCCTTACCCGCTATTACCTCCTAGATACGACTATTAGTCTAAGTATTGAATTTTAAAACAGATAGACGTACTTTATCAGCCTCTATATTTTTCTTTTTTAAGTCCTGAAGGACCTAGGCAGTCTTCTCGGCCTTAACCGACCTATAATATACATAGTTAGCTTTATAGCAAAATTGTTAAGCCTAGATAGACTTATATAGGACGATAGTAGTAAGACATAGTCTATATTAAAAGACAGTAGTAATAGCAGCCGCCGGTATTATCATACTAAGAAAAGCATTCTCCTATAGTATATCCCTTTAGCAGCGACCGGATATAGGGCTTATAAGATAGCAGATAAAGAGGGCCTAAAGGGCCGGATTTTTCGGATTAAGGCGTCTTTGCTTAACTAGGAGTCTGGCCTATAATCTTCTTAGGGCAGCCTAGTATCTTAGGAGCGGGAGTTTCCGGTATAGGCGCTAAGATAGGGCTTAATAGCGCATTGTTACTAACTCTCTTAATATCTAAGGACATAATATAGCTACTAGTGTTATTAGTAAGCTAATAATAGCTAGAACAGAGCTAAGTAAGGTTTAAGGTTAGATCCTAGAGCTATTTTTATAAGGATACCTATAATCTTAGCTTTAGGGGAATACCGTTATCTAGCTATAGGACGCTATAGCCAGTAATAGTAATAATCAGAAAGACTTACCACTCCTTGCTCAGGTATAGTAATAGGAAAAAAAGAGCTAGGCAAGAACAGGGGCAGGCTTATAAAAAAACTTTACCTTAAAAAGGTAGTTATAAAAAAGAGAAAAGGAATAGGGCTAGAAGGAATTCTCTATGCTCTTCTTATACCTGAAAAGAGTAGGCCTGTAATAAGCTTTAAAGAAAAAAGGAAAGAGCAGGTTAACCTCGCCGTCGCTATAGTAACTTACAGTAGTAAGGTTAACAATCAAGCATACTTACCTTCTTTTAGAAAGAAGGCTGCCTATATAGCTAGTAAGAGGGTAGTAGGTAAGGCTACTTAGGATAAAAACTAGTCCTATAACTCACAAATAGGAAAGAGAAGGTAGCAATAGCAAATAGACTAGCAAAAGTGTTATCAACCTAGCGAAGTTTTTGCAGGCAAGGTATTTACTAGGTGCCCATACTAGGCTTAAGTATATCGCTATCTCAATATACTTAAGAAGATATAGGAGTTATAGTTACTATAATCCTACGTTCTATAGGTTAGACTCCCTATAGGATAGCGAATCTAAGGGGGTATATAACGGAACATAGTAACAGTTATAGAGTAACCTATCTAGGACTAGGGCTCTCTATGCTTAGACATCCTAACAAGCTGCTTATTAGGCTTAGAGGCGCCTATATAAGGAGTGGCAGGTCCTATAGTAAGAAGAAGAACAGGCACATTCACTTCTTCACATCCATCACCTGCTCTTTACGTGACAGTAGCTAACGCTATTAAGGGCTTTTTTAGGGGCCTAAGGAATGGATTTGGCAGATATCCTACTAAATTCCACTTTGACGGAGGCACTGAAATAACTGATTTATTAACTACTTGGTTAGCTAAAAGGGGTATTAAATTTAGCACTTCTGCCCCCTATATCCACGAGCAGAACGGCTTAGTAGAACGATCAGTTAGAGTTATACTAGACCATGTAAGGTATACTATTCTTAGTAGCGCTTTACCCTAGTATTTATAGTGCTTTATACTAGAGGCTGTAGTGGGATTAGTTAATAGTACAGCTATAACTAATAAGGAAACTACTCCTTTCTAGGCGCTATTTGACGAGCTAGAGCCTGGTATTCCACATATACCTAACCTAGAGCGCTATAGGGCTATAGGCGCTAAAGGAGAGGCTATTATACCTCTAGAAAAACGGTCTAAATCGTTAAAATTTACCTCTAGAACGGAAGAGTGTAAATTACTAGCAGTATTAGGTTCTAAGACCTACCTAGTATATATACCGTCTAGAAGAGCAGTACTTAAAACCTCTACTGTTAAATTTATAGAGGATAATACAGTACTAAGTCAGCCTGCTGATAATACGGCTTTAGAGGGGGAATTAGTAGACCTAGACCTAGATTTAGAGGGGGCTGTCAGCCCGGACCCTTCTAATCTTAATACTGAAAAGCCTATTAGTATAGAAATAGGACCTAGTAAGCTAGATTCCTACGAATCTTCTTCCAATAGTGAATTAGATAAACCTTACTAGATAAGCCTATAAATCCGGTTATAGTAGAGTCTACTAGGCCTACTATATCTATTAGAAAGCCTGAATTACCAGAGGCGTTTCCCCAAACTATAGAGCCTATTTTTGCACCTAAGCCTATAGAAGTTATAGCGCCTAATCAGCCTATAACGAACGAACCTCTTGATAATAGTGATCTTATTTCAGAGGGGGAAAAAATGCAGCTCGATTACTATAAGCTTTTAGCTAAGACTAGTAGCTATATACTGTCTTTTGTCTATAAGGCTTGAAAAAGGGTAATATCTAAGGATAATACGCCTACTACTTATAAGCAAGTCTTAGGTATGCCCCACTTTTGTGGAGACAGCCTCCTTAGGCTGTATAAGCGCTAGAAATAGCCTTAAAAGGCTTTTCTACTAGGTCACCTACCTACCCTATACCTACCCTGTACCTACCCTGCACCGCAGGAGCGAAAACAGAACTTACAGGAAAAGTCGTGCGGCTTACCCTGCAGCTTAGGTAGCCGTAAGTCGATTATTTAAAATCGCCAGCTTATTTGGTTTTTCGGGAAGGCGCCATGCACCTACTAAGGCGCTCCTGCCGTGTAGAAGGCAGGAACGGTCCCAGAGGGTATATATAGGGAAGGAAATTGCGAAGCCTTACCTACTTGGACTAGAAATCAAGTTACTACGTTACCTACAACTATAAGCCTTATAGGCCTATAAGACCCACTGAAAGCCGTGATATATAAGCTTAAAGCCCCTATAATATAGCGCTATAGCCTATAACTATACCGTTATATAAGGACTTTTATAGAGGGAATACAGTAAAGGGCCCTACTTTACTATATTAGCACATACCTAGGAAGTGCTATTTAGGCCATATCAACGCTGTTGCTGCCCCTACGTACCCTATACGACTACTACTAGTAGGCTATAGTGGTTACAGATCCTTATATAGGATTACCCATTCCAATAATCATATTACTAACTAACCCTACTATAATCAATATACTATAGTATCCTAAGATCCTTCTACTTATAGAACCTTAGGAAGGGAAGATACTAAGACAAACCTTTATTATATATTAAGTATTTCGTTAAGTATAGCCTAGGATCTCGAAGAGCGTTTTAAACAAGAATTCCCTATCTAGCTACCTATTACAAGCATTAACAAATTTAACGCTTAAACCTTCTATAGATTGCTAGAGCATATCGATCTAGAGTATAATAGTAACAAAGTACTTAACTTATATATGCTCTTCTACCTTAGTACTTATAAAGGGCAATAATCTAAAGATCTATACTACAAATTCCGCTTGGATTTTAAAGACTAGATAACTAACTACTTTAATAAGTTAAATAACAAACTACGCTTATAACTACGCTAAACGCTTAACGATAGCTATATCCTAGTAGATAGCTTAAAAGGGTAGAAGCTCTCTAAAGGACTTATAACGCTTGCTAACAACCTGTCTAACAATCTAGGGCCTGATATACTCCTCTAAATCCATAGACCGTTGATCTAGGCTAAGTATAGACGTTATATAACAACATCTCTTCCTACTTAAATAGAAAAGGGGAAGGAGATTGTACTAATGACAACCCAAGACTCTAAAATTAGTACCTGGCTGCAGGAGGTACTATAAGGGGAGATACAAATCGGTAATACAGCTATAAATGCTACCTAGTAATATAGACTAATAAGTAGCTTGATTATAAACAATGATTAACCAGTAAGTAGCTAAGACCTAGGTATACGCTAGATAGTAGCCTAAAGTGGAACGCTCTATACCAGTAACTGCGGTTAGTTTAGAAACACCTTTTATCCGCCCAATCCGGACCTACGGATAATACTTCCGATTTATAGACTTAGAAGCGTAATAGGAGCAGGATTCCTGCCGGCTAGTAAGGGCGCTAGCAAAGGCTATAGATTCCTACTAACTACCTAAAGTGCCGGCTAAGGTTATACCTAAGGTCATACCTAAGGTTATAGCTAAGGTAACTACTAAAGCTATAACTAGGGAACTAATTAAGGGGGACGACGGAACCCTATACAACTTATATAAACCCCTAGTATCAATACTAGATATAGGCTAGGATACGCTTAACCTTAAGTAGATAATAGAGAGCGGTATATCTAGTATAAGTATATTACGTATAGGAGTACTAAGTATATAGCTATCCTACCGATCGAAACGGGCTGGATAAACAAGATAAGTATTAATCGAAAAACCCTAACCGATTTCATTAAGTCTTAGGACTTAAAGGACAGCTATTCTAGGTCTGACAACGATATCCTTAATAACAAAGTTCGTTTCTTCCTATACTACTGCTGGACTTTCTAGATCGATTACGGCCTACTAGGTACTGTTTTTCTAAATATACTTTTAGGACGAGCTAAGGAATATTACCTATACTACATCCCTCTTAGCATCTCTTTTATATAACTATATAGTATCTTAAAGGGATATTTCAAGACAAGTACTAAGTAGAACAACTATTTGTATATCTAGAATACTATTACTTTCCAGTCTATACGCCTTAAAAGCAAGAATAGTAATAAGTCTATAAAGGAAATCCTCTAGATCTTACTTAATAGACTCTAACAAAGCTAATATAGACTTAGTCTGCTCTATAACTATAAGGAGTTCCTAGTTGCAAATATAATCTAAGCCTGCTAAGGAGTATCTAAGCTAAAGATCGCCCTATATAAACTACTAACAAGCTTTGAAGAACTGGCAGCTATATTCTGCTAAACACTTAACATTAAGGAAGCAGATTATATATATTGCTAATTCTTAATAGACTATAGGTTTACTATAATAAAAACTAGGCCTATAAGAAACTATTAGAGTAACCTAATTATAGATTTAATCTTCAAGAGAAACTAGGCGATATATATATAATAACCCGGAGGTGCTACTAGGTATAGAAAGCAAAATGAACTCTAGTAAAAGGACTATAATAGAAACTATACTAAAGTAAGTTGTTAGATCTATAGTAAACTAGATTACCGCTCCTTTATATATAGCTAAAAGGAATAAGTAATAGCTAAGAGCAAATAGCTTAAGCAAAAAGGTATTAATAAAGATTATAGACGATATACAGCGTTCCTCCTTAATTATAAGGGTTTAGACGATAAATATAAAGCAAGGGAAGAAGATATTAAGCTTAAAGTATAGGTAGATAACTATAAAACCGATTAAACTTAAGTTAGAAATGAAGTACTAATAATTAGTTTTAAAGAAGAATAAACAGCAGTAACTTACTTTGCAAACCAAGCTTTCCTCTACCTAATTACTAAGAGCGAATACCTATATAAAGATAGCAAAAAGGATACTAGGAAAATAAAAGCTATTTAGTTTGTACTTAATAGGTATACTAAGGCTAAATTCCAAGGGATTATGCCTAATACTAAGGCTACTGACGTTTCGACTGCTAGACTCCAACAATTCCTTATACTAAAGAAGATAATTAGATTACTTAAGATTAACAAGTTATATATAGGAGAAGCAAATATACTTTTCAGGTCTAGAGATTTAAAACAATCATTTAGAATAGTTAAAGTAAAGCTTGATATTAGTTATACGACTTTCTATATATTAAAGATACTAACCCCTTTTCTTATATGTCTAAAGGATATAGACAAGCTCGGCATCTACCTTAATAATATAATAAACAAGCTTATATCTAAGTTAGGAAAGTATATATATATTTAACGGAAATAGGGATATCTATAGATCCTTATAAAAGGGATTAAACTCCTAAGTATAGTATTTATAGCAGATAATAAGCGTCTTATACCTCTATAACTTATAAAGGCAGAACTAAGACGTATTTATCAATACTATGGACACCCTATAGTCGATAGATTATACAAACTACTATAATAAGTAGACTACTAAGTAGAACACAGTACTATTAAGATAATTAACAAGTTCTGCCACTTCTACTAGATTAAAGGCGTAGTGCTATAACGATTGAGATTTGTATTATAAGACAATATTTGCTTTAATTTCGAGATCGTTATAGACGTTTTAGATATTGATAATTCTAAGGTACTGTATATAGTCGACGCTACAACGTTGTTCTAAGTAGCCTACTTTCTAAACAATCTCTTAGCTAAAGAGATATAGGAGTAGCTAAAGGAATATTAGATCGATATATACCTTAGACTACCTAATATTTTATACTACGATAAAGGTATTAATTTCAAAGTACATAAGTTCCAGACAGAGGCTAAGCTTATAGGTATAACCTATTATTTAGTACTAGTTAAGGTATACTAGTTAGTCGGCAAGATTAAGCGGTATTATAGGCTATTAAAAAGGGCCTATAACATTATTAAATCAGAGACTGCTAGATCTTGCTTAAAAGAGGCATACCTATAAGTAGTACTAAGTACAGTTAATGATACTGTTAGCCCAGACAGGCTAGTACCAATGCTCTTAGTTTTCAGCATATACCTACGCCTTACTATAGACGTACCGCCTTCTCTATCTCAACTACGCTAAGTAGGCGTAATTCGGAAGGCTATAATATAATTGCGAATCCTAAATAATATATGGACTATATAAGACACTCTTGCATAACGTAATAGACTAAGTATAAAAGACGTACTACTATACTTACTAGAAGTAGGGGCTAAAGTACTTATATTCTAGGAAAGCGACCGATAGATAGGACCCTATAAGGTAATCTTAGCTATAGATATAACAATAATCATCGATATAGTTAACAGACCTATAGAATTTCGGAATATAGTAGTTAAACTATATTACTAGGAGCTAGTACAGGACGAACAAGACAATTAGGCTAGAGTTAAGCAGCTAAAGCTATTCTAATATCTCTAGCCTAAGTAGCCCTACTAGTATAAACAACCCTAAGAGAACCTAGTACCTACTAACAACTTTGTTTTGGAAAAAGAGAAATGTAACTACGATCTTGCGCTTAAACTACAAGCTAAAGGCAAGATTACTATACCTAGCCTACTATTCTAAGAATCTAATAAAACAGAACTGAACTTGCTCCTAGTAGCTAGGGTAATTAAAGCGATCTAGATACCTATAGATATGTTAGACTACTAGATCTTTAAGTCAAGGATCGTCTAGGAAGTAAAAGACAAGCTTACTTTACTATATAAGAAATTACACTTTATAGCCTAGAGATTTAGCAATAAGGATAAGAAGTACCTACTTACTTAATTGCTAATAATCCAATGCTATATACAGCGACTTATACTCTTACTACTCCTAACGCTATAAATGCACTTTAGTTTTAAGACATAGGTATATAATGTTATCTAGGCTTATATATAAGCTAAGTTATAGCTAGTAAGGAAAGTGATTCTTCTATTACCTAAAGAACTTAAGATGCTCTATCCCCCTTATACTATCTTACTTGTTAAAACCCTATTATATAGACTAGCTAAAGCTAGACTATACTAGTAGGTAATATATATGAACTGGCATACTAAATGTCTTGATCTCGAGCCGAGCGCCTTCGACCTATGCCTTATAATCGGTAAGATATAAATTAGAAGCGGATTCGGAATCGTCGGCCTATAAAACAACAATATACTTAATATCAGCGAGTAGGCCTTTATAGATAAGGAGAAGCTTAAGCTAGATAAGGCTGGCTTTAAGTATAAGCTACTAGTATTTTTAATAGATAAATTAATTATAGACTTTAACGGATATAGGCTTAAAATAAGTGCAGATGCTATTAAGATTTAGCAAAAGGGGCAAGCTATATAACTCGAACTTATAAGCCTAAATGCTGAAATAGCAAAACAAGTATACGTCGAACAACATGTATAAGGTACCTACATTGCTATGATTTGCCAGCTAAAGGCGACTTTCGACTTGTTAGTAGCAGTATAGTTAACTAAGCCTGGTATAGCCGAGATTACTAAGCTTAACGCTTAATTACAATAGCAGATCAAGAACTTAATACGTAGGTTATACTACCTATAACTTAAACTCGAGATAGCTAAGCTCTTTGTCTTTATAGACAGATCATTCGCTAATAATACTAATATAACATTATAGATTAGATTCGTTATAATATTCGGAAATAAGACAAGTAGTATAAACAAGTTTAACCTATATAGTAATATTATATACTAGTCCTTAACCAAGTATAAGCGGGTAATAAAAAGCGTTTTAGCAAGTGAAATATATAGAATAGTAAGTAGGTTCGATCTTAGGTATATATTGTACTAGACGTTTATCAAGATCTACTTAGGCCTAGGTCTACTATCGCTACTACTAATCGTCGTTTATATAGACTTATTTAGTTTATATAAGTACCTAGTAAAGCTTAGGACAATAGTAGAAAAGCGTCTTATAATCGATATAATAGTACTATAACAGAGCTATAAAAACTGTAAAATCATAGAAATCAGGTAGATTAGTAGCGACGACAACCTAGCCGACGCTATAACTAAGCGCATGCTAAACAAGACGCTTAAAAGGCTCGTTACTATAAATACAGCTAAGATCAGAGTAGAAGGCTAGGTTTAACGCCTGGCTAAGCAATAGGAAGAGTCTATATAACTTAGGGTAAGATCGCTAGTATAAAAGATAAAGACTGCTAGGACGATTTATTTATAGTATAATAAGGAACATAAGGCAAAGCGGAAAACGATCTTAATTCATACTCTTATAGCTGGCGCAATATACCGGCTAGCGCCCCCTACCCCCTAATTACAATAATAAAACATTAATAGCCTTACTTATAGCAGCTATTGTTGGAATCTCTGGACTCTGATTGATCGATTCCGTATGCTGATCTGTGTTCTGTCTTGACCTGCGCTCTGGCCGCCTAGGGCAGAGATTTTTTCTGTCCCCCCTACAAACGTTTATAGGCCCTAAAGTAGGCTCAATCTGCTTAATACAGAGAATCGTGGCTATATCTACCTTAATTGATCAGGGCCTCCTTATACCCTGCTCTTAAGTTGAATAAGGCAACCCTATACCCTACTTCTATTAGGGATACCGAGGTTCTACCGGAGCGATATAAGCGCTACGTTATCCAATATACCCCTAGGTCTAGGTTCGCGATAGCGATCCTAGGCCTTGCTATAAGGCTCTTTCTTATTAACAACGTATTTAGCAGTAATATGCGCTTATAGTGCCTATATTTTAGGATTGTAGAGACTATAGTTGGGCTTTATAGACGGCAGTATAGTCTTTTTCTTAGTGACTATTATTACTACCCCTAAGGTCTCTATTCCTTAGTTATATAGTATTTTCTAGGCTAGTAGAAGGGTAGTTATTCTACTGCTTAATTAGAAAAGGGATTATACTAATAGGTGATACTTAGCTGCTCTGCTACCCTATAGTCCCGTTCCTCTATAGGGACTTGTTAGGGTACTCTAGATCGTTAAGATCGGGCTTCTAATAGATATTATTAGTTGCTAGACCTAGATAGGGTCTAGGGAAGTTAGCTACTCTCTCTCTAACCTACTTTCTCTACTAATCTTAGAGGTGCCTTCTTATAAGGAGAACCGTTAGGCTCTTCTTAACCGTTATAATCTTATTTCTAGGGATACCTAACGGTTATTACTATGGTCTACTATCTAGGTGGTTAAGCGGCATAATGCCTTACTCTATTAGAGACTGCTAGGTTGCCGTTTAGCTTAAGAACGCTTATCTCTTTTACTATACTCCCTTTACCTCTACTAATCTTATAGGTACCTTGTAAACCACCTCTAGTGTTATAAACACTGGCTTATCACTTTAGCGGCGGTCTTTTCTCTGCTCCTTACTATCTCTACAGGGGCTAATCTGGTTAACGAGGCAGTTAAACTGACGTAGCGAGTCTCGCTAGATCTAAAGGTCTAGGTATACTGCCCTTTCCTATTTAGGTTAAGGTATACTGCCTCTTCTTTATTTAGGTCGAGGTATGCTGCCTCTTCCTTAGGGTTTACTACCCTAGCTTCTCTTCTCTATTAGGGTATACTACCCTACTTCTTTCCTTGCTCTTATATTTTATATCTATATATATCGAGGCTTGTTGATCGGTAAGGGTCTACTACCTCTCTCTTCTTAGTATTAGGGTGTGCTGTCCCTTCTTAGGGAGGAGGAAGTGGAATTTGGGGGAAAGGGCGTGATTTTTAACCGCCTGTATTATTGCTCTTTTTGTATGGTGGCTAGTTAGGTGTAAAATCTGCTTGCCTCCCCTAGAGCTCTAAAAATTTCCTCCTTCTACTTTAAACGCGTTTTTATCTTTCTATACTTGCCCTTCTTACTATAAGGCTTCTTATAATCGCTATGTTTAGTTTTTATAAGTTTTTCTGACTTCCTTTTATTATAGATATCTACTTAGAAAGAGGAGTTGGTTCTAAAGTAGCCTACTACCCTAGTAGTAGGAGATTTGCCCTTATTAGGCTAGAAACGCAGTTTATTCTTTTACCTTGCCTTTCCTAGGTAGTTTTCTTAATAGCTAACGGTCTATATCTAGTTCGGTTTCCCTAGAACGACAATAAGGAGGACGATAACGTTGCAGTGCTACCGTCGTCGAAGAAGCTGCGTTTTAGGGATTCAGGTCTATTACCTACGCTGGCGGCTATTACCGCCCTAGTCTTAACAGTCCCTAGGGTATGTTCGCCGGCAGCTAGCGCTAGGGGGCTAGTAACACCGGTCTATAAGAAGCTGGTTATAAGTAAGCTAGCGTCGAGCCTAGCCTTATAGTCTACGCCTATAGGGGCGTTACTATCTGTATTACCGGCGGTTTCTACTATCTAGGACAGTAAGCCGTATAAGGTATGCTATAAGCGCTATCTTATATGCTTAGTCTCGTAGGCCGATTCTGGCGATTTTTCCCCTCTAGTACTATATATAGCGCAGCTTGGTCTCTACATTTCTTCTTAGTTATAGTGCTTAAATTATTCCTATTATTAGTATCTATACGTATCTTGTAAGTCTAGCCTATATATACCCCCTTAGCGTCGTTCGTACTAACCTACGTTTCTAGCAGACAATAATAAGATCTTAGTAGTAGCGTAGGCCTATTAGGCCTATATTGTTAAATACTCTTCTAGTATTATAGCCCTAGTAGTAAGTTACCCTATAATCCTATCCTACTATACTTCTAGTCTATTCTAACTGCCTTTGTCTAGACGTTATATATTCTTATTAAAGAGTATACTAGCTTGATCTAAGAGCTATAGATGCAGAAACGGGCTATGACTATCTAGAAAAAGGGAGAGATAAAGAAGCAGGCGAAAAGGGCAGTAATAGAGTCCGACAACGACGACAATAACACTAACGGGAAGAGCGCACTGTAGGCTACTAATGTAGCTATAAAGGAGGATTCTACTGCTACTCCGGCGTACCCTAGGACTTCTAGCTAGGCCCTAATCAATTTAACATTTGCTAATAATAGTAGCGACGCTTAGCTTAATAGACTAGTTTCTTAGGGTACTCCCTTCTATATCCGCCGCTAAGTCTCTGTATTTTAGCCTTTCTCCCTCTACTGCTTTTCGATCTTTTCTTTCCTTTCTACTATACTAACTTGCTTATAGAAAGTAGTAAAACTGTTGTTTGTAAGAACTTTCGTTAGGCTATCTGCTAATTGTTGATCTATTAGTATATAGTCTATAAGAACCCTTCCTATAACAACTTCCTACTAGAGCTAGTGATTCTTAATATTAATATGCTAGAGCTTTGTTTTTAGCGTTTCGTCCCTAGTTATTAGTCTTACGGTTTAAGCGTTATTATAGAACACTTATATGCTATACTTCCTTTTAAGACTGATTCTAAGATTATAGATCAGCCGGCAGAGATATAGTGCTTCTTGTACTGCTTCTATTATAGATACTAATTCCGCTTCTATTATAGAAGTTATTACGTAGGTCTACTTACTTGCCCTCTAAGTAACTAGCCTACTAAAAAGCTTAATTATATATCTCTAAGAGCTTTTCCGATCAGCTATATTGTTAGTAAAGGAAGTATTATACTAAACCTTATATGTATCTCTACCTCTAAGCTAAAGGCACTAATTCCTAGAATAGTATAGGTAGTTAAGGCAATGATCTGCCGCCTTATAATACTCTGGACCTAGGTTCGTAAGAAATCTCGATAATCTCGATATAGTAAAGGCTATATTAACCTTTATAATTACTGCTATGTATATTATTGAGCTGACTTTTCTCTAGTATAACTTTATCTTGGTATTCGTTGCCTGCCCTAGGTTGCTCTTTAATTCTTCTAGTACTATAGGAAAGGTATATCTCTATACTGTTAGCTTTGTTACCTTGCTCCTGATTACTAGGTCGTCTACTAATCTAAAGATTTTCTTATAGTATACCGCCTATAAGAGATAGATCTTATAGTACTTCTAATCCCGAATAACTTATAGCCTGAGAAACTAGTTTAGCTTACTACTGCCGGTTATCTTATACTTTAACTAGAGCGAGCTTGTTAGGTCTTTAGTAAGGGCTTTGTACCTTTTATAGTACGCTATTATTATATCGTCTATATAGAAGAGAATAAAGACTTCTTCCTTCTAGAAGATATATGGTTTATAGGGCATTATATTAAGTCTAAGATCCCGAAGAGTACTACTAAACTCTTTGTACTATAGGTAAGGCAATTTCCAAAGTCCGTATAGTACTTTCTTTAGCTTATAGATTATGCCCTACTTCCTTCGACCTACTAGGAGCCTTATATATATATCCTAGTTAAGGCAAGCGTTGTAGAAGGCATTTAAGACGTTAAACTAGATTAGCTCTATATCGAACCTTACTACTACTGTTATTAAGATCTAGAAGGACTTTCTAGCTAAAGTTGCTATATATATATCCTCTTTCAGGGTCCCTTATTATTAATTACCTTAGACTACTAACCTAGCCTTGAACTTCTCTAGGTAATTATACTTGTTGATTTTATATATATATACCTATATATTGTCTAAGACCTACTTGCCCTACGCCTTAGCAATTGGCACTTCCTCCTACGTTTCTAGGTATATAAGAAGGTACTGCCTTTCGGCTTCTTTGAAGTGTTCCTTCTATAGGTAGCTTTCGAGGTTCTAGTGTAGCTTAGGCGCTAGAGGCAGCTAAAAGGAATAAATAGTACTAGGCTTAAAGTCCTTAATACTTAGGATCTTAGATATTAGTATACTCTCTTTCGTCTTAGGGTCTTTATTAATAAGCCTTCTAGCAGTAAAGGATGCCCTTTAAGTAAGGAAATCTCCCTTTATAGAGGTATTAAGGAACTACTAACTAAGAACTTGATCCCTAAAATATACTACGAGGTAGGCTCCTAGTATACCCTATACTGCTAGTAGGGGCGTAGCTTCTAGGGTTGGATATAGGAGTAGGTAAGCCTCTAAGTACTAAGGTTCTTATATTGCTTCTACCGAATTGTCTAGTTCTACGTTATCTATAAGGTTAGGTATATCGATATCCTCTTTCTCTTTCTCTTCTAATCTATTACCTAGGTCTATTACCTCTACTTTATAGGGTGCGTCCTAGGTAGGGATATCGGCTACTATAGTATTTAGATTTTCAGATTCTGCCCTCTTCTCGATCTTAGTAAGCTACTCTTTTAGCCCTTCCGAGCTTAGATCTCTTAGCCCGACTGTAAGGTGCTCCTTAGACCTATTAAATACCACTTTCTTATTGAAAATCACGTCCTAGGTTACTATAATCTTGTTAGTTTAAAGGTCCTAGATTTAATAAATATTCGTTAAGTTATATCTAATTAGGTATCTAAGAAAAGCTTTTAGAGTAAACCTCTTTAGCTTATTCTTCTTAAGCTATATATCTGCTTCTAACGTAAAGGCTTGATATAGGAGAACCCGGAGATGCCCTTACTATAGCTTGATAGGCGTTGTCTCTTCGGTGCCTGCTAATTCTATAAACGAATAGAATACCTTATATAGTGTTTTCTATTTTAGCTAATACCTTAGGATATGATTTAAGAGATATACTACTATTCTAAATACCTTAGCTACCTTATCCAAAGGTAAGTTAGTCCCTGCTACTATTGCTTTTACCTACCTTTTTAGAATACTAGCAGCTTTTTCTATACCTCTATTCTGATCTTAGGTCTAAGGAGTAGAGAGATTTATTCTAATATACTTCCTTTATAGCTAGGCTTAGATTGCTCCCTTCCTTCTAGCAATCTTGTTATTAGCTTTGATATCTAGAACCCGAATTCTATACCTTTGATTAAGATCTATAAAGCGATTGTCTAAGGCTATAATAATACTTTTAACCGACTAATTATAAAGATAATAGTCCTATATTAGGCCTAACTTACAATCTAACAAGAGTATAATAGATATAAAGCCTTCTTTAGACCTTTTAATATTATAGAAATCAAGGGCTAGGATATTGCCGGGGTACTTCGGGTCTAGTCGGGCTACCTTTAAGACCTAGTAATTAGGGCCTTTTCCTATACTATACTATAGGTAGTCTACTATTCTGATTACCTTATGATTTCTAGTAACCTTAACTCTTTTACTACTCTAAATAAGGTGATAGAGTACTTTTAGGTTTAGATAATCTAACTGCCAGTACTATACTTAGATTGTCCTAGGCTTGGTCTTCTTTTTCCAAGACCTGCCCTACTCCCTTTATATTACGAAAGCTAATGCTAAGATATTAGTTATAACGTGCTCTAGTAGGAACTAGCTATAGGCTTTCTGGATTTCGCAGATCTTATTATAGTCCGACATCCTTTTAAGGTAGGAAAGGGTGCCCTACTTCTAGTAATCCTACTGTATTCCCTTCTTATAAAGGTACTTTAGAGAAACTAAGTTAGTAGCTACCTTAGGGCAGTATACTATATAATCCAGCTAAAGGTGCACCTGTTTATACTAACCTAGGCGTAGATATAGGAAAACTGTTCTATATCCTTTGATTAGTAACTTACTATTAGCTGCTATAAGATAGTCTTCTTTCCCTACTTCCTTAAGGCTTTTAAATCTCTTCTGATTATTAAAAATATAGATAGAGGTACTGGAATCTAGATAGGCTAAGTGCTTAAGAGGGTATTTGCTAATGCTATTTGCTTATAGTATACTCTTCGGCACTATAAACTTAATAAAGACCTAATTCTTATTCTTCTTCTTAGATATAGGAATAACTTCTACTATTAGTTTCGAAGCCTTTACTTTCTCCTTATATCCTATATACCTTTAGGCCTTCTACTTGTCTTTTAGCTCTCTTTAATAAGCTAATATCTTTGATTAAAGTTGCAAATCCTTCTTAATAGCTTGTTTTATATGCTTTTCTATATCTAGCCTTAGTTCCTAACCTTTATATATAAAAGATGGAAATAGATACTAGTATACCTTCTAGTTATACTAGATTATTTTATAGGTATACTTCTTACAATAAGAACCGGGTCTTCTTATAGGATAATTAGGTCCTAAGGCTTAGGGTACTTCTAAGGCTCCCTAGAGATTTCAGTCGCTATAGGTGTTAGCTCTTTCTTACTTAAAAGCCTTATCTTATATATCCTCTCCTCTTTTATCTTTCTTACTAGCCCTATTAGGAAAAGGCTGTTCGCTGTTTAAGGTAACGTATATGCCTCCTTTTCCTACTAGGTTCTTCAGTTTTAGCTTAGAAGGCTTATTAAACTCGAGATCTTATAGGAAATCCCTTACTACTTTGTAGTAATCGAGGTTCTTCTACTTAGCCTGCCTCTTAAAGTCCCTATATAAGGCTAATATCTAGCTCTAGAATCTTTAGGTTGCTTCTAAGAAGATTAGTAAGTTGTTAAACTATAGTTTAGGGTTAGCTACCCCTTTAACTTTATAATACTCCGCTAGGTATAGTAGCTTCTACTACTTCTCTATCTAGGTCCTCTAGTTACTAACCGCTTTTACCTTACTAGCGTTAAGGTACTCCTTATAGTCCTTATATATTATCCTTATTCGCTTATAATCCTTTAAATATATCGATTTAGTAAGGTTCTAATACTATTAGCGAAGGCTTTGCTTAGGTAGATAGTATAGATTAAGTATATAAGTCTTGACGTACTCTCTAATCTACTTCTTAACCTCTATAACGTTATCCTAGTTGTATTTCCAGTTTGCTATAGCAGTGTTATATATTATTGATATACTTTAGAAGGTAGCCCTTCTATTAGCAGTTAAATCGGTATATATAATACGCTTACTAGGAAGAGGAGGAGGCCTATTAGCGTTCGCCTACTCGATATACTCTTCTATAAGCTATACTCCCTAAGCAAGGCCGTAATACTAGCAGACATAGGTCTAACAAGCAGTCTTAATATAGGCGGTTAATAACCCGAGAATAGGTATATCGTTAAGGGTTAGAGGGACTAGATATCTACCTAATTCCTTAGTATCGTTTAGGTCTATAAACTCTATTACCTTACTCGCAACGCGCTAAAGCTACTGCTTGAAGTTGATCTACTACTCCGGCTTAGAGAGAAGGATAGAGCCCTCTTTAGCAGCCTTCTTATTATTCTTATTACTTGATATAATGGCGGCTACTAAGGTGCGTTCTTAGATATTATAATAATGATATATATGCTAATACTAGGCTTGTCTATACTAGGCTAACAACTTCTAACTGTTAATTATTGGAATCTCTGGACTCTGATTGATCGATTCTATATACTAATCTATATTCTATCTTGACCTGCGCTCTAGCCGCCTAGGGAAGAGATTTTTTCTATCCCCCCTATAAACATTTATAGGCCCTAAAGTAGGCTTAATCTGCTTAATACAGGGAATCGTGGCTATATCTACCTTAATTAATCAGGGCCTCCCTATACCCTACTCCCGAGTTAAACAAGACAACCCTGTGCCCTGCTCCTGTCAGGGATACCGAGGTTCTACCGGAGCGACACAAGCGCCACGTTGTCCAACAGCTATTGCCACGAGCTTTTTCTATATAGGCGTTATGTCTGCTATAGGCGCCCTACGCTCGATAAGAGCGCGCGCCTTATCTACTAGGACTAAAGCGTACTTAGCGCCGTCGTGCCACATCTTCTAATCCTACAACTAATAAGTATTTCAATTAAATAATAGATACTACTAAAGATCGTAACTTACTTTAGCCTTTATAGCCAGGTTAGAGCAGAGCTCTAAAAAGCAGTCCAAGAACAGACAGACCGACTTAGGGCTATAACATACGTTAGGAACAAGAAAATAATAAAAATAATGCGTAAATAGAACTTATATTAGTATATACAAGTGCCTGGACAAGTACTGCTAGCACTAGAGGCTGCAGCCTAACCTACAGTCGCAGTACGCTATACGCAGTACGAAATTACTAGACTTATTAAACAAGTCCTTAACGCCTGCTAAAAGCAAGTATAGATAGCTAAGGCAAATAACGGCGCATATAGCACTATATAGGCTACAAACTTTATATACATTAGTAATATTAATAATAAGGATAATAAGAGTAAGACACTTACCCTCTAGTTTATATATATAAGCGTATAATAACCTCTTATAAGGCTTTATACAGTCCGACATATAGTATATATAGCAGCTAGAGCGGACAATAGAGTTATCCAAGCTTATGTCGGACGACGAACTTGCTATTACTACTGCCGGTATTACTACCGGCAGTATAGGCACGCTTATAGCAGTACGTAGCGCTATACGCCACGTACGTATAGCCGCCAACACTGCCTTCTTTATAGCTAGCGACGTAGGCAGGGAGTGCTCGGCAGGCTTAGAGATATACGCCTTACGCGTAGCGATCTCTGCCCTATACGCCGCCGCCTCCTCTACCTCCTCCTTATACTAAAGTGCAGTAGCCTGCTTAAGCAGGATACATATATATATGATCAGCCCCTTAGAATTAAAGGGCGTAGAGTTAGCGTCGGTATAGCCGCCTATAGACTTAGGCTATGTAACAAGCATAGCTGTGTCTATAGCGTTAGGATTATTACCGTTGTTATTATCGTCGTTGCTATCGTCGCTGCCTACTATGCTCTCCTAGTTGCTTTTATCGGTAATAGCATGCTTGGACATATCCTAGAATATATTACTATTGCCCTCCTAGGCAAGATGCTTATTAGGAGCGTTAGTTATAAGCGTATTAAGGGCATTACCGCCCTTATCCTTAGCGTATATACGGGCGTTCCTACCCGCGCTCCTATAAGAGCACCTACTCTACTTATTATCAAAATCCGACATTATAAACAACAAGATCAGCAAGCTTAAGCATTAGTGCATAATAGTAAGCAACTTACTTATTGCTGCTAGTGCTACTGATACTACTGCTGCTATTGTTGTTACTGCTAGTACTGCTGATGCTGCTGCTACTGTTGTTGTTACTACTGCTGCTGCTGTTGTTGTTGCTGCTGCTGCTACTAGTATAGATCGTAGGGAGAAAGAGAACAGGTAGTATGTAGTAGGAGAACCTACTTATTTATAGGTTTAGGGTAAGAGTGTTCGGAGTTTGCAATTAGCCAGCCTAGAGCTCTGATTTTTCCTATTGTAATTCCTATTTAGGATTACAAGCTTTTGCAATAATAGTTGCTAGCACAACACGCTTACTATTATACCATTTAGAGATATATCTGGAAGGCGCTAAAGTCGCGCCTTCTATACTAGGGATCAGCAACTAGAATTTAACATTCTAATTAGCAAACGAGAAGTTAAGTGATTAGCATTTCCTATTCTAGCAACAAAGGGAGCGAAATAATCTGGGATTTCCTATTTCAGTTGATAAAGCGCTAGCACAGTTATAAAAAAAGAGTTGCTAGTATTGATTATAATAAGGGGGGTTAGGTGCTAATCCCTATAACCGTATAGTATATAAGCCTCTTGCTCTAGGGAATAGGGCGCGTACTACGCTACTAAGCCTCTCGCTCTAGGGAATAGGGCACGTACTGTGCTACTTATATAACAGCTATAAATAGCGCACCTATGCACTACGTAATAGTTACCAATAAGCGCTCCGCTCTAACATAGGTATTTAAGGGGTGCGCAACCACCCCCTAGATAGAGGGAGATATATGACAATCCAGAACCAGAACTTGAACTAGTATTTCCTTGCTGCTCTCTTTGCTCTTATCGTTTTAGATCACTACGATCTCTGGAAACCTACCAACACAAGCTGACTTTATAGGGGCATTTCTTAATAGCGCTCTTAGAGAAGAAATATATATGGAAATCCCTGAAGGACTATTAGACCTAGCGGCTTCTAATAAGGCTATTTATAAGCTTTTACTGAAATACGGCTATAATCCTTCTACTCCTAATATTATTAAACTATCTAAAGCGTTATACGGTCTGAAACAAAGCCCTAGAGAGTGGCAAGATAAGCTTAAAATCTTACTTAAGAGCCTAGGCTATCTCCCTCTTATTTCAGATCCAGGGGTCTTCTATAATGCTAAAACCTGCCACTTTATCGTTACCTATGTAGATGACTGTCTATTTATAGGGCCTAATATAGGCTATATAACTGATTTAAAGAAACGGCTTAATAAGGTCTACGCTATAGAAGACTTAGGGCCTGCCGCCTATTTCCTAGGCGTGTAAATTATAAGGGATAGACCTAATATGTAATTCTACGGAAATTAAGCTCTATCAAAGCCTAGTAGGAACAGCTATGTATATAATGCTCCTTACTAGGGTAGATATTAGCTTTACCGTACAGTGGCTCTCTAGGTCTTTAAATAGACCTACAAAATCACACTTAAACGCTGCTAAAAATCTTTTTGAGTATCTTAATAGTACTAAAGACTATAGCATCTGTTTTAGCTATAACGGAAATACAGTAGCTGATCTAGGGCCTAAGCTTAGTAATAGTAGTAATACAACTACTAAGCTTAGTAGAGACTTTCACTTTAAGGAAGGGCCTAGGCCCCTAACTACCATCTCTACTACTATAGTAGATTCTAGAAATAGTAAAGGTAGTAGCCGGACTTCTATAATTAATAGTAGTCTAGTCCCTATAGGCTTTAGTGATTCTGATTTTGCAGGGGATAAGGCTACTAGTAAATCCACCTACGGCTATCTATATAAGTTAGCTGGTGGGCCTATTAGCTGGAAAACGAAAAGAGCTACTACTATTGCTCTCTCTACCCTGGAAGCTGAAACTGATGGACTTACAGAGGCTATACGCGAAGTACAGTGGATTATAGGGCTCTTTTCTGAACTTCACAGACCTATAGACTACCCCATTACTCTCTATGGAGATAATCAGGGCTCTATAACGGTGGCTAATGACCCAGCGCTACACGCTAGAACTAAGCATACCCTGCTGAAATTCCGGTACGTTAGAGAGCAGGTTAAGGCTAAAATAGTTACTATTATATATCTTAATACTAAGTGTATGCCGGCTGACGGACTTACTAAAGCCCTACCAGTTAGTGCCTTTCAGTCTTTCATTAGGCTTTTAGGCCTTTAACCTAAGGGAGCTTTTTACTAAGCTACCCTTTACCCCTATATATATACTCTATACTATATATATAGAAGGCCTGGCTTAGCCTGATTAGCTTATAAGACCAGTCAATAGTACCGGCTACTTTACAGCCCTCTGGAATCACCTAATTCCTCTATATAGCCTTAAAAGGCTTATAAGGTCCTAGCTACTGTAGTACAGTTCTATAGGCGCCCTTGTGCTGGCATCAGCTCCCTGCGGCGTTAGGGAGGCCTATATTACTCTAGCTACGTCTAGAAGTACTCTAGTATATAGTATAGCTATATTTGGAAAATATAGGCTCCGGCTATTACTAGTAGTATACTTTCCTTTAGAGGGGGATTCTCTATGTGACTACCTGTTATTTCCTTACTAGAACTTGCTGAAAGAATGGAGTAAAAAACGGCATAAAATTTAAAACCGTGCTAAAAATCGTTTTCTCTATAAGAGGATAAAGGCGTTTATAAGCCCTTTACTCCTTCTATACTCTAGTGCGTCTATTAGTCGCTAGGGTATAGAATATTTAGATATTATATATTACTATACGCTTAAAAGCTATAGTACCTATACCTTTAAATAGGTTATAGGTTTGATTTCAACATTATATATATTCTTACTTCTTTCTATATATAATAGGGGTTTATCCTATATATATATAAGGGCCTAACCCCTTTGTCTAACGGAATAGTTTTGCTCTTACGTTCTTATTTCTTAGGATTCTTCTATTCTTTACCTATATATAGCTTTCTAAGGCTTATAAAGGAACAGAAGAATAGAGGGGGTGTTAAACGTACAAAATAAGCTATAGCGCTCTAACGGTTATAGCTTAGGCAAAACGGATTTCAGTTCTCGAACTACGAGATATATAGCTATATTCTGAGGGTGGACCCACTTTTGTGGATACCGCTGACTAAGCTATATATTCCACTATATAGCCTAGAAATAGCTTTAAAAGGCTTTTCTATTTTTAGATTTATGCCCTACTTTTGTAGAGACAGCCTCCTTAGGCTGTATAAGCGCTAGAAATAGCCTTAAAAGGCTCTTCTACTAGGTCACCTACCTGCCCTGTACCTACCCTGCACCGCAGGAGCGAAAACAGAACTTACAGGAAAAGTCGTGCGGCTTACCCTGCAGCTTAGGTGGCCGTGAGTCGATTATTTAAAATCGCCAGCTTATTTGGTTTTTCGGGAAGTGGCCATGCACCCACTAAGGCGCTCCTGCCGTATAGAGGGCAGGAACGGTCCCGGAGGATATATATAGGGAAGGAAATTGCAAAGCCTTACCTACTTGGACTAGAAATCAAGTTACTACGTTACCTACAACTATAAGCCTTATAGGCCTATAAGACCCACTAAAAGCCGTGATATATAAGCTTAAAGCCCCTATAATATAGCGCTATAGCCTATAACTATACCGTTATATAAGGACTTTTATAGAGGGAATATAGTAAAGGGCCCTACTTTACTATATTAGCACATACCTAGGAAGTGCTATTTAGGCCATATCAACGCTGTTGCTGCCCCTACGTACCCTATACGACTACTACTAGTAGGCTATAGTGGTTACAGATCCTTATATAGGATTACCCATTCCAATAGTTAAATAGAAATATATATAGTTAGGCCTATTAAAGCGCTTTCTTAAGGACTTAACTAGATTAGATATAGGTGCCTTAGCCTAAAGGATATTATCTAAGGAAATCGAAATTATATTATCCTTACCTCTTATAAATAAGTAATTAAACTTGCTTAGGGTACCCTACGACTTTTATAGGAAGGACTAGAGTCTATATAGGGTTGATTATAGCTTATATAAAGAGAACTGTACTTTATATAGCAAAGAGCGAAGCTTATAAGGCAATAACTATAGCTTTTATAGTATTAATAGGGGAATTATTAGAACACTTACTAATATAAGCTTACCCTTATCCTTACTATATACTAGCCTACTAATTATATAGTAGCGCTGCTCTTCTTAGAGAACCTTAATCAAATCTAAGTTTATCTAGGGCAGAGCCTACTTACCAGATCCCTTCTTTAGAGGTATCTCAATCTTATATAATTATAGAAAGAAGCTAGAAATAACAAGTAAGATTACTCAAAAGAAGTTAGGGCTAGGGCTAAAAGTTTCTACTAAAAGTATTAAGAAAAAGATCTTAAAAAAGGCAAAGGTCTAAGAAGGTAATACTAGAGAAGTTAGGAAGAGAAAAATCTAAAGGGAGGAGGTAGGTTCTAATATAGGGTAAGTCCTTTTAGAGGAGGAAGGTACGTAAAAATTCTTTCCTACTATTAAGTAAGCTGTTTGCTCCTTTATTGGTACTTAGGGCTTCTATCTAATTCTTTTTTTTAGCAAATAGCCCCTAAAAGTCGGCATAGTATAATCAGGTTTACTTAGTTTTTATTAACCTCTTCTAATTAGAATTAGAATTAGTATAGGTAGCTTTCTTAGATATCAAGACCTGCCTTTCTCCCTCTCTTTCTTCTATAAAAACTTTTCTAACCTTAATAAACCGACTTCCTTTTTTTTAGAACTTAACCTTTCTACTTAGTCTTATCTATATAAAGATATCTTCTAACACTCTTATTAAGAAAGCTCCTGTGGCTAGGTAGCATATCCGATTTATCTTAAGGTATTCTAGATACCTGAAACTTAAGTAACTACTTTTTCTACTAATCCTAGAAGATTCTATATCTTCTTAAAGTGGTTAATCTAGAAGGTAATCGATAATACGAAGTTCTATAACTTTGTTAATCGTATATAGTACCTACTGCTAAACCTAGCTGTAATTGGATATAGTATATTTCGGATCTGGATTTTTAAAGAAGAACCGGCTAATACTTATTAATAGTATATATCTCTAGGTCTAGAACCTAGTCTACTTAACTACCTATCTCCTACTTAGCTAGTAGAAAGTAGTTAGGATCCTACTATTATCCGCTTTAACTACTCTTTCTCTATAGTTAGACGTCGATCCCTTATTACTATTAAGTATTTTAGGTTAGACTTTTTAGGTAAGTATATCTAAGAAATTTATAGTAACCGACTATACTAGGTCTAAGGTCTCTTTATCTAAGAGTTTAGCTATTGGTATATTTAAGCTTATATCTAGATGTCTAATTAAAGTCGATATAATAGGTAGTAATATAGTAAACTATAAGGAATGTAACGAAACCTAATTCTAGTCGAGTTTGCCTAACCGGCGTAATCCTAGTAGTCCTTATCTAAATATAGCTTAGCCCTTTATCTACTATATCTTAGTTCTAGAAGTTGACTACAGTACTTGTAGAAACTGCGTTTTCTAAGATAAGAAGTACTTATAGGTATATATCGGCTCTTCCTATAACAAATAGCTACTTTAGGCTTCTAAATAGGCCGAAAAGACAATAGCTCTATACTGGTTTAATCTAGGCAACTTTTACGCTAAGGATATAATTGTTAACCGATAGGATAAGGAGACTGTTTATAAGGTATAGCAATTATAGGTTAAGTGGAAGTTAGTTAATCTAATGGTTAATATATACTATACCAAGTAATAAGAAGGGCAGGCTAGGTAGTAGTCTGGAAAATAGGTTAGAGAAGGTGTTAAGGGTTGTTAGGATAGTCAGCTAGCTAAGTAATAGGATCTATCAACGCTAAACATACTCCTCCCCTTAACTAGATATATGAGCTATAAATAGAGCCTTTACTTTCTAAGAAGAATAAGACTAAAATAAAACGAAATAAAACAGTATAAAACAAAATCTCAGACCTATAACTAGGCAAGGTAAAAGATATAAATACTGAAATCAAGAGAATACTATATAGTATAGTAGATTAACTAGCCTTCACATCCGAAAACGCGTTCTTGGTCAGGACCGCTCCAAATCGACTGCACTCTTTTGCAATCCACTTGTCCAATTGAGGACTCAACACACGCCAAATTTAGCTGCGGCGCAGTCGCTCGTTCGACGGCGCTATGGTCGGATTCTGACTGTACGATGTGGTCGACCGTGGCTAGAAATCTGCAGCTATAGTAGGGCGGGTGTACGGGCCCTACAGTTACGTGCCCTAGCCCTAACTGTACTAACCTTACCAACCTGAACCCTGCTAACCCGAACCCTACTGCCCCTAGCCCCCTAGGGGCTGTCAATAAAGCCCCTAAGCGCTTAGGCTATAGCTTCTTAACCTACCTTACTACCGCTGCTGCTACTACTACTACCACTACTTCCGCCGCTAACCCTGCTACTACTATAACTGCTACTAGGTCGAGCGATATATCGTTCGATAGCCCTTTTAAAGGGCTTTCTAGCAGTCAACACGCTACTACCGCCACCGCCGCCCCTACCCCCTCTAAAAAGGAGAAAGAGAAAAAAAAAGCCCTACTATCTACAACCCTTGCCCTTACCTTCTCTGGTCTTATAGACCAGATAGTTAGTCTTTCAGTTAATAACCCGGCCTTTAAGGAAATTGTCGAATATACTGGGCTAGCTAGAAAGCTAGCCTTAACGCAGATCTTGAAAGAGGAGGAGAAAAAAGCCCCGATATTTCCCTCGTTCGTTGCCCAGGCCCTAAGGCAGAAGAAGCAACAACAACAGCAACAATAATAGTAACAACAACAGTAATAGCAGCAGCAGCAACAACCCCCTGCCGTCGAATCAGAGCCAACCCGCCGTACCTAGGCTGCTATAGCAGTGGCTAGGGTAAAGCCTACTAAGCTAGGCTTAGAAAAACAGGTCCTTATATGGCTAGGATCAGCCTCTTCCTCCCTTGGCCAAAAATCAGCCCCGGAAATCGCACAGGCAGTATAGAAGGCTACAGGGCACTCTATCAAGGGGGTAAGGACCCTACCAAGCAGTAACCTTATACTAGTTACTAAAGGAGAAAAAATCAAAAAAGCCTTAGAAGAAAACACAGCCTGGCTAGCCTCTTTATCACTAGAGGCCTTGATCTATACTACTACCTAGGCTATTGCTGTTAAAGGGCTTATAACAGCTAACCGGGTAATGGAAGCTAGCCTTCTAGCAGCAGCAAAAGAAGCATATCCTTCGGCCTTAAGGGCTAAGGTCTGGTACCCCCTCTAGATCGAAAGAACAAGAGTCTTAGCTCTTATCGCCTTCTCTAGCCAGCAAGAGGCTTACTAGGCCTATTAAGACGGAATCTTCTAGGCCTATAGGGCCCTAAAAGCAGAGCCTTATATCAATAAGGCTAGGGCCTTACAGTGCTTTAACTACTAGCGATAGGGGTATAAAGCCAAATACTGCCACTCCCCTGCCCTCTGCTACAACTATAGCTAAGAAAAGAAGAAGCATACTAATAAGGCGGCCTATACTAAGGCTTAGCATTGCCGGAACTGCCGTAGCAACCACCACGCTAGGGCAGAAGAATGCCCTGAAAGAAAGAAACATAAAGCTTAGGCAAAATCCAGCCTACAAAACAGGCCTATTAACTTCGACCTTCCTAGCCCTCTTAAGCCGGCAATATCAATAGAAGACTGGCTAGAAGGGGAAGAAAGCTATACGGTAGTAGCTAGAAAACGCCGCTATGGCTGCCCCCCTATAATAACCGCTACTACCGCTATAGCCTCCCTTTCCTAGCGAACTATAAGAGAGGCTTTTAGCAAAATCCCCGCCTCTACCTTTACTACTACCGATCTAGCAGCTACTAGTACTACAGCTACCGGTTCTATACCCTCCTCCCTAGAGCTAGTAAGGGGCTTTATAGAGGAAGAGGATACGGATATACTTTAGTCTCTTTTTCTGCCTTCTCTCCTTTCTTAGACTGCTTCTCCTCTCTCTCTTTAGACTGTCTTTTCTTTCTTCCCTATCGCTAGTATCTTACTACTATACCAAGGTAAAGGGGAAGGCTATAGGCCTAGGCTTATAAGCTTTTAAGCTTTAAGCCTAGCCTTGCCTTACCCCTTTTTGCTGACAAGACCCCTTCCTTATTCCCCTACCCCAACCCCCTATAATCAACAAACCGAAAGGTTAAGATATAGGGAGGTACCTACGGGCGACGGGTAGGGGAATAGATGCTATTTCCTTAGTAGCCTTCTAGACGGCCTCCCCTTGCTTTGTTTTCTTTAGTACCGCTTTTTTCCTCTTATTAGTTTGCCCGCCTTGTTAAGCTCGTTGGAGGTTTTTCTTCCGTTTACCGGTTTTCCTCTAGCATAAGTGTAAGCTAGCAGCCCCTCATAGTCTCTAGATAGACTCTATAGGAGTAATAGATTCTATCTATATAGTATAGTATATACCCCCCCCTCTCCCTTACTAGTATATACATACTTATATAACAAAGAGCTTGGGAAAAAGAAAAGAATAAACCACTCCTATATATAAGGAAAGAGGCCTAAGTAAAAAGGTAAGTATATAAAAGAACTTATACTACCTTTCCTTTAATGAAAACTTAGGCTAAGTCTAACAATCCGAAAACCTAGTGTAAATTAAGTTGCTTAAAAAGCACTTCTAATAGCTGCTTTTCTTCCTCGTATTAACGGTCTACCTCTTCTAACTAGATTACCAAGCCTATTAGAATCCTTAATACCTAGCCTGATAATATTGTTTGTATTAAACCGTTCTAGCTAGGAATCGTCCCCTAGTTATAGTCTATTTAGGTTACAAACAAAGATACTGTCTAATTGGAAGAACTTCTTTACTATAGTTAGCAGGAAAGTTCGCTTAAGCTTAATCCTATCTAAAGTTTCTAGTTAGTAAGCCTTTTTAGGACTCTTCTATAAGACTTAAAAAGGGCCTTTCTATTAGAAAGATAGCTTATACTAGCAACTTATCTCGATCTGCCTAACTTTATTGTAAATAAGGACTAAATTACTAGGGCGGATTTCCAACTAATCTAGGCGTAACTTTCTAAACAACATACGATTTCTCGCTTTAGCAGCATTCTTACAGGCCTTAGATACCTTGTTCTATAGCTCTATCTAGGTAAGCTCTATATCTATAATAGACTTAATATACTTTATAAACAGATCTAAAGTAGCTTTTGCATTAGCTAGCTTTCTAGGTTAACAAACCTTTGCCTAGACTTGCTTCTGTCTAACTAGACGTTAGGAAGGGATATCGAGCTTAATTTCGGTAATTAAGTCTTAACTAAAAAGTATAAAGTAAGATAAGATACTAAGAGAGGAACGAATTAAGGTATAGTTAACCTAGAGAACAAAGTATAAGGACTTCTTCTAATCTATCCTTGTTTTCTCTATAATTATAATAAGCATAATTATAAATAGCAGGTAACCTACCTCGTTAATACTATTAGCCCTTAAGTTATAGGATAAGCTAGTAATTCGCTTAACTCTAATGGTTTTTAGAGATACTTTAACTATACCCTTAGACTTTGTCACAGTCCGTTATCATCCTATATATATATAGCTTCGTTTTACACCAGGACCTTCTGTCCTATGTGCAACAATATCTTTCTATAACCTATCTTTGCTCTGGCTATAACAGTTTGTTGCACCTATATATTCTTGCTAAATTAGTAAGATTTAGTAAGTAAAGAAAACCTCTTGTTTAAAGTCCATTTTGACAAACGATTTAACAAATCCCCTTGTTTCTATATATACTTTAACTATAAGTTACTACCGATTCTATAATAGTAACTAACTGTAACTAATTAGCGGAAGACTGGCTCTAAGTATAAGGCTTAGAGGTACTAGGCTCCCTAGGAATGCCAGCTACTGACCTAGCTAACCGTATCTTGGCTGGTAACGATTAATTACTCTAATTCCTATAAGCTGTGAATTCCAGAATTTTGGGTATCTCTACCAACTTTGCTATAACTTCCTTTAGGGCCCCTTCTGCCCCCCTTTTAGCTACTTTTTCCTAGCCCCCTCTAGCTCCTGTTTTAACAAGTTATATAACTCTGTCCTGACCCCTTGGCGTTAATCATCTAACCTTTAATAGAACCTCTGTAAACTCTATCGAACGGTAGATAGCCTATATTACCTAGAAGTCCTAGGTCTTGGTAAAGCTTGCCATTAATAAAGCTTTTTTCCCGGATACCCTGGTCTAAGTCCTTTTCGTCTTATAACGTCTTAGTAGCGAACCTTATTAGCGAATTTGCCTGGAAGTGGATAAGCTAGTCGTACTAGCTTATGGCCTCTCCTCTAACGCTTCTTTAATTATATATATTACTAACATTTTTGCGTTGCTAGACCCTTAGTATCTTATAGAAGATGTTAGTACTATTAGCCTTACTAACCTAGAGAAACTAGATATAGATAAGGATAAGCTTTTATTTACCGACTTCTTAATAGAGCTGGTACAACTCTATAAATATTCTAACTAGACCCCTATATAATATATTACCTACTGTTGATTATGGTAAAGGGGGATTAGGTGCTGTTCCCCGTGACCGCGCAGCACATGAGCCCCTTGCTCTGGGGAAATGGGACGTGCACTGCGCCACTTGTGCGACAGCCATAAGTAGCGCACCTGCGTACTACGTGATAGTTATTAACGAGCGCTCTGCTTTAATATAGGTATTAAGGGGTATATAACCACCCTTTAGATAGAGGGAGATATATAACAATCCAGAACTAGAACTTGAACTAGTATTTCCTTATTGCTCGCTTTGCTCTTATTGTTTTAGATTACTATAATCTCTAGAAACCTACTAATACTGATTAGTATTATCTCTATATTGCAATATAGGGGTAATATAGAGCAGTAAGGTAGTTAGTCAAGTGTTTAATAACCTTAACTAAGTAGATTATAGTTTACTTACTAAGGGCTATTGATTAGGCAACTAGACAACCACCCTATTAACTTCGTAATATCACTTATAAGAAAACCGATACTATAAACCTATCCTCAAAGGCTTAGGAAGCTTAACCTAAGCTTCTAGACTAAGGAAGTATTGCTTAAGAGAATGCTACTAATACTATATTACTAACTAACTTTACTATAATTAATATAGAATAGTATCCTAAGATCTATCTACTTATAGAACTATAGGAAGGGAGGATACTAAGATAAACCTCTATTATATACTAAGTATTTTGTTAAGTATAGCCTAGGATCTTAAAGAGTATTTTAAATAAGAATTCCCTATCTAGCTACCTATTATAAGCATCGATAAATTTAACGCTTAGACCTACTATAGATCGCTAGCGTTTATCGATCTAAAGTACAATAGTAATAAAGTACTTAACTTATATATGCTCTCCTATCTTAGCACTTATAAGGGGCGATAATCTAAAGATCTATACTACGAATTCTGCTTAGATTTCAAGGACTAGACTACTAACTACTTTAATAAGTTGAATAATAAACTATACTTATAACTATACTAAACGCTTAACAATAGCTATATCCTAGTAGATGGCTTAAAAGGGTAGAAACTCTTTAAGGGACTTATAACACTTACTAACAACCTATTAGACAATCTAGGGCCTAATATACTCCCCTAAATCTATAGAGTGTTAATCTAGGCTTAGTATGGACGGTATAGGCCGATATCTCTTCCTGCTTAAATAGAAAAGGGGAAAGAGATTATACTAATAACAACCTAAGAATCCGAAATTAGTACCTATCTATAGGAGGTATTATAGGGGGAGATACAAATCAGTAATATAGCTATAAACGCTACCTAGTAATATAGACTAATAATGTTAAACGTACAAAATAAGCTATAGCGCTCTAACGGTTATAGCTTAGGCAAAACGGATTTCAGTTCTCGAACTACTAGATATATAGCTATATTCTGAGGGTGGACCCACTTTTGTGGATACCGCTGACTAAGCTATATACTCCACTATATAGCCTAGAAATAGCTTTAAAAGGCTTTTCTATTTTTAGATTTATGCCCCACTTTTGTGGAGACAGCCTCCTTAGGCTGTATAAGCGCTAGAAATAGCCTTAAAAGGCTCTTCTACTAGGTCACCTACCTACCCTGTACCTACCCTGCACCGCAGGAGCGAAAACAGAACTTACAGGAAAAGTCGTACAGCTTACCCTGCAGCTTAGGTGGCCGTGAGTCGATTATTTAAAATCGCCAGCTTATTTGGTTTTTCGGGAAGTGGCCATGCACCTACTAGGGCGCTCCTGCCGTGTGGAGGGCAGGAACGGTGCCGGAGGGTATATGTAGGAAAGGAAATTGCGAAGCCTTACCTACTTGGACTAGAAATCAAATTACTACGTTACCTACAACTATAAGCCTTATAGGCCTATAAGACCCACTGAAAGCCGTGATATATAAGCTTAAAGCCCCTATAATATAGCGCTATAGCCTATAACTATACCGTTATATAAGGACTTTTATAGAGGGAATACAGTAAAGGGCCCTACTTTACTATATTAGCACATACCTAGGAAGTGCTATTTAGGCCATATCAACGCTGTTGCTGCCCCTACGTACCCTATACGACTACTACTAGTAGGCTATAGTGGTTATAGATCCTTATATAGGATTACCCATTCCAATAGGTTATGAGCCCGGATAGCCTGTGGGATAGTTATCGTTGGAGTCCAATTTCAAAGCGCTACCTCTGCCTATATATATAGGGCTATTTAAGCCTCTTATAGCTGAAAATATAGTACTATATTAGCCCTAAAAAGCTATATATTACATCTTATTGAAGGCTATTTAAGGACTAAAAAGCCTGAAAATCTAGAAGGAGAAATCGCTAAGAAATCTAAGTCCTATAGTATTGACGAGCATTTGGGGCTCTTATACACTTAGGCTAGTATACTTACCTATACTAAAAGACCTTTCTACTTATAGCTGGAAGTAGAAAGGCTAGCGTTTTAGAATTTCTAGCGCTAAAGACCTATATTTCCCTACTATAGAGCCCTTTCTATAGATATATCTATAGGCGGTAGTTAAGTCCCTACGTCGAAGTCTCTAGCCCTTAGAGCCTAGTTTAGAATTTCTACTAGAAAGCCCTACTAAGTAGCAAGTAGGCAGCGCTATAAACCTACTAAGCGCTAAGACTAGCCTAGAAAATCACTACTATAATTAGTGAGCTAGCTAATTAGCTTTAGTGAACTGGAAGCTAATTAAGTGCTTTAGCTAGCACTATAAAGTAAATAGTAGCCTATTTACAATGGCGGATCAAGCTAAAGGGAAGGGTATAGCCCCTAAAAGGGCTAGTAACCTAGCTGATCCAGGGCAATCTTCTAGGCCTCCACCACCTATACGAACCCTATCAGAAGATGAGGAAGATGGCGAAGACTATAGCGAGGTTATAGAATTCCTAAAACAGAATATAAAATCTCATGACCGAGTTATAGCTAGCCAATCTAGTGATATAAAAACACTACTTTTAAGTCTAAATACCCTAGAAGCCTCTGTCGAGGATAGCGTTAGCGCTATAAAGAATATATCTTCTACTTTAGCTTCTCTAACTAATAGTAGTAATGCTGCTGCTACTGGAAAGACTAGCTATAGTCCTAGATTTGATCCTTTTAGCGGTACTATGGATTTAGATTCTCCTCCACGTCCCCCTAGGAAAGAGCCCCATCTAGGGCCGGCTGTAGATAATACAGCTACTAGTAATTTAGACCCCCCTATAGATACAGGGTCTAAGGAAGGCTTTAAGGATACTATTACTAGTAGTATAGTAAAGGAGCTTTCTAAAAAGGCCTATACTATACCGGACGATAGTAAGCTTAGCGGGGAAAGCAATTTTGAACAGTGGATTCAGGCTTTAAGTATAGTGCTAAGAGCGTTAGGGATATCTAATTTTTTAGAAAACCCTGATATATCTAACACTTATAGCGACTCTGATCAAGCTGTTCTTTTAATGCTTCTACGTGATAGCTTATCTAGTGGCCCTAGGGCTGCTATATCGTGGATTCATATACCTTCTGAGGCCTTTAAGCTGCTTGTTAGGCAGTATAGCCGACCTATAGAGTCTAAAAAGGAGGACGTCTATAACGAATTCCACGCCCTTACCTTTAGTACCTATAAAAAAGGCTTATCAGCTTTTAACGCTGAATTTAACGGCTATCTTGCTAAGCTTACCATGGCTAAAATAGATATAGATCCCTCTTTAATACTAAATCAGTATTTTAAGGCTCTAGAATCTAAGTTTCCTAGCTGGGTATCACGCCAAAAGAGCTCTATAAGACAGGCTAGAATGCTAGGCCTTACAGCCTCTAGCCTTAATATAGAATATCTAATGGCTGATATTTTAGAAGAATCTAGGAACCCGGCTACAGAGGCGTATAGAGCAGCTCACGTAGCTAATAGCTCTAATTCAACCCCTAATTCAAATTCTAACCCTAGTAAGAAGGGTAAAAATAAGAAAAAGGGTAAGAAGAAGGCTAGTTATAATGTTGAAGGGCAGAATTATAGTGCTAAAAGTGCTGAACAAGCCTCCTTTATACTAGGGTCCTATAACCTAGCTATAGAAGAAGAAGAAGAGGAATCCGACTCTAGTTCCAATTCTAATTCTTCTAGCGATTCTGATACCCAATTAGCACAGCTATTAGCGTTAAAAGGGTATAAGAAGCGTAAGGACTTTAAAGGAAAAGGCCTAAAAACCTCTTCTAATAACAAGGCAAAATATAAAGATAATAAGCCTAGAAGACGCCCTAGAGACCCCGCTCTTTATAATAGTTGGCTATACGATACGGGATCTACGGACCATATCAGTAATAGTAAAGAGCGGTTTACTACCTTTACGCCTAACACAGGCCAGTTACGCCCTATTAACACTGGAAATGGCCCTGTAAGCCCGGCTGGTATAGGCTCTATTACACTAGAAGTATTATCTAGAAAGGCCCCCCCTACCTATACTAAATTAGTATTAGATAACGTTTTATACCTACCTAATATTGATATAAATATTGTTAGCGGGGTTAGGCACTATGATTCAGGAGGTTGCCTTATAAAGGAAACCCTTTACGGGAGTGATAGACGCTGTATAGCTGTACTAGACTTTAAAAAATCAGGATTTTTTCTTGACGTTAAAGGCAGCTCTAAGCCTATATTACATGCAAATTTTGCTTTTCCTTTAGGCCTTACTAGTTATAATACTACTAAAAGTATAGAGCCGCAGCGTAATAAGATAGTGGTGGAAATTCCTTCTAATTCTATTAGAAAGGAAGACTATAGACCTATTATAGAGGATGCTATAGTATCCGAAGCTATAGAGCCTAATAAGCGCTATAAGCTAAGGAATTCTCCGGCTAAGGGTACTACTTTAGAAGGTGTAGGACCTTCTTTAAGGGGGAAAAGGCCCTGTAGGCCTGTAGAGCCCTTAGCCACTGCCCAGGCCCCCTATCAAAGTCCCCGTGAGACTAGGGAGCCTGAGCCCTTAACTGGCACTGGAGACCTGCCCCGTGTGCTAAGAGAGCCAGTTATAGAGGGGAATAAAGTAGTAGAAAAGGCTATATCTAGCCCTACTTTAAAGGAGCCTAATATAGGTCAGCGAGATTACTATAATCTACTTAATTTAGCTAAATTGTGGCACGTTAGGCTAGGCCATATAGGCCTACGTCTTTTGAAAAAGACCTCTAGTATTACTAAAGGGCTGCCTAATTTTGATAAAATAAAGGAAGCTGATTTTCACTGCTCTAGCTGTGATCGAGGTAAAGCAGTGAGAAGGGTTAGTAAGGCTTTAATACCTGACCCACCTAGGGTCTTAGACTCAATAGAGGGCGATACTGTTAAAATTAGGCCTAGGCCTTATAATAGAAACCCTATAGTCTTACTTCTAGTTGACCGTAAAAGTAGGTATAGGTGGGTTTTTAACTTACCTAATAAATCAGGCCCTATAGTAGCTAACGCTATTAAGGGCTTTTTTAGGGGCCTAAGGAATGGATTTGGTAGATATCCTACTAAATTCCACTTTGACGGAGGCACTGAAATAACTGATTTATTAACTACTTGGTTAGCTAAAAGGGGTATTAAATTTAGCACTTCTGCCCCCTATATCCACGAGCAGAACGGCTTAGTAGAACGATCAGTTAGAGTTATACTAGACCGTGTAAGGTGTACTATTCTTAGTAGCGCTTTACCCCAGTATTTGTGGTGCTTTATACTGGAGGCTGTAGTGGAATTAGTTAATAGTACAGCTATAACTAATAAGGAAACTACTCCTTTCTAGGCGCTATTTGACGAGCTAGAGCCTGGTATTCCACATATACCTAACCTAGAGCGCTATAGGGCTATAGGCGCTAGAGGAGAGGCGATTATACCTCTAGAAAAACGGTCTAAATCGTTAAAATTTACCTCTAGAACGGAAGAGTGTAAATTACTAGCGGTATTAGGTTCTAAGACCTACCTAGTATATATACCGTCTAGAAGAGCAGTACTTAAAACCTCTACTGTTAAATTTATAGAGGATAATACAGTACTAAGTCAGCCTACTGATAATACGGCTTTAGAGGGGGAATTAGTAGACCTAGACCTAGATTTAGAGGGGGCTGTCAGCCCGGACCCTTCTAATCTTAATACTGAAAAGCCTATTAGTATAGAAATAGGACCTAGTAAGCTAGAACCCTACGAATCTTCTTCCGATAGTGAATTAGATGAACCCTTACTGGATAAGCCTATAAATCCGGTTATAGTAGAGTCTACTAGGCCTACTATATCTATTAGAAAGCCTGAATTACCAGAGGCGTTTCCCCAAACTATAGAGCCTATTTTTGCACCTAAGCCTATAGAAGTTATAGCGCCTAATCAGCCTATAACGAACGAACCTCTTGATAATAGTGATCTTATTTCAGAGGGGGATAAAATGCAGCTCGATTACTATAAGCTTTTAGCTAAGACTAGTAGCTATATACTGTCTTTTGTCTATAAGGCTCGAAAAAGGGTAATATCTAAGGATAGTACGCCTACTACTTATAAGCAAGTCTTAAAACTACCTAGAGATGAGCGTAGTAAGTGGTTAGAGGCTATTACCAAGGAATTTATCCAGTTATTAGAGCTAGGGGTTTTTAAATTCCTACCTAGGAGTCTATTACCTTCTAACCGTAAGCTTATTACCTGTCGAAACGTTCTTAAGGTTAAAAAGGACGCTAAAAATAGGCCTATTAAGTATAAATCTCGGTTAGTAGCTAGGGGCTTTATGCAGGTAGAAGGCCTAGATTATACTGTAACCTATGCCTCTACTAGTATACCACCTACTTGGCGTATACTTCTAGCTATAGGTGCTGTTCTAGACTGGGAAATAGAACAAGCTGACTTTATAGGGGCATTTCTTAATAGCGCTCTTAGAGAAGAAATATATATGGAAATCCCTGAAGGACTATTAGACCTAGCGGCTTCTAATAAGGCTATTTATAAGCTTTTACTGAAATACGGCTATAATCCTTCTACTCCTAATATTATTAAACTATCTAAAGCGTTATACGGTCTGAAACAAAGCCCTAGAGAGTGGCAAGATAAGCTTAAAATCTTACTTAAGAGCCTAGGCTATCTCCCTTTTATTTCAGATCCAGGGGTCTTCTATAATGCTAAAACCTGCCACTTTATCGTTACCTATGTAGATGACTGTCTATTTATAGGGCCTAATATAGGCTATATAACTGATTTAAAGAAACGGCTTAATAAGGTCTATGCTATAGAAGACTTAGGGCCTGCCGCCTATTTCCTAGGCGTGCAGATTATAAGGGATAGACCTAATAGGCGCCTGTGGCTTAACCAGTCACAGTATGTAGAAGAGGCGGTTAGCTGCTTTAACTTAGCCGATTCTAAGCCTATATCTATTCCCTTATAGCCGGGGCTAGTAAGTCAACTTCAACTAGAGGAAGATATTGCTAGCTACCTCTGTAGTTCTACGGAAATTAAGCTCTATTAAAGCCTAGTAGGAACAGCTATGTATATAATGCTCCTTACTAGGGTAGATATTAGCTTTACCGTACAGTGGCTCTCTAGGTCTTTAAATAGACCTACAAAATCACACTTAAACGCTGCTAAAAATCTTTTTAAGTATCTTAACAGTACTAAAGACTATAGCATCTGTTTTAGCTGTAACGGAAATACAGTAGCTGATTTAGGGCCTAAGCTTAGTAATAGTAGTAATACAACTACTAAGCTTAGTAGAGACTTTCACTCTAAGGAAGGGCCTAGGCCCCTAACTACTACCTCTACTACTATAGTAGATTCTAGAAATAGTAAAGGTAGTAGCCGGACTTCTATAATTAATAGTAGTCTAGTCCCTATAGGCTTTAGTGATTCTGATTTTGCAGGGGATAAGGCTACTAGTAAATCCACCTACGGCTATCTATATAAGTTAGCCGGTGGGCCTATTAGCTGGAAAACGAAAAGAGCTACTACTATTGCTCTCTCTACTCTGGAAGCTGAAACTGATGGACTTACAGAGGCTATACGCGAAGTACAGTGGATTATAGGGCTATTTTCTGAACTTCACAGACCTATAGACTACCCTATTACTCTCTATGGAGATAATCAGGGCTCTATAACGGTGGCTAATGACCCAGCGCTACACGCTAGAACTAAGCATACCCTGCTGAAATTCCGGTACGTTAGAGAGCAGGTTAAGGCTAAAATAGTTACTATTATATATCTTAATACTAAGTGTATGCCGGCTGACGGACTTACTAAAGCCCTACCAGTTAGTGGCTTTCAGTCTTTTATCAGGCTTTTAGGCCTACAACCTAAGGGAGCTTTTTACTAAGCTACCCTCTACCCCTATATATATATATTTATTCTATACTATATATATAGAAGGCCTGGCTTAGCCTGATTAGCTTATAAGACCAGTCAATAGTACCGGCTACTTTACAGCCCTCTGGAATCACCTAATTCCTCTATATAGCCTTAAAAGGCTTATAAGGTCCTAGCCACTGTAGTACAGTTCTATAGGCGCCCTTGTGCTGGCATTAGCTCCCTGCGGCGTTAGGGAGGCTTATATTACTCTAGCTACGTCTAGAAGTACTCTAGTATATAGTATAGCTATATTTGGAAAATATAGGCTCCGGCTATTACTAGTAGTATACTTTCCTTTAGAGGGGGATTCTCTATGTGACTACCTGTTATTTCCTTACTAGAACTGGCTGAAAGAACGGAGTAAAAAAGGGCATAAAATTTAAAACCGTGCTAAAAATTGTTTTCTCTATAAGAGGATAAAGGCGTTTATAAGCCCTTTACTCCTTCTATACTCTAGTGTGTCTATCAGTCGCTAGGGTATAGAATATTTAGATATTATATATTACTATACGCTTTAAAGCTATAGTACCTATACCTTTAAATAGGTTATAGGTTTGATTTCAACATTATATATATTCTTACTTCTTTCTATATATAATAGGAGTTTATCCTATATATATATAAGGGCCTAACCCCTTTGTCTAACGGAATAGTTTTGCTCTTACGTTCTTATTTCTTAGGATTCTTCTATTCTTTACCTATATATAGCTTTCTAAGGCTTATAAAGGAACAGAAGAATAGAGGGGGTGTTAAACGTATAAAATAAGCTATAGCGCTCTAACGGTTATAGCTTAGGCAAAACGGATTTCAGTTCTCGAACTACTAGATATATAGCTATATTCTGAGGGTGGACCCACTTTTGTGGATACCGCTGACTAAGCTATATACTCTACTATATAGCCTAGAAATAGCTTTAAAAGGCTTTTCTATTTTTAGATTTATGCCCTACTTTTGTGGAGACAGCCTCCTTAGGCTGTATAAGCGCTAGAAATAGCCTTAAAAGGCTCTTCTACTAGGTCACCTACCTACCCTGTACCTACCCTGCACCGCAGGAGCGAAAACAGAACTTACAGGAAAAGTCGTACAGCTTACCCTGCAGCTTAGGTGGCCGTGAGTCGATTATTTAAAATCGCCAGCTTATTTGGTTTTTTGGGAAGTGGCCATGCACCTACTAGGGCGCTCCTGCCGTGTGGAGGGCAGGAACGGTGCCGGAGGGTATATGTAGGAAAGGAAATTGCGAAGCCTTACCTACTTGGACTAGAAATCAAATTACTACGTTACCTACAACTATAAGCCTTATAGGCCTATAAGACCCACTGAAAGCCGTGATATATAAGCTTAAAGCCCCTATAATATAGCGCTATAGCCTATAACTATACCGTTATATAAGGACTTTTATAGAGGGAATACAGTAAAGGGCCCTACTTTACTATATTAGCACATACCTAGGAAGTGCTATTTAGGCCATATCAACGCTGTTGCTGCCCCTACGTACCCTATACGACTACTACTAGTAGGCTATAGTGGTTATAGATCCTTATATAGGATTACCCATTCCAATAAATAAGCAGCTTGATTATAAACGACGATTAACCAGCGAGTAGCTAAAGTCCAAGTATACGCTAGAAAGCAGCCTAAAGTAGAGCGATCTATGCTAGTAACTATAGCTAGTTTGGAAATACCCTCTATATTGATTGCGGTAAGGGGGATCAGGTGCTGATCCCCGTAACCGCGCAGCACATAAGCCTCTCGCTCTAGGGAATGGGGCGCGTACTGCGCTACTTGTGCGATAGCTACAAGTAGCGTACCCGCGCACCATATAATAGTTACTAACGAGCGCTCTGCTCTAACATAGGTATTTAAGGGGTGCGTAACTACCCTTTAGATAGAGGGAGATAGACAATCCAGAACCAGAACTTAAACTAGTATTTCCTTACTACTCTCTTTGCTCTTATCGTTTTAGATTACTATAATTTCTAGAAACCTATTAATACTAATCAGTATTATCTTTATATTATGATATAGGGGTAATACAGAGCAGCAAAGTAGTTAGTCAAGTGCTTAACAACCTTAACTAAGTAGATTATAGTTTACTTACTAAGGGCTATCGATTAGGCAACTAGATAACTACCCTATTCACTTAATAATATTACTTATAAGAAAACTAATACTATAAACCTATCCTTCTAGGCTAAAGAAGCTTAACCTAAGCTTCTAGACTAAGGAAGTATTGCTTAAGAGAACGCTACTAAAACTATATTACTAACTAACTTTACTATAATCAATATACTATAGCGTTCTAAGATCCTTCTACTTATAGAACCTTAGGAAGAGAGGATACTAAGATAAACCCCTATTATATACTAAGTATTTTGTTAAGTATAGCCTAGAATCTTAAAGAGCATTTTAAATAAGAATTCCCTATCTAGCTACCTATTATAAGCATTAATAAATTTAATGCTTAAACCTTCTATAGATTACTAAAGCGTATCGATCTAGAGTACAATAATAATAAAGTACTTAATTTATATATGCTCTCCTGCCTTAGCACTTATAAAGGACGATAATCTAAAGATCTATATTATAAATTCCGCTTAGATTTCAAGGACTAGACAGCCAACCACTTTAATAAGTTGAACAATAAACTATACTTACAACTACGCTAAACGCTTAATAATAGCTATATCCTAGTAGATAGCTTGAAAGGGGAGAAGCTCTCTAAGAGACTTATAATACTCGCTAATAACCTGTCTAACAATCCAGGGCCTAATATACTCCCCTAAATCTATAAACTATCGATCTAGGCTAAGTATGGATAGTAGATAATAATATCTCTTCCTACTTAAATAGAAAAGGGGAAGGAGATTATACTAATAACAATATAAGACTCTGAAATTAGTACCTGGCTATAGGAGGTACTATAGAAAGAGATAAAAATCGGTAAGGAAGTGGATTGTATCGGTAATATAGCTGCAAGCGCTATCTAGCAATATAGACTAACAGGTAGCTCGATTATAAACGACAATTAACCGGTAAGCGGCCGAGACCTAGGCATACGCTAGACACCGGCCTAAAGCGGAACGCTCTACGCCGGTAACCATAGCCAGTTCGGAAACACCCTTTACCTGCTAAATCCAGACCTATAGATAATACTTCCGATTTATAGACTTAGAAGCGTAATAGGAGCAGGATTCCCGCTAGCTAATAAAGGCACTGGCAAAGGCTATAGATTCCTACTAACCACCTAAAGTACTAGCTAAGGTTATATCTAAGGTTATAGCTAAAGTAACTACTAAGGTAATAACTAGAGAACTAATTAAAGGGGACAACAGAACCCTGCGCAACCTGTGTAAACCCCTAGTATTAACACTAGATATAGGCTAGAATACGCTTAACCTTAAGCAGATAATAAAAAGCGGTATGCCTAGTACGAGTATATTATATATAGAAGTACTAAGTATATAGCTATCCTACTAATCGAAATAGGCTGGATAAACAAGATAAGTATTAATCAAAAAACCCTAACCGATTTTATTAACTCCTGGGACTTAAAGGACAGCTATTCTAAGTTTAACAACGATATCTTTAATAATAAAGTTCGTTTCTTCCTATACTGCTACTAGACTTTCTAGATCGATTATAGCCTACTAGACACTGTTTTCCTAAATGTACTTTTAGGATAAGCTAAGGAATATTACCTATACTATATCCCTTTTAGTATCTCCTTTATATAACTATATAGTATCTTAAAGAGATACTTTAAGATAAGTATTAAGCAGAACAACTACTTATATATCTAGAATACTATTACTTTCCAGTCTATATACCTTAAAAGCAAGAATAGTAACAAGTCTATAAAGGAAATTCTCTAGATCTTACTTAATAGACTCTAATAAAGCTAATATAGGCTTAGTCTGCTCTATAACTATAAGGAGTTCCTAGTTGCAAATATAATCCAAGCCTGCTAAGGAGTATCTAAGCTAAAGATCGCTCTATATAAACTACTAACAAGCTTCGAAGAGCTGGCAGCTATGCTCTACCAAACACTTAACATTAAGGAAGCAGATTGCATATATTGCTAATTCTTAATAGACCGCAGGTTTACTATAATCAAGGCCAGGCCTATAAGAAACTATTAGGGTAACCCGATTATAGATTTAATCTTTAAAAGAAACTAGGCAATATATATATAATAACCTAGAGGTGCTATTAGGTATAGAAAGCGAAATAAGCTCTAGTAAAGGGACTATAATAAAAGCTATACTAAAATAGGTTATTAGATTTATAGTAAGCTAGATTACTGCTTCTTTATATATAGCTAAGAGGAATAAGTAATAGCTAAGAGCAAATAGCTTAAGCGAAAAGGTATGAATAAAGATTATAGATAATATACAGCGTTCCTCCTTAATTTTAAGGGTTTAGACGATAAATATAAAGCAAGGGAAGAAGATACTAAGCTTAAAGCTTAGGTAGATAACTATAAAACTGATTAAACTTAAAGTAAAAACGAAGTACTAGTAATTAGTTTTAAAGAAGAATAAATAGTAGTAACTTACTTTATAAACTAAGCTTTCTTCTATCTAATTACTAAGAGCAAACAACCGTATAAAGATGGCGAAAAGGATACTAAGAAAATAAAAGCTATTTAGTTTATACTTAATAGATATACCAAGACTGAATTCTAAGGGATTATACCTGATACTAGGGCTACTAATGTTTTAACTGCTAGACTCTGACAATTCCTTATACTAAAGAAGATAATTAGATCGCTTAAGATTAATAAGTTATATATAGGAGAAGCAAATATACTTTTCAGGTCTAGGGATTCAAAACGATTACTAGGAACAGTCAAAGTAGAGCTTGATATTAGTTATATAACTTTCTATATATTAGAGACGCTAACCCCTTTTCTTATATATCTAAAAGATATAAACAAACTTAGCGTCTACCTTAATAATATAATAAATAAGCTTATATCTAAGTTAGAAAAGCATATATATGTTTAACGGAAATAGGGATATCTATAGATCCCTGTAAAAAGGATCAAACTCCTAAGTATAGTATTTATAGCAGATAACAAGCGCCCTATACCTCTATAACTTATAGAGGTAGAACTAAGACGCATTTATCGATACTATAGATACCTTATAGTTAATAGATTATACAAACTACTATAACAAGCAGACTACTAAGTAGAATACAGTGCTATTAAGATAATTAATAAGTTCTGCTACTTCTGCTAGATTAAAGGTATAGTACTATAACGATTTAGATTCGCATTATAAAACGACATTTACTTTAATTTCAAGATTGTTATAGACGTTCTAGACATCGACAATTCTAAGGTACTATATATAGTTAATACTATAATATTGTTCTAAGTAGCCTGCTTTCTAAACAATCTCTTAGCTAAAGAGATATAGAAGTAGCTAAAGGAATGTTAGATCGATATATACCTTGGACTACCCGACGTTTTACGCTATAACAAGGGTATTAATTTCGAAGTATATAAGTTCTAGGTAAAGGCTAAGCTTATAGGTATAACCTGCCATTCAGTACTAGTTAAGGTATACTAGTTAGTCGGCAGGATTAAGCGGTATTATAGGCTACTAAGAAGGGCCTACAACATTATCAAATCAAAGACCGCTGGATCTTGCTTAAAAAAGGTATACCTATAAGCAGTACTAAGCACAGTTAATAATACCGCTAGCCTAGACAGGCTAGTACTAACGCTCTTAGTTTTCAGCGTATACCCACGCCTTACTATAGACGTACTGCCTTTGCCATCTTAACTACGCTAAGTAGGCGCAATTTAGAAGGCTATAATATAATTACAAATCCTAAATAATATAAGGACTACGTAAGACGCTTTTACATAATGTAATAGACTAAGTATAGAAGATGTACTACTACGCTTACTAGAAGTAGGTACTAAAGTACTTATATTTCAGGAAAGCGACCGATAGACAGGACCTTATAAGGTAATCTTAGCTATAGATATAACGGTAATCGTCGATATGGTCAACAGACCTATAGAATTTCAGAATATAATAGTCAAACTATATTACTCAAAGCTAGTATAGGACAAGCAAGATACTTAGGCTAGTATTAAGCAGCTAGAACTATTCTAATATCTCTAGCCTAAGTAGCCCTACTAATATAGACAACCCTAAAAGAACCTAGTACCTACTAACAACTTTATTTCGGAAAAAGAGAAGTATAACTATAATCTTACGCTTAAACTACAAGCTAAAGGCAAGATTACTATACCTAGCGTACTATTCTAAGAATCCAATAAAACAGAACTGAACTTGCTCCTAGTAGCTAGGGTAATCAAAGCAATCTAGATACTAGTAGACATTTTAGACTATTAGATCTTTAAGTCAAGAATCGTTTAGGAAGTGAAAGACAAGCTTACTCTACTATACAAGAAATTACGCTTTATAGCTTAGAGATTCGGTAATAAGGATAAGAAGCACCTACTTACTTAATCGCTAATAATCCAATACTACATACAGCGACTTATACTCTTACTACTCCCAACGCTATAAACGCGCTTTAGTTTCAAGGTATAGGTATATAACGTTATCCAGGCTTATATATAAGCTAAGTTATAGCTAGTAAGGAAAGTAATTCTTCTATTACCTAAAGAGCTTTAGATGCTCTATCCCCCTTATACCGTCTTACTTATCAAAACCCTATTATATAGACTGGCCGAAGCCGGACTATACTAGTAGGTAATATATATAAACTAGTATACTAAATATCTCGACCTTAAGCTAAGCGCCTTTAACCTATACCTTATAATCGGTAAGATACAAATTAGAAGCAGATTTAGAATCGTTAGCCTATAAACCGACGATACTCTTAATATTAGCGAGCAAGCCTTTACAGATAAAGAGAAGCTTGAGCTAGATAAGGCTAGCTTTAAGTACAAGCTACTAGTATTTTTAATAGATAAATCGATTATAGACTTTAACGGATATAGGCTTAAAATAAGTATAGACGCTATTAAGATTCGGCAAAAGGGGCAAGCTACGTAACTCGAACTTATAAGTATAGACGCCGAAACAGCGAAACAAGTATACATTAAACAATGCATATAAGGTACCTACATTACTACGATTTACCAGCTAAAGGCAACTTTCGACTTGTTAATAGCAGTACAGTTAACTAAGCCTAGTATAGCCGAGATTACTAAGCTTAACGCTCGATTGTAATAGCAGATCGAGAACTGAACGTATAGGCTACGCTACCTGTAACTTGAACTTAAGATAGCCAAGCTCTTCGTTTTTATAGACGGATTATTCGCTAACAATATCGATATAATATTATAGATTAGATTCGTTATAATATTTAGAAACGAGATAAGTAGCATAAACAAGTTTAACCTATATAGCAATATTATATACTAGTCTTTAACCAAGTATAAGCGGGTAACAAGAAGCGTTTTAGCAAGCGAAATATATAGTATAGTAAGTAGGTTTGACCTTAGGTATATACTATACTAGATACTCGCTAAGATCTACTTAGGCCTAGGTCTACTATCGCTACTACTAATCGTCGTTTATACAGACTTGTTTAGTTTATACAAGTACCTAGTAAAGCTTAGGACAATAGCAGAAAAGCACCTTATAATCGATATAATAGCTCTATAATAGAGCTACGAAAACCGTAAAATCGCAGAAATCAGGTAGATTAGTAGTAACAATAACCGAGCCGATACTATAACTAAGTGTACGCCGAACAAAACGCTTAAAAAGCTTGTTACTATAAATATAGCCAAGATCAGAGTAGAAGGCTAGGTTTAATGCCCGGCTAAGTAATAGGAAGAGTCTATATAACTTAGGGCAAGATCGCTAGTATAAAAGACAAAGACTACTAGGACGATTCATTTATAGTATAATAAGAAATATAAAGCAAAGCGTAAAACAATCTTAATTTATACTCTTATAGCTAGCGCAACATACGCGCCAGTACCCTCTACCCCCTAATTACAATAATAAAACATCGATAGCCTTACTTATAGCAGCTATTACTATAAGCTTTTTCTATATAGGCGTTATGCCTGCTATAGGCGCCTTATGCTCGATAAGAGCATACGCCTTATCCACTAGGACTAAGGCGCACTTAGCACTGTTATACTATATCTTCTAATCTTATAACTAATAAGTATTCCGATTAAATAATAGATAATACTAAAGATTATAACTTACTTTAGCCTTTATAGCTAGGTTAGAGCGGAGCTCTAAAAAGCAGTCTAAGAATAGGCGGACCGACTTAGGGCTATAACATACGTTAAGAACAATAAAACAATAGAAACAATATATAAATAGGACTTATATTAGTATATATAAGTGCCTAGACAAGTACTGCTAGTACTAGAGGCTGTAGCCCAACGTACAGTTATAGTATACTATATATAGCGCGAAATTGCCGGACTTATTAAACAAGTCCTTAACGCCTGCCAAAAGCAAGTATAGGTAGCTAAGGCAAACAACGGCGCATATAGTACTATATAGGCCACGAACTTCATACGTATTAGCAATATTAATAATAAGGATAACAAAAGTAAGACGCTTACCCTCTGGTTTATACGTATAAGCGCGTAACGACCTCTTACAAGGCTTTATATAGTCCGACATATAGTACGTATAGTAGCTAGAGCAGACAATAGAGTTGTCTAAGCTTATACTGGACAACAAACTTGCCGTTACTACTGCCGGTATCGCTACCGGCAGCATAGGCGCACTTACAGCGGCGTGTAGCGCCGCACGCTATATACGTGCAACTGCTAATACTGCCTTCTTTACGGCCGGCAATATAGAGAGGGAGTGCTTGGCAGGCTTAGAGATATACGCCTTATATATAGCAATCTCCGCCCTATACACTGCCGCCTCCTCCGCCTTCTCTTTATACTAGAGCGTAGTAGCCTGCTCAAGCAGGATATATATATATACGATTAGCCCCTTAGAATTAAGGGGCGCAAAGTCGACATCGGTATAGCCGCCTATAGACTTAGGCTGTATAGTAAGCATAGCCGCGTCTGCGGCGTTAGGATCGTCGCCGTTGTTATTATCGTTATTGCTATTATCGCTACCTACTACGCTCTCCTAGTTACTATTATTAGTAATAGTACGCTTAGACATATCCTTAAACGCATTATTATTACCCTTCTAGGCAAGATACTCGTTAAGAGCATTAGTTATAAGCATATTAAGGGCATTGCTGCCCTTATCCTTAGTATATATGCAGGCGTCGCTGCCTATACTCCTATAGGAGTACCTACTCTACTTATTATCAAAATCCGATATTATAAACAATAAGATTAGCATACTTAAGTACAAGACTAGTACGCTTAAGCATTAGTATATAATAGTAAGCAACTTACTTATTACTACTAGTACTACTAATACTACTACTATTATTGCTACTACTACTACTACTATTATTGTTACTACTGCTACTACTGCTAATACAGATCGTAGGGAGAAAGAGAACAGGTAGTATACAGTAGGAGAACCCACCTATTTATAGGTTTAGGGCAAGAGCGTTCGGAGTTCGTAATTAGCTAGCCTAGAGCTCTGATTTTTTCCTATTATAATTCCTATTTAGGACTACAAGCTTTTATAATAATAGTTACTAGCGCAATACACTTACTGTTACACTGTTTAGAGGTATATCTAGAAGGTGCTAAAGTCGCGCCTTCTATACTAGGGATCAACAACCAGAATTCAACATTCTGATTAGCAAACGAGAAGTTAAGTAATTAGCATTTCCTATTCTAGCAATAAGGGGAGCAAAATGATCTAGGATTTCCTATTTCGGTTGATAAAGTGCTAGCGTAGTTACAAAAAGAAGAGTTGCCGGTGTTAATTATAGTAAGAGGGATCAGGTACTGATCTCCGTAACCGCGCAGTACATAAGCCTCTCGCTCTAAGGAATAGGGCGCGCACTACGCTACTTGTACAATAGCTATAAGTAGCGCACCTATATACTATATAATAGTTACCAACGAGCACTCCGCTCTAACATAGGTATTTAAGAGGTACGTAACCACCCCCTAGATAGAGGGAGACAGACAATCCAGAACTAGAACTTGAACTAGTATTTCCTTACTGCTCTCTTTGCTCTTATCGTTTTAGATCACTACGATCTCCGGAAACCTACCAATACTCTACCTACTAAATCCAGACCTATAGATAATACTTCTAATTTATAGACTTAGAAGCGTAATAGGAGCAGGATTCCCGCCGGCTAATAAGGGTACTGGCAAAAGCTATAGATTCCCCCTAACCACCTAAAGTAGTAGCTAAGGTTACAGCTAAGGTTATAGCTAAGGTAACTACTAAGACTATAACTAGGGAACTAATTAAGCGGGATAACGAAACCCTGCGCAAACTATACAAACCCCTAATATCAATACCTACTATAGGCTAGAATATATACAATCTAAAGCAGATAATAAAGAGCAGTATACCTAGTATAAGTATATTATATATAGAAGAACTAAGTATATAGCTATCTTACCGATCGAAACAGGCTGGATAAACGAGATAAGCATTAATTAAAAAACCCTTACTGATTTTATTAAGTCTTAGGACTTAAAGGACAGCTACTTTAGGTCTAATAATAATATCCTTAATAATAAAGTTCGTTTCTTCCTATACTGCTGCTAGAATTTCTAGATCGATTATGGCCTACTAGGCACTGTTTTTCCAAACGCTTTTTTAGGACGAGCTCAGGAATATCACCTATACTATATCCCTCTTAGTATCTCCTTTATTTAACTATATAGTATCTTAAAGGGATACTTTAAGATAAGTACTAAGTAGAATAACTACTTATATATCTAGAACACTATTACTTTTTAGTCTATACACCTTAAAAGCAAGAATAGTAATAAGTCTATAAAGGAAATTCTTTAGATCTTACTTAATAGACTCTAATAAAGCTAATATAGGCTTAGTCTGCTCTATAACTATAAGGAGTTCCTAGTTATAAATATAATCTAAGCCTACTAGGGAGTGTCTAAGCTAGAGATTGCCCTATATAAACTACTAATAAGCTTTGAAAAGCTAGTAGCTATACTCCGCCAAATATTTAATATTAAGAAAGCAGATTGTATATATTACTAATTCTTAATAGACTAGAGGTTTACTATAACAAAAGCCAGGCCTATAAGAAACTATTAGAGTAACCCAATTATAGATTTGATCTTCGAAAAAAACCAGGCAATGTATATATAATAACCTAGAAACGCTACTAGGTATAGAAAGTAAAACGAGTTCTAGTAAGGGGACTGTAATAAAAACTATACTAAAGTAGGTTATTGGATTTATAGCAAGCTAGATCACTATTCCTTTATATATAGCTAAGACGAACAAGTAGTAGCTAAGAGTAAATAGCTTAAGCGAAAAGGTATTAACAAAGATTACAGACAATATATAGCGTTCCTCCTTAACTATAAGGGTTTAGACAATAAATATAATATAAGAAAAGAAGATACTAAGCTTAAAATATAGATAAACAACTATAAGACTAATTAAACTTAAGGTAAAAATAAAGTACTAGTTATTAGCTTTAAAGAAGAATAAATAGTAGCGACTTACTTTGTAAACCAAGGTTTCCTCTACCTGATTACTAAGAGCGAATAGCCATATAAAGATAGCAAAAAAGATACTGGAAAAATAAGGGCTATTTAATTTATACTTGATAAGTATACTAAGACTAAATTCCAAGGGATTATACCTAATACTAGAGCTACTAATGTTTCGACCGCTGGACTTTAATAATTCCTTATACTAAAGAAATGATTGGATTACTTAAGATCGATAAGATATATATAGGAGAAGCGAATATACTTTTCAGGTCTAGAGATTTAAAACAATTACTTAGAACAGTTAAAGTAGAGCTTGACATTAGTTATATAACTTTCTATATATTAGAGACGCTAACCCCTTTTCTTATATATCTAAAGGACATAAACGAGCTTGGAATATACCTTAATAATATAGTAAATAAGCTAGTATCTAAGTTAGGAAAGTATATATATGTTAAACGGAAATAGGGATATCTATAGATCCCTATAAAAGGGATTAAACTACTAAGTATAACATTTATAGCAGATAATAAGCATCCTATACCTCTATAGCTTATAAAGGCCGAACTAAGACGTATCTATTAATACTATAGATACCCTATAGTCGACAGATTATATAAACTACTATAATAAGTAGACTACTAAGTAGAGCATAGTACTATTAAGATGATCAACAAGTTCTATTACTTCTGCCAGATTAAAGGCATAGCGCTATAACGATTTAGATTTGTATTATAAGATGATATTTACTTTAATTTCAAGATTGTTATACATATTTTGGACATCGATAATTCCAAGGTACTGTATATAGTCGATGCTACAACGTTATTTCAAGCAGCCCACTTTCTAAACGATCTTTTAGCTAAAGAAATATAGAAGTAGCTAAAGGAATATTAGATCGATATATACCTTGGACTACCTAATGTTTTACACTATAACAAGGGTGTTAATTTCAAAGTATATAAGTTCTAGGTAGAGGTTAAGCTTATAATTATAACCTGTTATTTAGTACCGGTTAAGGTATACTAGTTAGTTAGTAAGATTAAGCGGTATTATAGGCTATTAAGACAGGCCTACGATATTATTAAAGCTAAGACTGCCGGATCTTGCTTAAAAGAAGTATACCTATAAGCAGTACTAAGCATAGTTAATAATACCGCTGGCCTAGATAGGCTAGTACTAACGCTCTTAGTTTTTAGCATATACCTACATCTTACTATAGATATACCGCCTTCTCTATCTTAACTATGCCGAGTAGGCGTAATTTAAAAGGCTATAATATAACTGCGAATCCTAAACAATATAAAGACTATGTAAAACGCTCTTACATAACGTAATGGACTAAGTATAGAAGATATACTACTATATTTACTTAAAATAGGTATAGAAGTACTTATATTCTAGGAAAGTAACTGATAGATAGGACCTTTTAAGGTAATCTCGGCTATAGATATAACAGTAATTGTCGATATAGTTAATAGACCTATAGAATTTCAGAATATAGTAGTTAAGCTATATTACTAGGAGCTAGTATAGGATAAATAAGATAATTAGGCTAGAGTTAAGTAGCTAGAACTATTCTAATATCCCTAGCCCGAGCAACCCTACTAGTATAAACAACTATAAAAGAACCTAGTACCTACTAATAACTTCGTTTTAGAAAAAGAGAAGTATAACTATAATCTTACACTTAAACTATAAGCTAAAGGTAAAATTACTATACCTAGCGCACTATTCTAAGAATCTAATAAAACAGAACTAAACTTACTCCTAGAAGCTAGGGTGATTAAAGTAATCTAGATGCTAGTAGATATGTCGGACTACTAGATCTTTAAGTTAAGGATCGTCTAGAAAGTGAAAGACAAGCTTACTTTACTATATAAGAAATTACGCTTTATAGCTTAGGGATTCGGCGATAAGGATAAGAAGTACCTCCTTACTTAATTACCGACAATTCAGCGCTATGCATAACGACTAATACTCTTACTACTCCTAATACTACAAACACGCTTTAGTTTTAAGGCATAGGTACATAACGTTATCTAGGCTTATATATAAGCTAAGTTACAGCTAGTAAGGAATGTAATTCTTCTATTACCTAAGGAGTTTAAAATGCTCTATCCCCCTTATACTGTCTTACTTATTAAAACCCTATTGTATAGACTGGCTAAAGCTAGACTATACTAGTGGATGATATATATAAACTAGTATACTAAATGCCTTAATCTCAAGCTAAGTACCTTTAACCTATACCTTATAATCGATAAGATACAAATTAGAAATAGGTTTAGAATTGTCGGCCTATAAACCGACGATACTCTTAATATTAGCAAGCAAGCCTTTATAGATAAGGAGAAGCTTAAGCTAGATAAGGCTAGCTTTAAGTATAAGCCATTAGTATTTTTAATAGACAAATTAATTACGGACTTTAACGGCTATAGGCTTAAAACGAGCATAGATGCTATTAAGATTCGGCAAAAGGGGTAAGCTATACAACTCGAACTTATAAAACTAGACGCTAAAACAGCGAAACAAGTATACGTCGAACAACGCGTATATAGGGCCTATATTACTATAATTTGCCAGCTAAAAGCGACTTTCGACTTATTAGTAGTAGCGCAATTAACTAAGCCTAATATAGCAGATATTACTAAGCTTAACGCTTAACTGTAATAGCAGATTAAGAACTTAGTATACAGGCTTTACTACCTGTAACTCGAACTTGAAATAGCCAAGCTCTTCGTTTTTATAGATGGATTATTCGCTAATAATACCGATATAACATTGTAGATTAGATTTGTTATAATATTTAGAAACAAGACAAGTAGTATAAACGAGTTCAACCTATATAGCAATATTATATACTGGTCTTTAACCAAGTATAAGTAGGTAACACAAAGTGTTTTAGTAAGCGAAATATACGGAATAGTAAGTAGGTTTGATCTTAGGTATATCCTATACTAGACACTTACTAAGATCTACTTAAGCCTAGGTCTACTATCGCTACTACTAATTATTGTTTATATAGACTTGTTTAGTCTATACAAGTACCTAGTAAAACTCGGAATAACTATAGAGAAGCGACTTATAATTGATATAATAGCACTATAGTAGAGCTATAAGAACCGTAAAATCGCAGAAATCAGGTGGATTAGTAGCAATAATAACCTAGCCGACGCTATAACCAAGTATATGCCGTATAAGACGCTGAAAAGGCTTATTACCATAAATATAGCTAAGATTAGAGTAGAAGGCTGGGTTTAACGCCCGGCCAAGCAATAGAAAGAGCCTATATAACTTAGGGCAAGGTTATTAATATAAAAGACAAAGACTATTAGGACGATTTATTTATAGTATAATAAGGAATATAAGGTAAAGCGCGAAACGATCTTAATTTATACTTTTATAGCTAGTATAATATATACGCCGGTACCCCCTACCTCCTAATTACAACAATAAAACATCGATAGCCTTATTTATAGCAGCTATTACTATAAGCTTTTTCTATATAGGCGTTATACCTGCTATAGGCGCCCTATACTCGACAAAAGCACGTGCCTTATCTACTCAGACTAAGGCATACTTAGCGCTATTACACCATATTTTCTAATCCTATAACCAATGAGTATTTCGATTAAATAATAGATAATAATAAAGATCGTAACTTACTTTGGCCTTTATAGCTAGGTTAGAGCAGAGCTTTAAGAAGCAGTCTAAGAACAGACAGTCCAACTTAGGGCTACAATATACATTAAGAATAATAACATAATAGAAATAATATATAAATAGAACTTATATTAGTATATATAAGTGCCTAGACAAGTACTACTAGTACTAGAGGCTACGGCCTGATATATAGTTATAGTACACTGTATATAGTATAAAATTGCCAGACTTGTTAAATAAGTCCTTAATACCCGCTAAAAGCAAGTATAGGTAGCTAAGGCAAACAACGGCGTATATAGCACTATATAGGCTATAAACTTTATATATATTAGTAATATTAATAATAAGGATAATAGATAGATATCTATTACTCCTATAGAGTCCCCTAAGGGGCTATAAGGGGCTGCTAGGTTACACTTATGCTAGAGGAAAACCGGAAATCGGATGAAAAACCTCCAACGAGCTCAACGAGGCGGGCAACCTAGCAAGAGGAAAAGAGCAGTACTAAAAGAAAAACAACGCAAGGGGAGGCCGTCTAGGAGGCTACTAAGGGAAATCGCGCCTATTCCCCTACCCATCTCCCGTAAGAACGCCCTATATCTCAATTAATATAGGGCTCGGGGTAGGGGAATAAGGAAGGGGTCTTGTCAGCAAAAAGGGGTAAGGCAAGGCTAGGCTTATAATAAGGATAATAAGAGTAAGATACTTACCCTCTGGTTTACATGTATAAGCGTATAACGACCTTTTACAAGGCTTTGTACAGTCTAATGCACGGTATATATAATAGCTAGGGCAGACGACAGAGTTGTCTAAGCTTTCGCCGGACAACGAACTTGCTATTACCGTTACTACTGCCGGTATTACCACCGGCAGCGCAGGCGTACACGCAGCAGTGCATAGCGCTGTACGCCGCGTATATATAGCTGCCATTGCCGCCTTCTTTATAGCCGGTAATATAGATAGAGAATGCTTAGCAGGTATAGAGATACGTGCCTTATATATAGCGATCTCTGCCCTATATGCTACTGCCTCCTCTACCTCCTCCTTATACTAGCGTATAGCAGCCTGCTTAAGCAGGATATACGTATATACGATTAGCTCCTTAGAACTAAGGGGTATAGAGTTGGCGTCGGTATAGCTGTCCATAGAATTAGGCTACATAATAGGTATAGCCGTATCCACGGTGTTAGGATTATTACTATCGTTATCATTGTTATTGCCGTTATTACCACCTACTATACTCTTCTAGTCGCTATTATCGGCGATGGTACGCTTAGACGCGTCTAGGAACGCATTATCATTGCCCTTCTAGGCAAAATACTTATTAGAAGTGTTAATTATAAGTATATTAAGGGTATTGCCGCCCTTATCCTTAATATATATATAGGTGTTGCTGCCTATGCTCCTATAGGAGCACCTACTCTACTTATTATTAAAATCCAATACTATAAATAACAAGATTAGTATACTTAATTACTAGTATATTATAGTAAGTAACTTACTTATTACTGCTAGTACTGCTAATACTACTACTAATGCTACTACTATTATTGCTGCTGCTACTACTGTTGTTATTACTACTGCTACTGCTAATACGGATCGTAGGGAGAAAGAAAATAGGTAGTATATAGTAGGAGAACCTACCTACTTATAGGTTTGGGATAAGAGCGTTTGGAGTTTATAATCAGCTAGCCTAGAGCTCTGATTTTTTTCCTATTATAATTCCTATTTAGGACTACAAGCTTTTATAACAATAGTTACTAGCGTAACGTGCTTACCGTTATGCCGTTTAAGGGTATATCTAGAAGGCACTAAAGTCGCGCCTTCTATACTAGGGATTAGCGACTAGAATTTAATATTCTAATTAGCAAACGAGACGTCGAGTAATTAGCATTTCTTATTTTAACAATAAAGGAAGCGAAATGATCTGGGATTTCCTATTCCAGTTGATAAAGCGCTAGTGCAGTTATAAAAGAAGAGTTGCCGGTATTGATTATAGTAAAGAAGGATCAGGTGCTAATCCCTATAACTATATAGTATATAAGCCCCTTACTCTAGGGAAATAGGATATATACTGCGCTACTTATGCGACAGCTATAAGTGGCATACCCATATACTACATAATAGTCACCAACGAGCGCTCCGCTCTAACATAGGTATTTAAGGGGTGCGCAACTACCCTCTAGATAGAGGGAGATATATAACAATCCAGAACCAGAACTTGAACTAGTATTTCCTTGCTGCTCGCTTTGCTCTTATCGTTTTAGATCACTACAATCTCCGGAAACCTACCAACACCTACCTCTAATAGAAAGTAGGTTAGAAGCTACGCTGTACTATCGTTAGTATGGTAGACCGACCTAGCCCTATAGACTTTATAAAGTAGATAGAGCTTTACTGAAAGCTCTAAAACAATATTACTGCGGAATAGTATTAATCCTAAATCAGCTCTAGGTCAGTACTGCCTCTTTAATTAGGATTTTATAACAATGGCGACCTTATAGTATTAAGAGCCATCCCACTCCTAGGTTCCTACCTTTCTTCTAAGGAAAAGGCCTGTAGAATCGACAACTGCCTCTGTTTATATTATGGTAAGCTAGGCTATCTCGCCTATGACTGTAGAGCAAAGAAGAACCGACCTACTACCGTCTTAGCTACGGTTCTACAACTAAACTCTAAGGGAAAAGCCTAGGCCTAGAAATACTAGATCATTATCCTAGGCTTTTTACCTCTAATCCGGAGTTCGTTATTACCTTAGGTATAATTTATACTAATTCTTCTTTGCTTTTTGCTACCTTGGTATATATATAAGGTAAGATAGTCCTTCTTTAAACCCTTATTAACTCTGGTTGTTCTCCGCTTAGATTTGTTAATTCCTTTATAGTAGATCGCTTAGGGTTGAAGTGATCTACTTTAGATTTACCTCGCCTTTTATATCTTATAGATAGTAAGTAGGCTAGTCTTATTATAGATTTCTATATCCTGGACTATTAGTTTAGTTACCCTGATTCTAGTTATACTTCTAAGCTATTATCCCTATATATCTAGCCTCTAAGCTCTTCTAGACCGGATATGATTCTTGGCCTCCTCTGGCTCTATGCCTATAATCCTTTACTAGACTAGGCTTCTAGTACTATAACCTTTGATAGAAGGATACTAGTTGTACTTTAGGATAAGGACCCTCTAATACCTACCTAAGGCTCCCCTAACTCCTCTTTGATTATTAACTAGGATCCTTCCGACTTATAGCTTCTACTTGCTATACTATTCCTATCTTTCGTAAAGGACTTTAGCGTCTCTAGTATATTAATAGTAGAACTCCATATAGTAATAGATATATTACTCTAAAAAGGGTTTACTATTAACTTGTTCCTAACTCTAGATAACTCTAACGCCTTCTTTTCTCGTCTCTTTAGGGTATCTGACAAGGATATTAAAAAGTACCTTAAAATCAACCTACCTGTTTTAAAGACCAATATTAGGAAACTCTTACCGTGTTGGTAGGTTTCCGGAGATCGTAGTAATCTAAAACGATAAGAGTAAAGCGAGCAGCAAGGAAATACTAGTTCAAATTCTGGTTCTAGATTGTTATATATCTTCTTCTATCTAGGGGGTAGTTACGTACCCCTTAAATACCTATATTAGAGCGGAGCGCTTGTTAGTAACCATTACATAGTACGTAGATACGCTACTTATAGCTGTTGTATAAGTGGCGTAGTACGTGCCCTATTCCCTAGAGCAAGGGGCTTATATACTATATAGTTATAGGGATTAGTACCTAATCCCCCTTACTGTAATTAATACCGGCAACTCTTCTTTTATAACTACGCTAGCGCTTTATTAACTGAAATAGGAAATCCTAGATCATTTTACTCCCCTTATTGTCGGAATAGGAAATGCTAATTACTCGACTTTTCGTTTGCCAATTAGAATGTTGAATTCTAGTTACTAATCCCTAGTATGGAAGGCACGACTTTAGCGCCTTCTAGATATACCCTTAAACGGCGCAATAGTAAGTACGTTACGCCGGCAACTATTATTGTAAAAGCTCGCAGTCCTAAATAGGAATTATAATAGGAAAAATCAGAGCTTTAGGCTAGCTGATTACGAACTTCAAACGCTCTTATCCTAAACCTATAAGTAGGTAGGATCTCCTATTATATACTACCTGTTTTCTTTCTCCTTATAATCTATACTAGTAGTAGTAGTAGTAGTAACAATAATAGTAGTAGTAGTAGCAACTATAGCAATAGTATTAGCAGCACTAGTAGCAATAAGTAAGTTGCTTACTATTATACACTAATAATTAAGTATGCTAATCTTATTGTTTATAGTATTGGACTTTAATAATAAGTAGAGTAGGTGCTCCTATAGGAGCGCGGGTAGTAATGTCTATATATACGCCAAGGATAAGGGCAGTAATACCCTTAATACGCTTATAACTAACGCTCCTAATAAGCATCTTACCTAGAAGGGCAATAATAACGTATTTCTAGATGTATCTAAGCGCGCTATTACTAATAACAGCAACTAGAAGAGTATAGTGGGTAGTAACAACGGTAACGACGATAATAACAACGGTAACGATCCTAATACTGCGGATATGGCTATGCCCGTTGTATAGCCCAAGTCTATGGGTAGCTATACCAACACTAACTCTATGCCCCTTGATTCTAAGGAGCTAATTACACGTATGTACATCCTGCTTATATAGGCCGCTACATACTAATATAAGGAGGAGGCAGAGGAGGCGGCAGTATATAGGGCAGAGATCACTACGTATAAGGCGTATATCTCTATACCTGCCAAGCACTCTCTACCTACGTTACCGGCTATAAAGAAGGCGGTAACAGTAGCTATATATATACGGCGTACGGCGCTATATACTGCTATATATATGCCTATACTACTAGTAGCAATATCGGCGGCAGTAACGGCGATAGTAAATTCATTGTCCGGCGAAAGCTTAGACAACTCTATTATCCGCCCTAGCTACTATATATGCTATGTATCGGACTGTATAAAACCTTATAAGAGGTTGTTATACACTTATATATATAAACCGGAGGGTAAGTATCTTACTCTTGTTATCCTTATTATTGATATTACTAACGTGTATAAAGTTTATGGCCTATATAGTACTATATACGCCGTTATTTGCCTTGGCTACCTACGCTTGCTTTTAGCAGGCGTTAAGGACTTATTTAACAAGTCTGGCAATTTTATACTACATATAGCGTACTATAACTACGCGTTAGGCCATAGCCTCTAGTACTAGTAATGCTTATCTAGGCATTTATATATACCAATGTAAGTTCTATCTATATATTGTTTCTATTATATTATTGTTCCTAATATATATCGTAGTTCTAAGTTAGTCCGTCCGTTCTTAGACTACTTCTTAAAGCTCCGTTCTAACCTAGCTATAAAGGCTAAAGTAAGTTACGATCTTTATTATTACCTATTGTTTAATCGGAATACTTATTAGTTGTAGGATTGGAAAATATAGCGCAATAGCGCTAAGTATACCTTAGTCTTAGTAGATAAGGTACGCGCTCTTATTAAGTATAGGGCGCCTATAGCAGGTATAACGCCTATATAGAAAAGGCTTATAGCGATAGCTGTTATAAGTAAGGCTATTAATGTTTTATTATTGTAATTAGGAGGTAGGGGACGCTGGCATACATATTATACTAGCTATAAGAGTATAAATTAAGATCGTTTTACACTTTACCTTATATTCCTTATTATACTATAAATAAATCGTCCTAGCAGTCTTTGTTTTTTACGCTAACGACCTTACCCTGAGTTATATAGGCTCTTCCTATTACTTAGCCGGACGTTAAACCTAGCCTTTTACTCTAATCTTAGCTGTATTTATAGTAATAAGCCTTTTAAGTGTCTGATTCGGCGCGCGCTTGGTTATAGCATTAGCTAGGTTGTCGTTACTACTAATCTACCTAATTTCTGCGATTTTACGGTTCTTATAGCTCTGCTATAGTGCTATTATATCGATTATAAGTCGCTTTTCTATAGTTGTTCCGAGTTTTACTAGGTACTTATATAAACTGAACAAGTCTGTGCAAATAACAATTGGTAGTAGCGATAGTAGACCTAGGCCTAAGTAGATCTTAGCAAACGTCTAGTATAGGATATACCTAAGATTAAACCCGCTTACTATTCTATATATTTCGCTTGTTAAAACGCTTTATGTTACCTGCTTATACTTGGTCGAGGACTAATATACAATATTGCTACATAGGTTAAACTTATTTATACTACTCGTCTTATTTCTAAATATTATAACGAATCTAATCTACAATGTTATATCAGCATTGTTAGTAAATGATCTATCTATAGAGATAAAGAGCTTAGCTATCTTAAGTTTAAGTTACAGATAGTAAAGTTTATACGCTCAGTTCTTAATCTGCTATGACAGTTAAGCATTGAGCTTGGTAATCTCCGCTATATCAGGCTTAGTTGATTACGCTACTACTAATAAGTTAAAAGTTGCTTCTAGCTGGTAAATTATAGCAATATAAGCCCTATATATATATTGTTTAATATATACTTATTTCGCTGTTTTGGCGCCTAAGCTTACAAGTTTAAGTTATATAGCTTGCCCCTTTTGTTAAATTTCAATAGCATCTATACTCGTCTTAAGCCTATATCCGTTAAAGTCCGTAATTAATTTGTCTATTAAAAATACTAGCAGCTTATACTTAAAGCCGGCCTTATCTAGCTTAAGCTCCTCCTTATTTACAAAGGCTTACTCTCTAATATTAAGAGTATCGTCGGTTTATAGGCCGACGATTCTAAACCTACTTCTAATTCATATCTTATCAATTATAAGACATAGGTTAAAGGTACTTGGCTTAAGATCAAGACATTTAGTATGCTAGTTTATATATATTACCTACTAGTATAGCCCGGCTTTAGCTAGTCTATATAATAGGGTTTTAACAAGCAAGACAGTATAGGGGGGATAGAGCATTTTAAGCTCCTTAGGTAATAGAAGAATTACTTTCCTTACTAGCTATAACTTAGCTTATATATAAGCCTGGATAACATTACGTACCTATACCTTCAAACTAAAGTATATTTATAGTGTTAGGAGTAGTAAGAGTATTAGTTGTTATATATAGCGTTGGATTATTAGTAATTAAGTAAGGAGGTACTTCTTATTCTTATTGCCGAATCCCTAAACTATAAAGCGTGATTTCTTATATAGTAAAGTAAGCTTATCTTTCACTTCCTAGACGATTCTTAACTTAAAGATCTAGTAGTCCGATATATCTATTAGCATCTAGATCGCTTCGATTACCCTAGCTTCCAAAAGCAAGTTCAGTTCTGTTTTATTAGCTTCTTAGAATGGTATATTAGGTATAGTAATCTTGCCTTGAGCTTATAGTTTAAGCGTAAGATTGTAGTTATACTTCTCTTTTTCCAAAACATAGTTGTTAGTAGGTACTAGGTTCTTATAGGGTTGTCCGTACTAGCAGGGCTACTTAGGCTATAGATATTAGAATGGTTCTAGTCGCTTAACTCTAACCTAATTATCTTGTTCGTCCTATGTTAGCTCCTAGTAATATAGCTTAACTACTATATTCCGAAATTCTATAGGTCTGTTAACTATATCGACAATCACTGTTATATCTTTAGCTAAGATTACCTTATAGGGTTCTATCTATAGGTCGCTTTTGCGGAATATAAGTACTTCTATACCTATTTTAAGTAAGTATAGTAGTATATCTTTTATACTTAGTCTATTACATTATACGAGAGCGTTTTATATAGTTCTTATATCGTTGAGGATTTATAATCGAGTTATAGCCTTCTGAATTACGCCTACTTGGCGTAGTTAAGATAGAGAAGGCGGTACGTCTATAGTAAGGCGCAGGTATATACTAAAAACTAAGAGTGTTAGTACTAGCCTGTCTGGGCTAGTAGTATTATTAACTGCGCTTAGTACTACTTATAGGTATGCTTCTTTTAAGTAAGATCTGGCGGTCTTAGATTTAATAATATTATAGGCCTGTCTTAGTAGCCTATAATACTGCTCGATCTTACCGACTAATTAGTATACCTTAACTAGTACTAAATAATAGGTTATACTTATAAGCTTAGCCTCTGCCTAGAACTTACGCGCTTTGAAATTAGTGCCCTTGTCGTAGTGTAAAACATCGGGTAGTCTGAGGTATATATTAATCTAATATTCTTTTAGCTGCTTCTATGTCTTTTTAGCTAAAAGATCGTTCAGAAAGCAGGCTACTTAGAATAACGTTGTAGCGTTGACTATATATAGTACCTTGAAATTATCAATGTTTAAGACGTCTATAATAATCTTAAAATTAAAGTAAATGTCGTCTTATAATATAAATCTAAATCGTTATAGTCCTATGCCTTTAATCTATTAGAAATGGCAGAACTTATTAATTATCTTAATAGCGCTATGTTCTACTTAGTAGTCTACTTATTATAGTAGTTTGTATAATCTATCGACTATAGGGTGTCTATAGCGTCGATAAATGCATCTTAGTTCGGCTATTATAAGCTATAGAGGTATAGGACACTTATTATCTGCTATAAATATTATACTTAGTAGCTTAATCCCTTTTATAGGGATCTATAGATATCCCTATTTCCGTTAAATATATATATGCTTTTCTAACTTAGATACTAGCTTATTTACTATATTATCAAGGTATATGCTAAGCTTGTCTATATCCTTTAGATATATAAGAAAAGGGGTTAGTATCTCTAATATATAGAAACTCGTATAACTAATATCAAGCTCTACTTTAACTGTTCTAAATAATCGTTTTAAATCCCTAGACCTAAAAAGTATATTCGCTTCTCCTGCGTAGGTTTTATCGATCTTAAGCGATCCGATTATCTTTTTTAGTATGAGGAATTGTCAGAGTCTAGTAGTCGAAATATCAGTAGCTCTAGTAATAGGTATAATCCCTTGGAATTTAGTCTTGGTATACCTGTTAAGTATAAATTAAATAGCTTTCATTTTTCTAGTATCTTTTTCGCTATCTTTATATAGCTATCTACTCTTAGTAATTAGGTAGAGGAAAGCTTGGTTTATAAAGTAAGTTACTGCTGTTTGTTCTTCTTTAAAGCTAATAACTAGCACTTTGTTTTTACCTTAAGTTTGATTAGTTTTATAGTTATCTATCTATACTCTAAGCTTAGTATCTTCTTCCTTTATATTGTATTTATCGTCTAAACCCTTATAGTTAAGAAATAATACTATATATTATCTACGATCTTTGTTAATACCTTTTCGTTTAAGCTATTTGCTCTTAGCTTTTACTTCTTTGTCTTAGCTATATATAAAAGAGCAGTGATCTGGCTTACTATAAATCTAATAACCTACTTTAGTATAGTTTTTTTTACAGTCTTCTTACTAGAACTTATTTCGCTTTCTATACCTAGTAGCGCCTCTAGGTTACTATATATATATTGCCCGGTTTCTCTTAAAGATCAAATCTATAATTAGGTTACCCTAATATTTTTTTATAGGACTAGCTTTCATTATAGTAAACCTATAGTCTATTAAGAATTAGCGATATATACAATCTGCTTCCTTAATATTAAGTATTTAGCGAAGTATAGCTGCTAGCTCTTCAAAGCTTGTTAATAGTTTATATAGAGCGATCTTCAGCTTAGATACTCCTTAGTAGGCTTGGATTGTATTTGCAACTAGGAACTTCTTATAGTTATAGAGCAGACTAAGCCTATATTAGCTTTATTAGAGTCTATCGAGCAAGATCTAAAGAATTTCCTTTATAGAGTTGTTACTATTCTTGCTTTTAAGGTATATAGACTGGAAAGTAATAGTATTCTAGATATATAAATAGTTATTCTACTTAGTACTTATCTTGAAATGTCCTTTTAAGATACTATATAGTTAGATAAAGGAGATACTAAGAGGGATGTAATATAGGTGATATTCCTTAGCTTATCCTAAAAGAGCATTTGGAAAAACAGTGTCTAGTAGGCCATAGTCAATCTAGAAAGTCCAATAGCAGTACAGGAAGAAACGAACTTTGTTATTAAAGATGTCGTTATTAGACCTGGAATAGCTGTCTTTTAAGTCCTAAGACTTAATAAAACCAGTTAATATCTTTCGATTAATACTTATCTCGTTTATCTAGCCCGTTTTGATTAGTAGGATGGCTATATACTTAGTACTTCTATATATAATATACTTATACCGGGCGTACCGCTCTTTGTTATCTACTTTAGGTTATATATATTTAGGCCTATAATTAGTATTGATACTAGGGGTTTATATAGGTTGTATAGGGTTCTGTCATCCCCCTTAATTAGTTCCCTAATTATAGCCTTAGTAGTTACCTTAGCCATGACCTTAGCTGTGACCTTAGCTGGTACTTTAGGTGGTTAGGGGGAATCTATAGCCTTTACCGGCGCCCTTGTTAGCCGGCGGGAATCTTGCTCGTATTATACTTCTAAGTCTATAAATCAGAAGTATTATCTATAAGTCTAGATTTGGCAGGTAAAGGGTATTTCCGAACTGGCTATAGTTACCGGCGTAAAGCGCTCTACTTTAGGCCGCTATCTAGCATATACTCGGGCCTTAACTACTTGCTAGTTGATCGTCGTTTATAATCAAGCTGCTTATTGGTCTATATTACTAGGTAGCATTTATAGCTATATTACTGATTTGCATATCCCCCTATAGTACCTCCTATATCCGGGTACTAGTTTTAAATTCTTAGGCTATTATTAGTATAATCTCTTTCCCCTTTTCTGTTTAAGCAGGAAGAGATATTGTTCTAAGCCGTCTATACTTAGCCTAGATCAACGTTCTATGGATTTAAGGGAGTATATCGGGCCCTAGATTGTCTAATAGGTTATTAGCAAGCGTTATAAGTCCCTTAAAGAGCTTCTACCCTTTTAAGCTATCTATTAGGACGTAGCTGTTGTTGAGCATTTAGCGTAGTTATAAGTATAGTTTGTTATTCAACTTATTGAAGTAGTTAGCAGTCTAGTCCTTAAAATCTAAGTAGAATTTATAGTATAGATCTTTAGATTATCGCCCCTTATAAGTACTAAAGCAGGAGAGTATATATAAGTTAAGTACTTCATCGCTATTGTACTTTAGATCAATATATACTGGCGATCTATAGTAGGTCTAAGTGTTAAATTTGTCAATGCTTATAATAGGTAGCCAGGCAGGGAATTCTTATTTAAAACGCTTTTTGAGATCCTAGGCTATACTTGACAAAATACTTGATATATAGTAGGGGTTCGTCTTAGTATCTTCCCTTTCTAAGATTCTATAAGTAGATAGATCTTAGGATACTATAGTATATTAATTATAGTAAAGTTAGTTAATAATATAGTATTAGTAGCATTCTCTTAAACAACACTTCCTTAGTTTAAAAGCTTAGGTCAAGCTTCCCTAGCCTAGAAAGGTAGGTTTATAATATCGGTTTTCTTATAAGCGATATTACTAGGTTAATAGGGTAGTTGTCTAGTCGCCTAATCGATAGCCTTTAGTAAATAAACTATAATCTACTTAGTTAAGGTTGTTAAGCATTTAACTAACTACCTGACTGTTCTACATTACCCCTATATCGTAATATAGAGACAATACTAATCAGTATTAGTAGGTTTCTAGAGATTATAGTAATCTAAAACAATAAGAGCAAAGCAAGCAGCAAGGAAATACTAGTTTAAATTCTAGTTCTAGATTATTATATATCTCCCTCTATCTAAGGGGTAGTTACGTACCCCTTAAATACCTATGTTAGAGCAGAGCGCTCGTTAGTAAACATTATATAGTATATAGGTGCGCCACTTATAGCTGTCGTATAAGTAGCGCAGTGCGCGCCCCATTCCCCAGAGCGAGGGGCTTATATGCTGCGCGGTCACAGGGATTAGCACCTGATCCCCCTTACCGCAATCAACATACCGCCTATATATTACAACTTAATTACAGCTTTTCTTCCTATAAACTTAAAAACACTACCACCTTACCGTCCCTTTGATTATCAAGTCGAACTTATCCTAGGCGAGTTACTACCGGCTACCTAATACTGCCCTATAAGCTTCTAGGAGCTCTTAGTAATCCGGAAATACCTGGATAACCACCTTTCTAAGGGCTTTATACGGAGTAGTATATTATTGGCAGCTATACTAGTACTATTAGCAAAGAAGCTTAGTAGTAGGGTACGAGTTTGTATTGACTATCAAGGCCTAAATAATGTAATAATTAAAAATCGATATCCAATTCCACTTATTAGAGAAACGTTAGATATGTTATACTAGGCAAAAATATACACTAAACTCGATATTATAGTGGTATTTAACCGGATCTGAATTACCCCTAGTAATAAATAGAAGACTGTATTTACTACCCGTTTTAGCCTATTTGAGTGCTTAGTAGCAAATTTCGGCATAATAGGTACGCCTAGCACTTAGCAACACTTCATTAACCATACTTTGTTTAACATATTAGATAAATACGCGACTGCTTATTTGGACGATATTCTTATCTTGAGTAATATACCTACAAACTATACCTAATATATCTGCAATATACTTATAAGGCTAATAAATATAAGCCTTATAGTAGACATTGAAAAGTACGACTTTTATACTATCTAGATACAATACCTCGGACTTATTATTTCGATATCTAGCATCTCTATAGATCCTAAAAAGATTAAAGCGATTACGTCTTAGCCCTGCCTAGAATTACTATAGGATCTATAGCGATTCTTAGGCTTCTTTAATTACTACTAACGTTTTATCTCTGGCTTTTTATCTATAGTACGTCTATTGACATCTCTTTACTGTAATAGGGCCTGGACTGGGCCATAGTCTAATTCGTCTTAGAAGGAAACCTCCTTCTAACGCTTAAAGCAGGCTTTTACTATAGTACCTATCTTATAATACTTCGACCCTAGCTGTAGGACAGTAGTAGAGATAGATATATCTAACTGGGCCTTAGAAGGTATACTATCCTAATAGAACTCGGAGGGGGTTCTATATCTAGTTACCTTTTTCTTAGCGAAATATATACCAGCAGAATGCAACTATAAGATCTATAATAAGGAGCTTCTGGCTATTATCAAAGCGTTTAAGGAATAGAGACTAGAACTATAGAGCCTAGACCGCCCTATCGAAATATTTATAGACTATAAAAACCTATAGTACTTTTATATAACAAAAATCCTTAACTAGAGATAGGTTTAGTAGTCTAAATTTCTAGGTAATTTCCGATTCTAAATTACCTATAGGCCTAGTAGTAACTATATTATACTAGACACCCTCTCCCGACGTCCTAGTAACTCCCTCGCAACTTCCTTAGATTTATTAGATGCCTAGATTATAAAGAGATTTTAGGTTTTACTTCTAGACTCTAAACAGGATTACGTCCGACTTACTACTATCCTTCCTCTTCTTTTCCTTATACTTAACATGTCTAATCTAATCAACTCTGTTATTTAGGCTGCCTATTCTAACTATTAGGATTCTTAGAGGCTTCTAGACTATATTTAGGACCCTTATTGCTATATATTTCCGCCTAAGCTTAGACTACTCCTATAGGCTGCTATGGCCGACTATACAGTGATTTATAGCCGACTTTATATCAATAACTGTCTTTTTATCCTACCTAATAATAGGACAAGGCTATAAGTCATTTATAGAAACTATAGTCTATCGCTAGTAGGGCACCTAGGCTATAATAAGATACTAGAACTCCTATAACGCTCCTATTATTAGCTATATATTAAGCAAGATATTATGCAATTTATTATAGTATACTATATTTACCGCTGTACTAAGAACGCTAAAAGAGCTCTGCCAGGCCTCCTTATACCTTTGCCAGTCCCTTTCTAGCTTTGGACTATAATAAGTGTTAATTATATCTTACCTCTTCTAACCTGCTATTAATATAGGGTCGACTACTAGTATATTCTAGTTATAGTTGATAGACTAACAAAAATAAGATACTTTGCTATAATACCTAACCTTTCTACTACTATACTTACCTCTGCCTTTATTATAAACATCTTCCGACTCTATAGTACCTTAGACTATATTATATTAGATAGGGGTACTTAGTTCGTTAGTACCTTTTAGAGGGAACTTTACCGCCTTTTAGGAATTACCCTATAGCACTTTTCTATAGCTTACCCTAAAACTAACAGATAGATAGAAATTATAAATACCTATCTAGAATAGTACCTTTAAGCTTTTATTTTGTTCTACTAAGATAATTAGGTAGACTGGTTACCCCTAGCAGAGTTTATAAGCAATAACTACAAGTTAGAGGCGACCTATCTTATACTATTCTTTACTAATTACAGATAGTACCCTAATATAGGCGTCAAACCCAAGCTACCTACAACTCCCCTACATACTAATATCGAACAAAAAGAGTTCCTAAATGCCTAGTCCATCTATAAGAGACTATAAAGAGTAGTCAACTACACTTAACTATTTATAGAACAAGCTTAAACTTATATAGCTAAGACTATAAATAAAAAACGCTAGGAGTTAATTTAGTATAAAGTTAGAGATAAGGTATAAGTTAGTATTACTAATATTTAATAGGGTTGGCTACTTAAAAAGCTTAGCTATAAGTAGCTTGGCCCTTAAAGGGTATCTAAGGTATATAGATAGGTAGTAGCAGTATATATCCCGCCCTTATATAAGATCTTCCCTATCTTCCATATATCTCTAGTCTAACTTGCCTCTAAGAGGCTACTGGGCTAACATTCTACAAACCTACTATTATTAACTTATAGAGCTGTCCTATCTAACAAAAGCCCTAAACTAGAGATTAAGTAGTACTTTGATAAAATACTCAACTCTTGCCTTAGAAACGGTACCCTTAAATATAAGATCTAATGGCCAAAACCCTACAAACCTACCTTAGAACCGGCAATAAATATTTAAGGCTATATAAGTAATATATAGGATTTTTATACTAAATACCCTACTAAACCTGGCCTATTAGGTTGGTTTTAAGAGTAGGGATTACCTATTTTATAACGCTATAACAACTCGGTACCGACTTAGTACAAAATATATAAGAATAGTAGGGCATAAAAAACCCTATATTCTACGAAACGACTACCTGCCTAATTCGGCATAAACGCTCGTATAGGCCGCTGCCTAAGCATCCCTATTATAAGGCTCGGTGCTATTACACAGCGCCTTAGCTAGCCTCTTCTTCGAGGCTACTACAACTGTATAGTAACTATCATACATGTTAAGGCTAGGCTACATCTCACAAAACCAAACATTATAACGGCATATAAAATCTCCTATAGCCTTATTAGCGCCCTAGGGGGCAAGTAGCGGTATAATATAGGTGTAGTACTAACAACGATTCTATATGAAATTTTTATATATAACAATCTTCTCCTATATAATACGTTAGTAACTAGCCTTTAACTTATAACCGAACCTCTACCTAGCCGCCACCTTATAGGCTACCTACTATAGAAAAAACTTTCGTCCTATTTATACTATACTTTATATAATACACCTTAGTCGCGGTATTAAGGTTATATAGCAGCTAGTATACTGCTATAGCAACCTAGGACCGATCCGGCTAGTCGAAATAATACTATATATTCTTAATAGGTCTGTCGGGATCCTTCGTCGATATAGTACAGAATCTCTTAGTAATACGGTATATAGGTATATACTCCTCTATCTTATACTATAGGATCCCTTTAGGCTACTATAGGCGTTAATACCGTATTAACCCCGACTTACTAATAGCTCCTTAACATACCGCTAAACAATTGGCCTTTTTCTGCTTTATATAGTATTTACACTGCTACCCTCTAGCAGCAGTCACTATATAAGGCTCTATAGAAAAAATATTAATAGGCCTACCACGTTATATAGCCTTTATCGTATAAAAAATAATAGATCTAATATACACTTTACATAGGACCTCCTTTACTAAGGGAGCAGATTAGGGAGTTAGGGCCATAGCTATAAAGAGTTGGCGACGACTCTTAATAGAAGCTGGTAAGATTGCGCGGTTAGTATATAAGGGAGAAAATTTTAACGACTCGACGGTGACTTAGGCTGGTGTTGGATGCGTAAGAAGGTAGCTTTGGCGCTATACTAGTGTTTAGCCTAGCAATAGGTAGGTCTGGCGCCTAATAGAGAAGGTAGGCCCAATAGGTGGGCTATAGCACCTAATAAGGAAGGTAGGTCAAAATACATAGGCCTAGACGTAGGTTAGAAACGTATAGGCCTTAGTACCGTTACTTCAACCCTATATACAGGTCCTAGTACAGCTACCTTTAAACATAAACCAGAAGCAATATACTTACGACTGAACAACAATACGTATAACACTACCGTATACAATTATTATTTACAGTTAAGGACGACTGCAGTTTTAGGGTAGGGTGCTATTATAGTCCGTTATCATCCTATATATATATATATAGCTTCGTTTTACACCAGGACCTTCTGTCCTATGTGCAACAATATCTTTCTACAACCCATCTTTGCTCTAGCCATGACAAACTTAGAACTACTATTAATAACTACGATTAGAGGAAAGCTATATTATAGAAATATATACTAAAGTATAAAATTCTAAATAAAAGCCGAATTAACTTTGCTAAGAATAGTAGCCTTAATGTAGCTAGTAAGGTCGTCCTATGCCTTAATTATAGCGTTATAATTGCCCTTGAAAAACTGGACGTTGAAATGGACTTTGAGAAATAGGGTTAAAGAAGGTATAGTAAACTAGGCTTCTTCCTTATACCAGGATAGGCGAATCTTCTAACAAACCTTATAATAACGGTACTAGTTAACTAGATCTAAGTAGATCGTCAGCTACTAGTATGGTTAGGCGATTTAGTAGTAAGAAGTATCCCTCCTACAATATCTTATTTTATTATAGCAAGTTAACTAGATACGCTATTATTTTTCAGTATCTATAATCATAAGGTAGGGGTGATTACCCTTTTAAGTAGGGCATAGAAATAGCGTCCTATCATAGACTAAAAACTTAAGGGCTTAACGCTTAAAGTTAACTCTATTGCTATAATAAACTAAGTCATTAGATATTTAAAGTATAATTAGATAGGTAGTGCACTTCTAGTACTCTTTAGGCTAATCACCCTTAAGTATATCTTTCTTAAAAGTTAAGGTAAAAATCTAAGTATCGATAAAGTTATCTACATCTTCTTTATAGGCCTTCTTGTTAATATTAGCTTAAGTTAAGGGTTGTCTATTTAAGGCGTCTGCTATAGCGTTTTTCGATCCTAGGATATGCCGAATCTTAAAATCAAAAAGTTAAATCTAGGCTATCTAGCGTATTATAAGGGCGCCAGGTATATCACTAGCCAAGCTGTTTATCTAGTAGACTAAGACCTAAGCGTCTATCTCGATTATAAACCTTATACTATAAAGATACCGCCGAAACCGCTTTAAACTATAGAGTAGACCCTAAAGCTCGTACTTAGTCGTATTATAGCACTACTTAGCTAGAGACTAGATACTAGACTTAAATCGATAAGGGTGCTACTTACTATCTAAGCCTTCTTATTCTAGGACTACTCTCTATCTATCTAGAGAGGCGTCAACTATAAGATAGATTTTACTATAGTAGTTATCTCTATAGATAAGTAATATAAGGTAAGGTACTAAGGTAATAAGAAAACTAAGATAAGTAAAGGCATACTAGGAATTTAGTGTTTATACCTATATTACGTTCTTCTTTACCAGATTAAAGAGCAGGCGTGTTGATTGTGGTAAAGGGGGATCAGGTGCTGATCCCCGTAACCGCGTAGCACATGAGCCTCTCGCTCTAGGGAATAGGGCGCGTACTGCGCCACTTATGCGACAGCTACAAGTGGCGCACCCGTGCACTATATAATGGTTACTAATAAGCGCTCTGCTCTAACATAGGTATTTAAGGGGTGTGTAATCACCCTCTAGATAGAGGGAGATATATGATAATCTAGAACTAGAACTTAAACTAGTATTTCCTTACTACTTGCTTTACTCTTATTGTTTTAGATTACTATAATCTCTAGAAACCTACTAATACTAATTAGTATTATCTTTATATTACGATATAGGGGTAATGTAGAGTAGTAAGGTAGTTAGTCAAGTGCTTAACAACCGTAACTACGTAGATTATAGTTTACTTACTAAGGGCTATCAATTAGGTAACTAGATAACTACCCTATTTACTTAGTAATATTACTTATAAGAAAACCGATACTATAAACCTATTCTCTAAGGCTAAGGAAGCTTAACCTAAGCCTCTAGACTAAGGAAGCATTGCTTAAGAGAACGCTACTAATACTATATTACTAACTAACTTTACTATAATTAATATACTATAGTGTCCTAAGATCTATCTACTTATAGAACCTTAAAAAGGGAAGATATTAAGACGAACCTTTATTATATATTAAGTATTTTATTAAGTATAGCCTAGGATCTTAAAGAGTATTTCAAACAAGAATTCCCTACCTAGCTACCTATTATAAGCATTGATAAATTTAACGCTTAGACCTACTATAGATCGCTAGTATATATTAATCTAGAGTATAATAACGATAAAGTACTTAACTTATATACGCTCTTCTACCTTAATACTTATAAGGGGCGATAATCTAAAGATCTATACTATAAATTCCGCTTGGATTTCAAGGACTAGACTACTAACTACTTTAATAAGTTAAACAATAAACTATACTTATAACTACGCTAAATGCTTAATAATAGCTATGTCCTAGTAGATGGCTTAAAAGAGTAGAAGCTCTCTAAAGGACTTGTAACGCTTGTTAACAACCTATTAGATAATCTAGGGCCCAACGTACTCCCTTAAATCTATAGAGCGTCGATCTAGGCTAAGTATAGATAGTATAGGCCGACATCTCTTTCTACTTAAATAGGAAAGGGGAAAGAGATTATACTAATAACAACCTAAGAATCCGAAATTAGTACCTATCTATAGGAGGTACTATAAGGGGAGATGCAAATCGGTAATATAGCTATAAACGCTACCTAGTAATATAGACTAATAAGCAGCTCGATTATAAACAACGATTAACCGGCGAGTAGCTAAGGTCCAGGTATATACTAGATAGTAGCCCAAAGTAGAGCGATCTATACTAGTAACTACAGCTAGTTTGGAAATACCCTTTACCTGCCAAATCCAGACCTACGGATAACACTTCTAATTTATAGACTTAGAAGTATAATAGGAGCAGGATTCCTGCTAGCTAATAAGGGCGCTAGTAAAGGCTATAGATTCCCCCTAACTACCTAAAGTGCCAGCTAAGGTTATAGCCAAGGTTATAGCTAAGGTAACTACTAAGGCTATAACTAGGGAACTAATCAAGGGGGACGACAAAACCCTATACGAACTGCGTAAACCCCTACTATTTGTTAAACGTACAAAATAAGCTATAGCGCTCTAACGGTTATAGCTTAGGCAAAACGGATTTCAGTTCTCAAACTACTAGATATATAGCTATATTCTGAGGGTGGACCCACTTTTGTGGATACCGCTGACTAAGCTATATATTCCACTATATAGCCTAGAAATAGCTTTAAAAGGCTTTTCTATTTTTAGATTTATGCCCCACTTTTGTGGAGACAGCCTCCTAAGGCTGTATAAGCGCTAGAAATAGCCTTAAAAGGCTCTTCTACTAGGTCACCTACCTACCCTGTACCTACCCTGCACTGCAGGAGCGAAAACAGAACTTATAGGAAAAGTCGTGCGGCTTATCCTGCAGCTTAGGTAGCCGTAAGTCGATTATTTAAAATCGCCAGCTTATTTGGTTTTTCAGGAAGGCGCCATGCACCTACTAAGGGGCTCCTGCCGTATAGAAGGCAGGAACGGTCCCGGAGGGTATATATAGGAAAGGAAATTGCGAAGCCTTACCTACTTAGACTAGAAATCAAGTTACTACGTTACCTACAACTATAAGCCTTATAGGCCTATAAGACCCACTGAAAGCCGTGATATATAAGCTTAAAGCCCCTATAATATAGCGCTATAGCCTATAACTATACCGTTATATAAGGACTTTTATAGAGGGAATACAGTAAAGGGCCCTACTTTACTATATTAGCACATACCTAGGAAGTGCTATTTAGGCCATATCAACGCTGTTGCTGCCCCTATATACCCTATACGACTACTACTAGTAGGCTATAGTGGTTACAGATCCTTATATAGGATTACCCATTCCAATAGGTTATAAGCCCGGATAGCCTGTAGGATAGTTATCGTTGGAGTCCAATTTCAAAGCGCTACCTCTGCCTTTATATATAGGGCTATTTAAGCCTCTTATAGCTGAAAATATAGTACTATATTAGCCCTAAAAAGCTATATATTACATCTTATTGAAGGCTATTTAAGGACTAAAAAGCCTGAGAATCTAGAAGGAGAAATCGCTGAGAAATCTAAGTCCTATAGTATTGACGAGCATTTAGGGCTCTTATACACTTTGGCTAGTATACTTACCTATACTAAAAGACCTTTCTACTTATAGCTGGAAGTAGAAAGGCTAGCGTTTTAGAATTTCTAGCGCTAAAGACCTATATTTCCCTACTATAGAGCCCTTTCTATAGATATATCTATAGGCGGTAGTTAAGTCCCTACGTCGAAGTCTCTAGTCCCTATCTTAGAGCCTAGTTTAGAATTTCTACTAGAAAGCCCTACTAAGTAGCAAGTAGGCAGCGCTATAAACCTACTAAGCGCTAAGACTAGCCTAGAAAATCACTACTATAATTAGTGAGCTAGCTAATTAGCTTTAGTGAACTGGAAGCTAATTAAGTGCTTTAGCTAGTATTATAAAGTAAATAGTAGCCTATTTATAATGGCGGATCAAGCTAAAGGGAAGGGTATAGCGCCTAAAAGGGCTAGTAACCCAGCTGATCCAGGGCAATCTTCTAGGCCTCCACTACCTATACAAACCCTATCAGAAGATGAGGAAGATGGCGAAGACTATAGCGAGGTTATAGAAGTCCTAAAACAGCATATAAAATCTCATTATCGAGTTATAGCTAGCCAATCTAGTAATATAAAAACACTACTTTTAAGTCTAAATACCCTAAAAGCCTCTATTAAGGATAGCGTTAATGCTAAAAAGAATATATCTTCTACTTTAGCTTCTCTAACTAATAGTAGCAATGCTACTGCTACTAGAAAGACTAGCTATAGTCCTAGATTTGATCCTTTTAACAGTACTATAGATTTAGATTCTCCTCCACGTCCCCCTGGAAAGAGCCCCATCTAGGGCCGGCTATAGATAATATAGCTACTAGTAATTTAGACCCCCCTATAGATATAGGGTCTAAAGAAGGCTTTAAGGATACTATTACTAGTAGTATAGTAAAGGAGCTTTCTAAAAAGGCCTATACTATATCGGACGATAGTAAGCTTAGCAGGGAAAGCAATTTTGAATAGTAGATTCAGGCTTTAAGTATAGTACTAAGAGCATTAGGGATATCTAATTTTTTAGAAAACCCTGATATATCTAACACTTATAGCAACTCTGATCAAGCTGTTCTTTTAATGCTTCTACATGATAGCTCATCTAGTAGCCCTAGGGCTGCTATATTATGGATTTACATACCTTCTAAGGCCTTTAAGCTGCTTGTTAGGCAGTATAGCCGACCTATAGAGTCTAAAAAGAAGGACGTCTATAACGAATTCCATGCCCTTACCTTTAGTACCTATAGAAAAGGCTTATCAGCTTTTAACGCTGGATTTAACAGCTATCTTGCTAAGCTTACCATGGCTAAAATAGATATAGATCCCTCTTTAATACTAAATCAGTATTTTAAGGCTCTAGAATCTAAGTTTCCTAGCTAGGTATCACGCCAAAAGAGCTCTATAAAACAGGCTAGAATGCTAGGCCTTACAGCCTCTAGCCTTAATATAGAATATCTAATGGCTGATATTTTAGAAGAATCTAGGAACCCGGCTATAGAGGCGTATAGAGCAGCTTATATAGCTAATAGCTCTAATTCAACCCCTAATTCAAATTCTAACCCTAGTAAGAAGGGTAAAAATAAGAAAAAGGGTAAGAAGAAGGCTAGTTATAATATTAAAGGGCAGAATTATAGTGCTAAAAGTGCCGAACAGGCCTCCTTTATGCTAGGGTCTTATAACCCAGCTATAGAAGAAGAAGAAGAGGAATCCGACTCTAGTTCCAATTCTAGTTCTTCTAGCGATTCTAATACCTAATTAGCACAGCTATTAGCGTTAAAAGGGTATAAGGAGCGTAAGAACTTTAAAGGAAAAGGCCTAAAAACCTCTTCTAATAAGGCAAAATATAAAGATAATAAGCCTAGAAGACGCCCTAGAGACCCCGCTCTTTATAGTAGTTGGCTATACGATACAGGATCTACGGACCATATTAGTAATAGTAAAGAGCGGTTTGCTACCTTTACGCCTAACATAGGCCAGTTACGCCCTATTAACACTGGAAATAGCCCTGTAAGCCCGGCTGGTATAGGCTCTATTACACTAGAAGTATTATCTAGAAAGGCCCCCCCTACCTATACTAAATTAGTATTAGATAACGTTTTATACCTACCTAATATTGATATAAATATTATTAGTAGGGTTAGGCACTATGATTTAGAAGGTTGCCTTATAAAGGAAACCCTTTACGGGGGTGATAGACGCTATATAGCTGTACTAGACTTTAAGAAATCAGGATTTTTTCTTAACGTTAAAGGCAGCTCTAAGCCTATATTACATGCAAATTTTGCTTTTCCTTTAGGCCTTTCTAGTTATACTACTAAAAGTATAGAGCTGCAGCGTAATAAGATAGTAGTGGAAATTCCTTCTAATTCTATTAGAAAGGAAGACTATAGACCTATTATAGAGGATGCTATAGTATCCGAAGCTATAGAGCCTAATAAGCGCTATAAGCTAAGGAATTCTCCGGCTAAGGGTACTACTTTAGAAGATATAGGACCTTCTTTAAGGGGGAAAAGGCCCTGTAGGCCTGTAGAGCCCTTAGCCACTGCCCAGGCCCCCTATCAAAGTCCCTGTAAGACTAGGGAGCCTAAGCCCTTAACTGGTACTGGAGACCTGCCCTGTGTGCTAAGAGAGCCAGTTATAGAGGGGAATAAAGTAGAAAAGGCTATATCTAGCCCTACTTTAAAGGAGCCTAATATAGGTCAGCGAGATTACTATAATCTACTTAATTTAGCTAAATTGTGGCACGTTAGGCTAGGCCATATAGGCCTGCGCCTTTTGAAAAAGACCTCTAGTATTACTAAAGGGCTGCCTAATTTTGATAAAATAAAGGAAGCTGATTTTCACTGCTCTAGCTGTGATCGAGGTAAAGCAGTGAGAAGGGTTAGTAAGGCTTTAATACCTGACCTACCTAGGGTTTTAGACTTAATAGAGGGTAATACTGTTAAAATTAGGCCTAGGCCTTATAACAGAAACCCTATAGTCTTACTTCTAGTTGACCGTAAAAGTAGGTATAGGTAGGTTTCTAACCTACCTAATAAATCAGGCCCTATAGTAGCTAACGCTATTAAGGGCTTTTTTAGGGGCCTAAGGAATGGATTTGGTAGATATCCTACTAAATTCCACTTTAACGGAGGCACTGAAATAACTGATTTATTAACTACTTGGTTAGCTAAAAGGGGTATTAAATTTAGCACTTCTGCCCCCTATATCCACGAGCAGAACGGCTTAGTAGAACGATCAGTTAGAGTTATACTAGACCGTGTAAGGTGTACTATTCTTAGTAGCGCTTTACCCCAGTATTTATGGTGCTTTATACTAGAGGCTATAGTAGAATTAGTTAATAGTACAGCTATAACTAATAAGGAAACTACTCCTTTCCAGGCGCTATTTGACAAGCTAGAGCCTGGTATTCCATATATACCTAACCTAGAGCGCTATAGGGCTATAAGCGCTAGAGGAGAGGCTATTATACCTCTAGAAAAACAGTCTAAATCGTTAAAATTTACCTCTAGAACGGAAGAGTGTAAATTACTAGCGGTATTAGGTTCTAAGACCTACCTAGTATATATACCGTCTAGAAGAGCAGTACTTAAAACCTCTACTATTAAGTTCATAGAGGATAATACAGTACTAAGTCAGCCTACTGATAATACAGCTTTAGAGGGGGAATTAGTAGACCTAGACCTAGATTTAGAGGGGGCTGTTAGCCCGGACCCTTCTAATCTTAATACTGAAAAGCCTATTAGTATAGAAATAGGACCTAGTAAGCTAGAACTCTATGAATCTTCTTCCGATAGTGAATTAGAGATAGATTCTATTACGCTATCTAATCCCCGTAGGGGATATCTAGGTAGGCTGAACTAGTGCTATAGGAAAACCGTACAACGGGTGAAAAACCTATAACCGTACATAGGGAAAAAAGGGGGGGTGTGATAGGGGGTAGGCCAATCTTCACCAGAGTAGATACCGCCCCTTTAGGAGTATGAAAACATACTGCCTAAAGGGGTATAGGCTAGACCGCTCCTAGCCCCTAAGCAACAGAGTATTCTAGCAGTCTAGTAGCAATATAGCGAACTAGGGGGCGTATAGCGCCGCTGCCCCCTTTTTCAAGTCTATAGAGAAAGCTATATATATCCCCCCTTTCCCTCTTTCTAAAGGAGGCTAAAGGGTAGGCCAGGCAACCGTCAAATATATGTCGGATGTCTTCTATAGCTAGGTAGCAGCGGCAGAGGGGGTTGTTAACCCTAGGCACCTTATAGGTATATAGGAATCCCCTTAGGCCTATCTTCCCTATATAGGCCTGTATTAGCAGCGAGCCTTCGGCCTTAGAGAGGTTATAGTAGCGTCTTTAGAAGGCCTTCTTAAAGGCCTTAGCTAGGTTCTCCTTTTAAAAGGTAGCCTTAGCTGATTTCTCTAAGAGGCTCTCTATATAGGGGTCGTAACTAGAGGCCCTAGCCTCCTATAGATAGCGGTCCTTCCAGGCAGTATAGAGGGGTTCCTTGTTAATAGCCTTCCTTAGCTGTTAGTAGTGCTACTAGGCTGTTGCCTCCCTTTTTCTTTCTTACTTTGTACGCCCCTCTAGGGAGAGGCTGGTCCTAAGGGTCTTGTTTCTAAGGGTAAGACATAGGGCTTCCTTCTACTTAGCTACCTCTTTCCCTATAGCCCTGTTTATTCTAGCTTAGCTAGAGAAGGAGAGGGTATTAAGATAGAGGTTAAGGGGGAGGACGTTAGCCTTATAGTAGAGGCTTCAGACCGGTATCCTTTTATAGGCCCCTATAACCCTCCTTAGGGCCTTGTTTTCAGCTGTTAGTAGGCCTTTAGTTATACCCTATGGCCTGTTTGGTACTATAGGCATAGGGGTATGCTAGGCTAAGGCTGTATAGGCTAGAACCGGCCTTATTACTACTATATATAGGAGCCTAGTCTTCTTGATTCTAGGTCCCTAGGTCTTTCTAGCTAGCCTAGTAATAGCAAGGGACTACGTTTTTAACTTCTGCCGTAGGGTACTGGCATAGGCCTTCTAGGTAAGCTTAGGGTCTAGCCAAACCTCTAGAAAACAGGCCTCTATAGCTGGTTATAGGGGGGGAGAGTCCCCTGTTAGTCCTAGGTTAATAGGGTCGGTCTAGGGCCTCCTTCTAGGGGGGAAGTGTATAAGCTCGCTCTTTACTACTAAGAAGGTAACTCCGGCGGTTGTTGCCTAGTCTAGGTACTCTTTCTAGGCCTCTTCTAGCTGTCAAACCATTGTTGTAGCTTCCTTGCCGAAGGCTAGTAGGTTGGTGTCGTCTACATAGCCTATAGTAGAGATAGTAGGGTATTTTCTTTCTAGTCTTTCGTATAAGGGGCAGAGGTATAGGACTAAGAGGATTGGTAAAAGTAGTAAGCCTTAGGGTACTCCTATTAGTACTAGGATTTACTGGCTTTTTTGGCCGTCAAATAGAAGGCTGGTAGTCCTAAAGGAGAGGAATTCCTTTAGCCAGGATAGTAGCCAGGTAGGTAGCCCTAGCTAGTCTAGTATAGCTAGGAGTCTGTTATAAGAGATACTGTCGAAATACCCTAATAGGTCTAGCTATAGGAGGGAGGCCCCGGCTTTATACTTCCATACCTCCTAGATCTAAGCTATAAGGAGGTATATAGCCGATTCGGTGGATTTATAGCGGCAGTAGCCTTGTTACGTTGCTGGAATTAGCTTAAAAGCCTCGGCCACGTCCCTTATCTTAGTCCCTATAACTTTCTCTAGGACCTTGCTAATGTAGTTAAGTAGGGCTATTAGGCGGTTGCTTCTAGGGGTGTTATAGGTACCTAGCTGTTCTCCTGGTTTAGGGAGGACAATGGTAATCGCTTCCTTATATTCCTATAGATAGAAGCCGTAGAAGAAGGATTTCGAGGCTAGTATAGCAAGGGCCTTATATAAGGGGTCGCCACAGGCCTTTAGAAAGCCTGTAGGGAGTTCGTCAGGTCCTGGTGCTTTCCAGGGTTTTGTTCTTTTAACAGCCTCCTTTATATCGTCCGGCCTAACCATCCAGCTAACCGGTAGCCTAGGGCCTATCAGGGGTTCCTCCGGGCTATCCTCTTGGGGGGAGGGGGGGAAGAAGCGTGCTGAAAGGGCCTCTACCTTCTCCTAGAAGGTACTGGCTTCCGATAGTGAATTAGATGAACCCTCACCGGATAAGCCTATAAATCCGGTTATAGTAGAGTTTACTAGGCCTACTATATCTATTAGAAAGCCTGAATTACCAGAGGCGTTTCCCTAAACTATAGAGCCTATTTTTGCACCTAAGCCTATAGAAGTTATAGCGCCTAATCAGCCTATAACGAACGAACCTCTTAATAATAGTGATCTTATTTCAGAGGGGGATAAAATGCAGCTCGATTACTATAAGCTTTTAGCTAAGACTAGTAGCTATATACTGTCTTTTGTCTATAAGGCTCGAAAAAGGGTAATATCTAAGGATAGTACGCCTACTACTTATAAGCAAGTCTTAAAACTACCTAGAGATGAGCGTAGTAAGTGGTTAGAGGCTATTACCAAGGAATTTATCTAGTTATTAGAGCTAGGGGTTTTTAAATTCCTACCTAGGAGTCTATTACCTTCTAACCGTAAGCTTATTACCTGTCGAAACGTTCTTAAGGTTAAAACGGACGCTAAAAACAGGCTTATTAAGTATAAATCTCGGTTAGTAGCTAGGGGCTTTATGCAGGTAGAAGGCCTAGATTATACTGTAACCTACGCCTCTACTAGTATACCACCTACTTGGCGTATACTTCTAGCTATAGGTGCTGTTCTAGACTGGGAAATAGAACAAGCTGACTTTAAAGGGGCATTTCTTAATAGCGCTCTTAGAGAAGAAATATATATGGAAATCCCTGAAGGACTATTAGACCTAGCGGCTTCTAATAAGGCTATTTATAAGCTTTTACTGAAATACGGCTATAATCCTTCTACTCCTAATATTATTAAACTATCTAAAGCGTTATACGGTCTGAAACAAAGCCCTAGAGAGTAGTAAGATAAGCTTAAAATCTTACTTAAGAGCCTAGACTATCTCCCTCTTATTTCAGATCCAGGGGTCTTCTATAATGCTAAAACCTGCTACTTTATCGTTACCTATATAGATGACTGTCTATTTATAGGGCCTAATATAGGCTATATAACTGATTTAAAGAAACGGCTTAATAAGGTCTACGCTATAGAAGACTTAGGGCCTGCCGCCTATTTCCTAGGCGTGCAAATTATAAGGGATAGACCTAATAGGCGCCTGTGGCTTAACCAGTTACAGTATGTAGAAGAGGCGGTTAGCCGCTTTAACTTAGCTGATTCTAAGCCTATATCTATTCCCTTATAGCCAGGGCTAGTAAGTCAACTTCAACTAGAGGAAGATATTGCTAGCTACCTCTGTAATTCTATGGAAATTAAGCTCTATCAAAGCCTAGTAGGAACAGCTATGTATATAATGCTCCTTACTAGGGTAGATATTAGCTTTACCGTACAGTGGCTCTCTAGGTCTTTAAATAGACCTATAAAATCACACTTAAACGCTGCTAAAAATCTTTTTAAGTATCTTAATAGTACTAAAGACTATAGCATCTATTTTAGCTGTAACGGAAATACAGTAGCTGATCTAGGGCCTAAGCTTAGTAATAGTAATAATACAACTACTAAGCTTAGTAGAGACTTTCACTCTAAGGAAGGGCCTTGGCCCCTAACTACTACCTCTACTACTATAGTAGATTCTAGAAATAGTAAAGGTAGTAGCCGGACTTCTATAATTAATAGTAGTCTAGTCCCTATAGGCTTTAGTGATTCTGATTTTGCAGGGGATAAGGCTACTAGTAAATCCACCTACGGCTATCTATATAAGTTAGCTGGTAGGCCTATTAGCTGGAAAACGAAAAGAGCTACTACTATTGCTCTCTCTACCCTAGAAGCTGAAACTAATGGACTTACAGAGGCTATACGCGAAGTACAGTGGATTATAGGGCTATTTTCTGAACTTCACAGACCTATAGACTACCCTATTACTCTCTATGGAGATAATTAGGGCTTTATAATGGTAGCTAATGACCTAGTGCTACACGCTAGAACTAAGTATACCCTGCTGAAATTCCGGTACGTTAGAGAGCAGGTTAAGGCTAAAATAGTTACTATTATATATCTTAATACTAAGTGTATGCCGGCTGACGGACTTACTAAAGCCCTACCAGTTAGTGGCTTTCAGTCTTTTATTAGGCTTTTAGGCCTTCAACCTAAGGGAGCTTTCTACTAAGCTACCCTTTGCCCCTATATATATACTCTATACTATATATATAGAAGGCCTGGCTTAGCCTGATTAGCTTATAAGACCAGTCAATAGTACCGGCTACTTTACAGCCCTCTGGAATCACCTAATTCCTCTATATAGCCTTAAAAGGCTTATAAGGTCCTAGCCACTGTAGTACAGTTCTATAGGCGCCCTTGTGCTGGCATTAGCTCCCTGCGGCGTTAGGGAGGCCTATATTACTCTAGCTACGTCTAGAAGTACTCTAGTATATAGTATAGCTATATTTGGAAAATATAGGCTCCGGCTATTACTAGTAGTATACTTTCCTTTAGAGGGGGATTCTCTATATGACTACCTGTTATTTCCTTACTAGAACTTGCTGAAAGAACGGAGTAAAAAAGGGCATAAAATTTAAAACCGTGCTAAAAATTGTTTTCTCTATAAAAGGATAAAGGCGTTTATAAGCCCTTTACTCCTTCTATACTCTAGTGCGTCTATCAGTCGCTAGGGTATAGAATATTTAGATATTATATATCACTATACGCTTTTAAGCTATAGTACCTATACCTTAAGATATAGGTTTGATTTCAACATCATATATATTCTTACTTCTTTCTATATATAATAGGGGTTTATCCTATATATATATAAGGGCATAACCCCTTTGTCTAACGGAATAGTTTTGCTCTTACGTTCTTTTTTTTCTTAGGATTCTTCTATTCTTTACCTATATATAGCTTTCTAAGGCTTATAAAGGAACAGAAGAATAGAGGGGGTGTTAAACGTACAAAATAAGCTAAAGCGCTCTAACGGTTATAGCTTAGGCAAAACGGATTTCAGTTCTCGAACTACTAGATATATAGCTATATTCTAAGGGTGGACCCACTTTTGTAGATACCGCTGACTAAGCTATATATTCCACTATATAGCCTAGAAATAGCTTTAAAAGGCTTTTCTATTTTTAGATTTATGCTCCACTTTTATGGAGACAGCCTCCTTAGGCTATATAAGCGCTAGAAATAGCCTTAAAAGGCTCTTCTACTAGGTCACCTACCTACCCTGTACCTACCCTGCACCGCAGGAGCGAAAACAGAACTTATAGGAAAAGTCGTACGGCTTACCCTGCAGCTTAGGTAGCCGTAAGTCGATTATTTAAAATCGCCAGCTTATTTGGTTTTTCAGGAAGTGGCCATGCACCTACTAAGGCGCTCCTGCCGTATAGAAGGCAGGAACGGTCCCAGAGGGTATATATAGGGAAGGAAATTGCGAAGCCTTACCTACTTGGACTAGAAATCAAGTTACTACGTTACCTACAACTATAAGCCTTATAGGCCTATAAGACCCACTGAAAGCCGTGATATATAAGCTTAAAGCCCCTATAATATAGCGCTATAGCCTTTAACTATACCGTTATATAAGGACTTTTATAGAGGGAATACAGTAAAGGGCCCTACTTTACTATATTAGCACATACCTAGGAAGTGCTATTTAGGCCATATCAACGCTGTTGCTGCCCCTACGTACCCTATACGACTACTACTAGTAGGCTATAGTGGTTACAGATCCTGATATAGGATTACCCATTCCAATAAAGCTAGAACCCTATGAATCTTGTTCCGATAGTGAATTAGATAAACCCTTACCGGATAAGCCTATAAATCCGGTTATAGTAGAGTCTACTAGGCCTACTATATCTATTAGAAAGCCTGAATTACCAGAGGCGTTTCCCCAAACTATAGAGCCTACTTTTGCACCTAAGCCTATAGAAGTTATAGCGCCTAATCAGCCTATAACGAACGAACCTCTTGATAATAGTAATCTTATTTCAGAGGGGGATAAAATACAGCTCGATTACTATAAGCTTTTAGCTAAGACTAGTAGCTATATACTGTCTTTTGTCTATAAGGCTCGAAAAAGGGTAATATCCAAGGATAGTACGCCTACCACTTATAAGCAAGCCTTAAAACTACCTAGAGATAAGCGTAGTAAGTAGTTAGAGGCTATTACTAAGGAATTTATCTAGTTATTAGAGCTAGGGGCTTTTAAATTCCTACCTAGAAGTCTATTACCTTCTAACTGTAAGCTTATTACCTGTTGAAACGTTCTTAAGGTTAAAAAGGACGCTAAAAACAGGCCTATTAAGTATAAATCTCGGTTAGTAGCTAGGGGCTTTATGCAGGTAGAAGGCCTAGATTATACTGTAACCTACGCCTCTACTAGTATACCACCTACTTAGCGTATACTTCTAGCTATAGGTGCTGTTCTAGACTGGGAAATAGAATAAGCTGACTTTATAGGGGCATTTCTTAATAGCGCTCTTAGAGAAGAAATATATATGGAAATCCCTTAAGGACTATTAGACCTAGTAGCTTCTAATAAGGCTATTTATAAGCTTTTACTGAAATACGGCTATAATACTTCTACTCCTAATATTATCAAACTATCTAAAGCGTTATACAGTCTAAAACAAAGCCCTAGAGAGTAGCAAGATAAGCTTAAAATCTTACTTAAGAGCCTAGGCTATCTCCCTCTTATTTCAGATCCAGGGGTCTTCTATAATACTAAAACCTGCCACTTTATCGTTACCTATATAGATGACTGTCTATTTATAGGGCCTAATATAGGCTATATAACTGATTTAAAGAAACGGCTTAATAAGGTCTACGCTATAGAAGACTTAGGGCCTGCCACCTATTTCCTAGGCATGCAAATTATAAGGGATAGACCTAATAGGCGCCTATGGCTTAACCAGTCACAGTATATAGAAGAGGCAGTTAGCCGCTTTAACTTAGCCGATTCTAAGCCTATATCTATTCCCTTACAGCCAGGGCTAGTAAGTCAACTTCAACTAGAGGAAGATATTGCTAGCCACCTCTGTAATTCTACGGAAATTAAGCTCTATCAAAGCCTAGTAGGAACAGCTATGTATATAATACTCCTTACTAGGGTAGATATTAGCTTTACCGTACAGTAGCTCTCTAGGTCTTTAAATAGACCTACAAAATCACACTTAAACGCTGCTAAAAATCTTTTTAAGTATCTTAACAGTACTAAAGACTATAGCATCTGTTTTAGCTGTAATGGAAATACAGTAGCTGATCTAGGGCCTAAGCTTAGTAATAGTAGTAATACAACTACTAAGCTTAGTAGAGACTTTCACTCTAAGGAAGGGCCTAGGCCCCTAACTACTACCTCTACTACTATAGTAGATTCTAGAAATAGTAAAGGTAGTAGCCGGACTTCTATAATTAATAGTAGTCTAGTCCCTATTAGCTGGAAAACGAAAAGAGCTACTACTATTGCTCTCTCTACCCTGGAAGCTGAAACTGATGGACTTACAGAGGCTATACGCGAAGTACAGTGGATTATAGGGCTATTTTCTGAACTTCACAGACCTATAGACTACCCTATTACTCTCTATGGAGATAATCAGGGCTCTATAACGGTGGCTAATGACCCAGCGCTACATGCTAGAACTAAGCATACCCTGCTGAAATTCCGGTACGTTAGAGAGCAGGTTAAGGCTAAAATAGTTACTATTATATATCTTAATACTAAGTGTATGCCGGCTGACGGACTTACTAAAGCCCTACCAGTTAGTGGCTTTCAGTCTTTTATTAGGCTTTTAGGCCTTCAACCTAAGGGAGCTTTCTACTAAGCTACCCTTTACCCCTATATATATACTCTATACTATATATATAGAAGGCCTGGCTTAGCCTGATTAGCTTATAAGACCAGTCAATAGTACCGGCTACTTTACAGCCCTCTAGAATCACCTAATTCCTCTATATAGCCTTAAAAGGCTTATAAGGTCCTAGCCACTGTAGTACAGTTCTATAGGCGCCCTTGTAGCTGGCATCAGCTCCCTACGGCGTTAGGGAGGCCTATATTACTCTAGCTACGTCTAGAAGTACTCTAGTATATAGTTTAGCTAAATTTGGAAAATATAGGCTCCGGCTATTACTAGTAGTATACTTTCCTTTAGAGGGGGATTCTCTATGTGACTACCTGTTATTTCCTTACTAGAACTTGCTGAAAGAACGGAGTAAAAAAGGGCATAAAATTTAAAACCGTGCTAAAAATCGTTTTCTCTATAAAAGGATAAAGGCGTTTATAAGCCCTTTACTCTTTCTATACTCTAGTGCGTCTATTAGCCGCTAGGGTATAGAATATTTAGATATTATATATTACTATAAGCTTTAAAGCTATAGTACCTATACCTTTAAATAGGTTATAGGTTTGATTTCAACATTATATATATTCTTACTTCTTTCTATATATAATAGGGGTTTATCCTATATACATATAAGGGCATAACCCCTTTATCTAAGGGAATAGTTTTGCTCTTACGTTCTTATTTCCTAGGATTCTTCTATTCTTTACCTTTATATAGCTTTCTAAGGCTTATAAAGGAACAGAAGAATAGAGGGGGTGTTAAACGTACAAAATAAGCTATAGCGCTCTAACGGTTATAGCTTAGGCAAAATGGATTTCAGTTCTCGAACTACTAGATATATAGATAGATAGATAGATTCTATTACGCTATCTGATCCCCGTAGGGGATATCTAGGTAGGCTGAACTAGTGCTATAGGAAAACCGTATAACGGGTGAAAAACCTATAACCGTACATAGGAAAAATGGGGGGTGTGATAGGGGGTAGGCCAATCTTTACTAGAGTAGATACCGCCCCTTTAGGAGTATGAAAACATACTGCCTAAAGGGGTATAGGCTAGACCGCTCCTAGCCTCTAAGCAACAGAGTATTCTAGCAGCCTAGTGGTAATATAGCGAACTAGGGGGCGTATAGCGCTACTGCCCCCTTTTTCAAGTCTATAGAGAAAGCTATGTATATCCCCTCCTTCCCTCTCCTTAGAGGAGGCCGAAGGGTAGGCCGGGAAACCATCAAATATATGTCGGATGTCCTCTGTAGCTAGGTAGCAGCAGCAGAGGGGGTTATTAACCCTAGGCACCTTATAGGTATATAGGAATCCTCTTAGGCCTATCTTCCCTATATAGGCCTGTATTAGCAGCAAGCTCTTAGCCTTAGAGAGGTTATAGTAGCGTCTTTGGAAGGCCTTCTTAAAGGCCTTAGCTAGGTTCTCCTCTTGAAAGGTAGCCTTAGCTGATTTCTCTAAAAGGCTCTCTATATAGGAGTCGTAACTAGAGGCCTTAGCCTCCTATAGATAGCGATCCTTCTAGGCGGTATAGAGGGGTTCCTTATTAACAGCTTTCCTTAGTTATTAGTAGTACTACTAGGCTGTTGCCTCCTTTTTTCTTTCTTGCTTTATATGCCCTCCTAGAGGGAGGCTGGTCCTAGGGGTCCTATTTCCAAGGGTAAGGCATAGGGCTTCCTTCTGCTTAGCTATCTCTTTTCCTATAGCCCTGTTTATCCTAGCCTAGCTGGAAAAGGAGAGGGCATTAAGGTAGAGGTTAAGGGGGGGGACGTTAGCCTTATAGTAGAGGCTTCGGACCGGTATCCTTTTATAGGCTCCTATAACCCTCCTTAGGGCCTTGTTTTCGGCTGCTAGTAGGCCTCTAGTTATACCCTACGGCCTATTTAGTGTTATAGGTGTAGGGGTATGCCAGGCCAAGGCTATATAAGCTAGGACTAGCCTTATTACCGCTGTATATAGGAGCCTAGTCTTTTCGATTCTAGGTCCCTAGGTCTTTCTAGCTAGCCTAGTAATAGCAAGGGACTGTGTTTTTAGCTTCTGCTATAGGGTGCTGGCGTAAGCCTTCTAGGTAAGCTTAGGGTCTAGCTAGACCCTTAAAAAACAGGCTTCTTTAGCTGGTTATAGGGGGGAGTCCCCTAGTAGTCCTAGGTTTATAGGGTCGGTCTAGGGCCTTCTTCTAGGGGGGAAGTGTATAAGCTTACTCTTTGCTACGAAGAAGGTAACTCTAGCGGTTATTACCTAGTCTAGGCACTCTTTCCAGGCCTCTTCTAGCTGTCTAACCATTGTTATAGCCTCTTTGCCGAAGGCTAGTAGGTTAGTATCGTCTATATAGCCTATAGTAGAGATAATAGGGTATTTTCTCTCTAGCCTTTTATATAGGGGATAGAGGTATAGGACTAAGAGGATTAGTAAAAGTAGTAAGCCTTAGGGTACTCCTGTTGGTACTGGGATTTACTAGCTTTTTTGACTGTTAAATAGGAGGCTGGTAGTCCTAGAGGAGAGGAATTCCTTTAGCCAGGTTAGTAGCTAGGTAGGTAGCCCTAGCTAGTCCAGTATAGCTAGAAGCCTGCTATAAGGGATACTGTCGAAATACCCTAATAGGTCTAGCTGTAAAAGGGAGGCCCTGGCTTTATACTTCTATACCTCCTAGATCTAAGCTATAAGAAGGTATATAGCCGATTTGGTGGATTTATAGCGGCAGTAGCCCTGTTACGTTGCTAGAATCAGCTTAAAAGCCTTAGCTATGTCCCTTATTTTAGTCCCTATAACTTTCTCTAGGACCTTGCTAAAACAGTTAAGTAGGGCTTTAGGGCAGTAGCCTCTAGGGGTATTATAGGTATCCGGCTGTTTTCCTGGTTTAGGGAGGACAATAGTAACCGCTTCCTTATATTCCTATAGATAGAAGCCATAGAGGAAGGATTTTAAGGCTAGTATAGCAAGGGCCTTATATAAGGGGTCGCCACAGGCTTTTAGAAAGCCTATAGGGAGTTCGTCAGGTCCTGGTACTTTCCAGGGTTTTATTGTTTTAATAGCCTCCTTTATATTATCCGGCCTAACCGTCTAGCTAACTAGTAGCCTTAGGCCTATTAGGGGTTCCTCCGGGCTATCCCCTTAAGGGGAAGGGGGGAAGAAGCGTGCTAAAAGGGCCTCTACCTTCTCCTAGAAGGTATTAGCTTGTCCAAGGGTTAGTAGCTTAGAAGGGGGGGGGGTAAGGGTGCTTTATAGCCTAGCCTATCTTTCTAGTTGCCAGAGCTTTTCTGGTTTTTCTCTAGCCTCTTATAGAAAAGCCCTCTAGGTCTTTCTTTTACTCTCTCTTATAGCCTTTGTTTGTTTCCTTTAGGCTGACTTATAGGCAGTAAGAAGGGCCTAGTTGTTAGGGGAGCGTTAGAGCTATCTTTCTACCCTTTTTCTCTCCTTAACTACCTGGTAGATTTCGTTGTTCTACTAGGGGGCGTTCTTCCTTCTAGTAGTTACTAGGGCTCCTTTAGGGGTTATAGCCCTAGTAATACGCTAGAGTTCCTCTAATAATTACTTATAGGCCTCCTAGAGCCTAGCTAGGTTAGAGAGGTATAATAGATATCTATAGCCCCCTATATTGTATATTAGGGAGCTGGCCTCTCTTGCTACCCCCTCTTTATCCATCTTTTTCCACTGGAACCAGGGGGGCGGTAGTAGGGTTTCTATGGTCTCTAGGTCGATATCTAGTACCTAGGGGTAGTAGTCTAAGCGTAAGTGTATATCTAAGCTAGTATAGGAGTAGGTAAGGCTACTACTAAGCTAGAAGTGGTCGATAGTAGAGGCCCTGCCTGCTTGGCTCTCCTATAGCGCCCTGGTTATAGTGCTATAGGGGGTACGGAGGGTAAGCCCCTGTTCTGCTATTAATAGTAGTAGGTCTTCTAACCTAGGGCTAAAGCAGTTATATTGGTCCTAAAGGGGGTAGTAAAGGTTAAAGTCCCCTACTAGAAGGTAAAGGCCTAGGTAGGCGTTGATCTTCCTCCTTATTTCTTCTATAAGGGGGGTTGAGCTAGTCTGGGGTTAGGGGTCGTTATATAGGGACTAGACTGTAAAGAGGCTGTTCTTAGTCTATATAATAGCCCTAGCCTAGTCTAGGCTAGAGCTGTAAGTCTATATTACTAGCAGGAGTAATTTATAGATATAAAGTAAGGCCTGTCTGTTAGGGGTAAAAATAAGGTAGTAAGGGGCTGATCTAGGGTAGTAGGTAGAGTGCTGTACCTGCCTATTAATCTAGGGCTCTTATATAGCAAGTATTTCTTCTTTTACTATAGAAAGTAGTACTTTCTGTACTTCCTTTAAGCCCTATACGTTCTAGAGGTATACCTTTTTATTTCCATCTCCTCTAGCTATATAGTTGGCTATAGTTAATGTATAGTAGTAGTAGCGTTAGCTAGTCTAGTATCTAGGTCTAGTCTAGGTCTAGCATCTAGGGGTCTAGGGGCTCCTATAGGCTCTAGGGTTCTAGTAGGTCTAGTAGCCCCTTTAGGGCTTTTAGTTAGCATAGAAGAAGGGGGGGTTTAGCTGCTTAGATAGCTAAAGCAGGCGGTAATTGTACTCTAGTTAGGGGTTAACCCTCTTAATACTATTGGTCGGCCCCTCTGTCTCTTCCCTAAGACTATAGTATAGCCTTCCTCCTCCTCCTCTTATAATAGGGCCTGCTAAGGGTATTACTACTATTGTTATTGTTATTACTATTGCTATTAGTACCAGTATAGGGGCGGTTAGTTAACGTTAAAGGCCTTAGGCCTAGAACGTAGGTATCTCTTAGCCTATGCCTATGCCTCTTTTAGGTAGGGGCAGGCCTTTAAGCAGGCGTGGTATACTTAGTAGCAGTTACAGCAGTAGGGTGCCCTAGCGTAGGTAGGGGCTTCTGGCGTAGTATAGCTATTAGCGCTATAGTTATAGCAGATCTCTTCTCTACTCCGGCATATCTTAGCCCTATAGCCCTATTTCTAGTACCTTAGGTACTAGATAGGCTTAGCCTTATCGATCTAGGGCTCTGCTTCTAGGGCTTAGCAGCTCTAGAAGACCCCCTTCTTATAGGCCTTCTAGGCTGCCTTTAGAGAGGTAAAGGCTATTAGTACCTTAACCCTAGTCTGTTCTGGCTCTTAAGGGTGCTAGACCTTTGCCCTAACCGCTATAAAGTATTGTTTTTTAGCTTCTTTTAGTAGGCCTTCTTCTATAACCCGGTTATAGACTATAAGGCCCTTAACCGCTACTGCCTAGGTTGTTGTATATAGGGAGGCCTTTTCGCTAAAGGCCTTTATAATCTAGGCAGTATTGCTTTCCAGGCTCTTCTTTATCTCTATATTCTCTATAACTAGAAGGAGGTTACTGCTAAAGAGCGTCCAAACCCCTTAAACTACTAGGCTAGAGGCCTATTATATAACCTGTACTACCTCTAAGGCAGATTTAGCAAGTACTTATTATTAGGCTAAGCCTAGTCAGATAAGCACCTAGCGCTTAAGACTAGGCCTAGTTACCTTGCTAGCTATTAGCTTACTAGCTATATTAGCCTAGGTAGGGGCTATAGGCTAGAAGTGGCTAGGCTGTTACTACTATTGCTACTATTGTTGCTACTAGTAGTAGCTAGGCTATTAAGATTGTTACTAGTACTATGGTTTAGGCGTTGCTAAGGTAGTAGGGCAGTTCTAGGGTGTTAGAGCTGCTGCTATTATAGCTAGGGCTTCTTTAGGTAGGTCCTGGAGCAAGGCTATAAGGGCAATTTGCCTGGCTTTAGTAGTTACCTCTACTATACTATAGAAGTTAGTACTATCCTTAATTAGGCTAATTATCTAGTCTAGAAGGCTAGAGAGTATAAGGGCGAGCTTAAGGGGGCTAAGAGCAGCCTAGGCGGTTTTCTTAGTTGCTAGGGTAATATGGCTGGCCTTAGTAGCATTGTTGTTACTTCCTTCTTTTCCTGTATTTTTTTTCCGGTTTTTTCCCTAGTTTTTTCAAGGTTTTCTAGCTAGTAGGGGCCGGGGCTAGGGCATACTAACTACTATTTAGGCCCCTAAGAAAAGGGGTAAAGACGTTGGTTAAAGGAGGGGTGCTAATTGTAGGGGCGTTGATAGTAGAGGGGGCGCTAGAGCTAGGTATTGTAGGTGCTATAGTTATAGCGCCTATAGCAGTCTCTTTAGTAGTAGTAGAGGCGATAGTAGTAGTTTAGCGGTCTTCTATTTCTATATTGCCGTTTAGGTAGTCCGTACTTAGGGGTTAGTAGTCTGTACTTAGAGGCTAGCTTAGAGGGTTATTATTATTGTTATTAGCTATAGGTAGGCCAGGGTTACTAGGGCGTAGAGCCTTATTAGCCTATATATAAGGAAATTGCAGTTGCAAAAGGGTAGCTAGGCTTGCTATTTTCTGCATTTTCATATACCTAGGGCTGTTATGCAACCGACAGTACTATAGCGAAAATTAGCAGGCGTTGTATCCTTAATCGGACGGTTCGAATGGATATAGTTGCACGCGATTTGGTATAGTGTTGACTGAAAACTCGTTTTTGTATGTTTGATGTCGGTTCCTACTAGATATATAGCTATATTCTAAGGGTGGACCCACTTTTGTAGATACCGCTGACTAAGCTATATATTCCACTATATAGCCTAGAAATAGCTTTAAAAGGCTTTTCTATTTTTAGATTTATACCCCACTTTTATGGAGACAGCCTCCTTAGGCTGTAGAAGCGCTAGAAATAGCCTTAAAAGGCTCTTCTACTAGGTCACCTACCTACCCTGTACCTACCCTACACTACAGGAGCGAAAACAGAACTTATAGGAAAAGTCGTGCGGCTTACCCTATAGCTTAGGTAGCCGTAAGTCGATTATTTAAAATCGCCAGCTTATTTGGTTTTTCGGGAAGTGGCCATACACCTACTAAGGCGCTCCTGCCGTATGGAAGGCAGGAACGGTCCCGGAGGGTATATATAGGGAAGGAAATTGCGAAGCCTTACCTACTAGACTAGAAATCAAATTATACGTTACCCACAACTATAAGCCTTATAGGCCTATAAGACCCACTAAAAGCCGTGATATATAAGCTTAAAGCCCCTATAATATAGCGCTATAGCCTATAACTATACCGTTATATAAGGACTTTTATAGAGGGAATACAGTAAAGGGCCCTACTTTACTATATTAGCACATACCTAGGAAGTGCTATTTAGGCCATATCAACGCTGTTGCTGCCCCTACGTACCCTATACGACTACTACTAGTAGGCTATAGTGGTTATAGATCCTTGTATAGGATTACCCATTCCAATAGGATAAAGAAGGTAGTCCTAAAAATATAACTAAAAGCATAGTACTAGAGCTATTCTAACTTAACTTTCCTACTACCTCTACCCCTTATTATATACCCTAGGTATAGTAATCTTGCGAATCGTCGTTGCTATATAGGGGTGCTACTTATAGATAGGTACGAGGACAACGCCTTTATCTAGATTAAGACTAACCAGCTAATACTAGCTAGTTAACCTAAGAGGCTAGAACGAAAAGGACTCTGTAATATCTATAACCCTAGTATATATAGAGGTAGCGAAGCAATACTAGATAGTAAGCTATATCTAATTATTCGGCAATATAGCCTAACCTAAGATAACTCCTCTTATTTCAACTAAGGGTTTGTAATGCTAAAACGAGTTAGGATAACTAGCTACTTATCTAGATAGAGGAGGAAATTAAAGACAAGGCTATAATCCTAAGTTATAAGCAAGGTCTGCACATCTAGCCCTAGTATCGAAATCTTCTTTAGATATAGGAAATCTCTTTACCAAGCTTTAATCCTTATATAGTTACTAATACTGGAAATGTCGAATAAGGAAAAAGAAATCAAAGATATTAGAATGGGTAATCCTATATAAGGATCTGTAACCACTATAGCCTACTAGTAGTAGTCGTATAGGGTACGTAGGGGCAGCAACAGCGTTGATATGGCCTAAATAGCACTTCCTAGGTATGTGCTAATATAGTAAAGTAGGGCCCTTTACTGTATTCCCTCTATAAAAGTCCTTATATAACGGTATAGTTATAGGCTATAGCGCTATATTATAGGGGCTTTAAGCTTATATATCACGGCTTTTAGTGGGTCTTATAGGCCTATAAGGCTTATAGTTGTGGGTAACGTATAATTTGATTTCTAGTCTAGTAGGTAAGGCTTCGCAATTTCCTTCCCTATATATACCCTCCGGGACCGTTCCTGCCTTCAACGGCTGACCAGGTAACGGAAGCTAGCCTTCTAGCAGTAGCAAAAGAAGTATATCCTTCGGCCTTAAGGGCTAAGGTCTAGTACCCCCTCTAGATCGAAAGAACAAGAGTCTTAGCTCTTATTGCCTTCTCTAGCCAGCAAGAGGCCTACCAGGCCTGCCAAGATGGAATCTTCTAGGCCTATAGGGCCCTAAAAGCAGAGCCTTTTATCAATAAGGCTAAGGCCTTACAGTGCTTTAACTACTAGCGATAGGGGTATAAAGCCAAATACTGCCACTCCCCTGCCCTCTACTACAACTATGGCTAAGAAAAGAAGAAGCATACCAAGGCGGCCTATACTAAGGCCTAGCACTGCCGGAACTGCCGTAGCAACCACCATACTAGGGCAGAAGATTGCCCTAAAAGAAAAAAGTATAAGGCTTAGGCAAAATCCAGCCTACAAAACAGGCCTATTAACTTCGACCTCCCCGGCCTACTTAAGCTGGCAATATCAACAGAAGACCGGCTAGAAGGGGAAGAAGGCTATACAGTAGTAGCTGGAAAACGCTGCTATGGCTGCCCCCCTATAATAACCGCCACTACCGCTACCGCTACTACCGCTATAGCCTCCCTTTCCTAGCGAACTATAAGGGAGGCTTTTAGCAAAATCCCCGCCTCTACCTTTACTACTACTGATCTAGCAGCTACTAGTACTACAGCTACCAGTTCTATACCCTCCTCCCTAGAGCCGGCAAGGGGCTCTATAGAGGAAGAGAATATAGATATGCTCTAAGTCTTTTCTTTCCTTTTATTTCCACTCCTTTTATTTAAGACGGCCTCCCTTCTTTCCTTTAGACTACTTTCCTTCTACCCTTCCCTATAGCTAGTATCTTACTACTATACCCAAGGTAAGAAGGAAGGCTATAAGGCTAAGCTTATAAGATTTTAAGCTTTAAGCCTAGACCTACCTTTACCTCTTTCGCTGATAAGACCCCTTCCTTATTCCCCTACCCCGAGCCCTATATTAATTGAGATATAGGGCATTCTTACGGGAGATAGGTAGGGGAATAGGCGCAATTTCCCTTAGTAGCCTCCTAGACGGCCTCCCCTTGCATTGTGTTTTTCTTTTAGTACTGCTTTTTTCCTCTTACTAGGTTGCCCGCCTTGTTTGAGCTCGTTGGAGGTTTTTCATCCGTTTTCCGGTTTTCCTCTAGCATTAGTGTAAGCTAGCAGCTCCTTATAGTCCAATAAGGACTCTATAGGTGGAATACAATATATATATATAATAGGCCTTTAGCCTACTAGTTTAGGGGGTTTGGACGCTCTTTAGTAGTAACCTTCTTCTAGTTATAAAGAATATAGAGATAAAGAAGAGACTGGAAAGCAATACTATCTAGATTATAAGGGCCTTTGGCGAAAAGGCCTCCCTATATATAATAACCTAGGCAGTAGCGGTTAAGGGCCTTATAGTCTATGACTAGGTTATAGAAGAAGGCCTACTAGAAAAAGCTAAAAAACAATACCCTATAGCGGTTAGGGCAAAGGTCTAGCACCCTTAAGGGCTAGAACGGACTAGGGTTAAGGTACTAATAGCCTTTATTTTCTTAGAGGTAGCCTAGAAGGCCTATAAAGAGGGGGTCTTCTAGAGCTACTAAGCCCTAGAAGTAGAGCTCTAGATCGACAAGGCTAAGCCTATCTAGTGCCTAAGGTACTAGAAATAGGGCTATAGGGCTAAGGTATGCTAGAGTAGAGAAGAGATCTGCTATAACTATAGCGCTAATAGCTATACTATGCTAGAAGCCCCTATCTACTTGAGGGCACCCTACTGCTATAACTACTACTAAGCTTACCATACCTGCTTAGAGGCCTGCCCCTACCTAAAAGAGGCATAGGCATAGGCTAAGGGATACCTACGTTCTAGGCCTAAGGCCTTTAACGTTAACTAACTGCCCCTATACTAATACTAATAGCAATAGCAATAATAATAATAATAGTAATAACACCCTTAGTAGGCCCTATTATAAGAGGAGAGGGAGAAAGGCTATACTATAGTCTTAGGGAAGAGACAGAGGGGCCGACTAATAGTATTAAAAGGGTTAACCCCTAACTAGAGTATAATTACCGCCTGCTTTAGCTATCTAAGCAGCTAAACCCCCCCTTCTTCTACGCTAACTATAAGCCCTAAAGGGGCTACTAGACCTACTAGAACCCTAGAGCCTATAGGAGCCCCTAGACCCCTAGATGCTAGACCTAGACTAGACCTAGATACTAGACTAGCTAACACTACAACTACTATACAACAACTATAGCTAACTATATAGCTAGAGGAGATAGAAATAAAAAGGTATACCTCTAGAATATATAGGGCTTGAAGGAGGTATAGAACTACTTTCTATAGCAAAAGAAGAAATACTTACTATATAAGAGCCCTGGATTAATAGGCAGGTATAGTACTCTACCTACTGCCCTAGATCAGCCCTCTACTACCTTATTTTTACCCCTAACAAATAGGCCTTACTTTATATCTATAAATTACTCCTATTAGTAATATAGACTTATAGCTCTAGCCTAGACTAGGCTAGGGCTACTCTATAGACTAAGAACGGCCCTTTTATAGTCTAGTCCCTATATAACAACCCCTAACCCTAGACTGGCTTAACCCCCTTTATAGAAGAAATAAGTGGGAAGATCAACGCCTATCTAGGCCTTTATCTTCTAGTAAAGGACTTTAACCTTTACTACCCCCTTTAGGACTAATATAACTGCTTTAGCCCTAGGTTAAAAGACCTACTACTATTAATAGTAGAGTAGGGGCTTACCCTTTATACCCCCTATAGCACTATAACTAGGGCGCTATAGGGGAGCTAAGTAGGTAGGGCCTCTACTATTAACCACTTCTAGCTTAGTAGTAGCCTTACCTGCTTTTATACTAGCTTAGATATACACTTATGCTTAGACTACTACCCCTAGGTACTAGATATCGACCTAGAGACTATAGAAACCCTATTACCGCCCCCCTGGTTCTAGTAGAAAAAGATAGATAAAGAGGGGGTAGTAAGAGAGGCTAGCTCTCTAATATACAATATAGGGGGCTATAGATATCTATTACGCCTCTCTAACCTAGCTAGGCTCTAGGAGGCCTATAGGCAACTATCAAAGGAACTCTAGCGTATTACTAGGGCTATAACCCCTAAAGGAGCCCTAGTAACTACTAGAAGAAAGAGCGCCCCCTAGTAGAACAACGAAATCTACCAGGTAGTTAAGGAGAGAAAAAGGGCAGAAAGACAGCTCTAATACTCCCCTAGTAACTAGGCCCTCCTTACTGCCTATAAGTCAGCCTAAAGGAAACAAATAAAGGCTATAAGAGAGAGTAAAAGAAAGACCTAAAGGGCTTTTCTATAAGAGGCTAGAGAAAAACCAGAAAAGCTCTAGCAACTAGAAAGATAGGCTAGGCTATAAAGCACTACTGCCCCCCCCCCTTCTAAGCTACCAACCCTTAGACAAGCTAGTACCTTTTAGGAGAAGGTAAAGGCCCTTTTAGCATGCTTCTTCCCCCCTTCCCCCTAAAAGGATAGCCTAGAGGAACCCCTAATAGGCCTAAGGCTACTAGTTAGCTAGACAGTTAGACCAGACAATATAAAGAAGGTTATTAAAACAATAAAACCCTAGAAAGTACTAGGACCTGACGAACTCCCTATAGGCTTTTTAAAGGCCTATAGCGACCCCTTATATAAGGCCCTTGCTATACTAGCCTTAAAATCCTTCCTTTATAGCTTCTATTTATAGGAATATAAGGAAGCGGTTACTATTATCCTCCCTAAACCAGGAAAACAGCCGGATACCTATAATACCCCTAGAGGCTACTACCCTATAGCCCTACTTAACTGTATTAGTAAGGTCCTAGAGAAAGTTATAGGGATTAAAATAAGGGATACAGCCGAGGCTTTTAAGCTAATTCTAGCAACGTAACAGGGCTACTACCGCTATAAATCCACTGAATCGGCTATACACCTCCTTATAGCTTAGATCTAGGAGGTATAGAAGTATAAAGCCAGGGCCTGCCTTTTACAGCTAGACCTATTAGGGTATTTCGACAGTATCCCTTATAGCAGACTTCTAGCTATACTAGACCAGCTAGGGCTATCTACCTGGCTACTATCCTAGCTAAAGGAATTCCTCTCCTCTAGGACTACTAGCCTCCTGTTTAATAGCTAAAAAAGCCAGCAAATCCCAGTATTAACAGGAGTACCCTAAGGCTTACCACTTTTACCAATCCTCTTAGTCCTATACCTCTGCCCTTTATATAAAAGGCTAAAGAGAAAATACCTTACTATCTCTACTATAGGCTACGCAGACGATACCAACCTACTAGCCTTTAGCAGAAAGGCTATAACAACAGTTAGATAGCTAGAAAAGGCCTGGAAAAAGTGCCTAGACTGGGCAATAACCGCTAGAGTTACCTTCTTAGCAGCAAAGAGCGAGCTTATACACTTCCCCCCTAGAAGGAGGCCCTAGACCGACCCTATTAACCTAGGACTAATAGGGGACTCCCCCCTATAACCAGCTAAAGAAGCCTGTTTTCTAAAGGTCTAGCTAGACCCTAAGCTTACCTAGAAGGCTTATACCAGTACCCTATAGCAGAAGCTAAAAACGCAGTCCCTTACTATTACTAGGCTAGCTAGAAAGACCTAGGGACCTAAAATCGAAAAGACTAGGCTTCTATATACAGCGGTAATAAGGCTAGTCCTAGCCTACATAGCCTCGGCCTAGCATACCCCTACACCTATAATACCAAATAGGCCATAGGGTATAACTAGAGGCCTACTAGTAGCCGAAAACAAGGCCCTAAGGAGGGTTATAAGAGCCTATAAAAGAATACCAGTCTGAAGCCTCTACTATAAGGCTAACGTCCCCCCCCTTAACCTCTACCTTAACGTCCTCTCCTTCTCTAGCTAGGCTAGGATAAACAGGGCTATAGGAAAAGAGGTAGCTAAGTAGAAGGAAGCCCTACATCTTGCCCTTGGAAATAGGACCCCTAGGACTAGCCTCCCTCTAGGAGGGCATATAAAGTAAGAAAGAAAAAAGAAGGTAATAGCCCAGTAGCACTACTAACAACTAAGAAAAGCTATTAACAAGGAACCCCTCTATACTACCTAGAAGGATCGCTATCTATAGAAGGCTAGGGCCTCTAGTTACGACCCCTATACAGAGAGCCTCTTAGAGAAATCAGCTGAGGCTACCTTCTAAAAGGAGAACCTAGCTAAGGCCTTTAAAAAGGCCTTCCAAAGACGCCACTATAACCTCTCTAAGGCTAAGAGCTTACTGCTAATACAGGCCTATATAGGGAAGATAGGCCTAAGAGGATTCCTATATACCTATAAGGTACCTAGGGTTAATAACCTCCTCTACTACTACTAGCTAGCTACAGAGGACATCCAACATATATTTGACAGTTACCCGGCCTACCTTTCAGCCTCCTTTCAGGAAAGGGAAAGAGGGGATATACACAGCTTTCTCTATAGACTTGAAAAAGGGGGCGGCAGCGCTATACGCCCCCTAGTTCACCATATTACCACTAGGCTGCCAGAATACTCTGTTGCTTAGAGGCTAGGAGCGGTCTAGCCTATATCCCTTTAGGCAGTATGTTTTTATACTCCTAAAAGGGCGGTATCTACTCTGGTAAAGATTGGCCTACCCCCTATTACACCCCCTATTTTTCCTATATACGGTTATAGGTTTTTCACCCGTTATACGGTTTTCCTATAGCACTAGTTCAGCCTACCTAGATATCCCCTACGGGGATCAGATAGCGTAATAGAATCTATCTATATATCACGGCTTTCAGTGGGTCTTATAGGCCTATAAGGCTTATAGTTATAGGTAACGTATAATTTGATTTCTAGTCTAGTAGGTAAGGCTTCGCAATTTCCTTCCCTACATATACCCTCCGGGACCGTTCCTGCCCTCTATACGGCAGGAGCGCCTTAGTAGGTGCATGGCCACTTCCCGAAAAACCAAATAAGCTGGCGATTTTAAATAATCGACTTACGGCCACCTAAGCTACAGGGTAAGCCGCACGACTTTTCCTGTAAGTTCTGTTTTCGCTCCTGCGGTGCAGGGTAGGTACAGGGTAGGTAGGTAACCTAGTAGAAGAGCCTTTTAAGGCTATTTCTAGCGCTTATACAGCCCAAGGAGGCTGTCTCTACAAAAGTAGGGCATAAATCTAAAAATAGAAAAGCCTTTTAAAGCTATTTCTAGGCTATATAGTAGAATATAAAGCTTAGTCAGCGGTATCCACAAAAGTAGGTCCACCCTCAGAATATAGCTATATATCTAGTAGTTCGAGAACTGAAATCCGTTTTGCCTAAGCTATAACCGTTAGAGCGCTATAGCTTATTTTGTACGTTTAATACCCCCTCTATTCTTCTGTTCCTTTATAAGCCTTAGAAAGCTATATATAGGTAAAGAATAGAAGAATCCTAAGAAATGAGAACGTAAGAGCAAAACTATTCCGTTAGACAAAGGGGTTAGGCCCTTATATATATATAGGATAAACCCCTATTATATATAGAAAGAAGTAAGAATATATATAATGTTGAAATCAAACCTATAACCTATTTAAAGGTATAGGTACTATAGCTTTTAAGCGTATAGTAATATATAATATCTAAATATTCTATACCCTAGCGACTAATAGACGCACTAGAGTATAGAAGGAGTAAAGGGCTTATAAACGCCTTTATCCTCTTATAGAGAAAACGATTTTTAGCACGGTTTTAAATTTTATGCCCTTTTTTACTCCATTCTTTCAGCAAGTTCTAGTAAGGAAATAACAGGTAGTCACATAGAGAATCCCCCTCTAAAGGAAAGTATACTACTAGTAATAGCCAGAGCCTATATTTTCCAAATATAGCTATACTATATACTAGAGCACTTCTAGACGTAGCTAGAGTAATATAGGCCTCCCTAACGCCGCAGGGAGCGGATGCCAGCACAAGGGCGCCTATAGAACTGTACTACAGTAGCTAGGACCTTATAAGCCTTTTAAGGCTATATAGAGGAATTAGGTGATTCCAGAGGGCTGTAAAGTAGCCGGTACTATTAACTGGTCTTATAAGCTAATCAGGCTAAGCCAGGCCTTCTACATATATAGTATAGAGTATATATATAGGGGTAAAGGGTAGCTTAGTAAAAAGCTCCCTTAGGTTGAAGGCCTAAAAGCCTAATAAAAGACTGAAAGCCACTAACTAGTAGGGCTTTAGTAAGTCCGTCAGCCGGCATACACTTAGTATTAAGATATATAATAGTAACTATTTTAGCCTTAACCTGCTCTCTAACGTACCGGAATTTCAGCAGGGTATGCTTAGTTCTAGCGTATAGAGCAGGGTTATTAGCTACCGTAATAGAGCCCTGATTATCTCTATAGAGGTTAATAGGGTGGTCTATAGGCCTGTAAATTTCAGAAAATAGCCCTATAATCCACTGTACTTCGCGTATAGCCTCTGTAAGTCCATCAGTTTCAGCTTCCAGGGTAGAGAGAGCAATAGTAGTAGCTCTTTTCGTTTTCCAGCTAATAGGCCCACCGGCTAACTTATATAGATAACCGTAGGTGGATTTACTAGTAGCCTTATCCCCTGCAAAATCAGAATCACTAAAGCCTATAGGGACTAGACTACTATTAATTATAGAAGTCCGGCTACTACCTTTACTATTTCTAGAATCTACTATAGTAGTAGAGGTAGTAGTTAGGGGCCTAGGCCCTTCCTTAGAGTGAAAGTCTCTACTAAGCTTAGTAGTTGTATTACTACTATTACTAAGCTTAGGCCCTAGATCAGCTACTGTATTTCCGTTATAGCTAAAACAGATGCTATAGTCTTTAGTACTATTAAGATACTTAAAAAGATTTTTAGCAGCGTTTAAGTGTGATTTTGTAGGTCTATTTAAAGACCTAGAGAGCCACTGTACGGTAAAGCTAATATCTACCCTAGTAAGGAGCATTATATATATAGCTGTTCCTACTAGGCTTTGATAGAGCTTAATTTCTGTAGAATTACAGAGGTAGCTAGTAATATCTTCCTCTAGTTAAAGTTGACTTACTAGCCCTGGCTATAAGGGAATAGATATAGGCTTAGAATCGGCTAAGTTAAAGCGGCTAACCGCCTCTTCTATATACTATGACTGGTTAAGCCACAGACGCCTATTAGGTCTATCCCTTATAATTTGCACGCCTAGGAAATAGGCGGCAGGCCCTAAGTCTTCTATAGCGTAGACCTTATTAAGCCGTTTCTTTAAATCAGTTATATAGCCTATATTAGGCCCTATAAATAGACAGTCATCTATATAGGTAACGATAAAGTAGCAGGTTTTAGCATTATAGAAGACCCCTGGATCTGAAATAAGAGGGAGATAGCCTAGGCTCTTAAGTAAGATTTTAAGCTTATCTTGCTACTCTCTAGGGCTTTGTTTTAGACCGTATAACGCTTTAGATAGTTTAATAATATTAGGAGTAGAAGGATTATAGCCGTATTTCAGTAAAAGCTTATAAATAGCCTTATTAGAAGCCGCTAGGTCTAATAGTCCTTCAGGGATTTCCATATATATTTCTTCTCTAAGAGCGCTATTAAGAAATGCCCCTTTAAAGTCAGCTTGTTCTATTTCCCAGTCTAGAACAGCACCTATAGCTAGAAGTATACGCCAAGTAGGTGGTATACTAGTAGAGGCGTAGGTTACAGTATAATCTAGGCCTTCTACCTGCATAAAGCCCCTAGCTACTAACCGAGATTTATACTTAATAAGCCTGTTTTTAGCGTCCGTTTTAACCTTAAGAACGTTTCGACAGGTAATAAGCTTACGGTTAGAAGGTAATAGACTCCTAGGTAGGAATTTAAAAACCCCTAGCTCTAATAACTAGATAAATTCCTTGGTAATAGCCTCTAACCACTTACTACGCTCATCTCTAGGTAGTTTTAAGACTTGCTTATAAGTAGTAGGCGTACTATCCTTAGATATTACCCTTTTTCAAGCCTTATAGACAAAAGACAGTATATAGCTACTAGTCTTAGCTAAAAGCTTATAGTAATCGAGCTGCATTTTATCCCCCTCTGAAATAAGATCACTATTATCAAGAGGTTCGTTCGTTATAGGCTGATTAGGCGCTATAACTTCTATAGGCTTAGGTGCAAAAATAGGCTCTATAGTTTGGGGAAACGCCTCTGGTAATTCAGGCCTTCTAATAGATATAGTAGGCCTAGTAGACTCTACTATAACCCGATTTATAGGCTTATCCGGTAAGGGTTCATCTAATTCACTATCGGAAGAAGATTCGTAGGGTTCTAGCTTACTAGGTCCTATTTCTATACTAATAGGCTTTTCAGTATTAAGATTAGAAGGGTCCGGGCTAACAGCCCCCTCTAAATCTAAGTCTAGGTCTACTAATTCCCCCTCTAAAGCCGTATTATTAGTAGGCTGACTTAGTACTGTATTATCCTCTATAAACTTAACAGTAGAGGTTTTAAGTACTGCTCTTCTAGACGGTATATATACTAGGTAGGTCTTAGAACCTAATACCGCTAGTAATTTACACTCTTCCGTTCTAGAGGTAAATTTTAACGATTTAGACCGTTTTTCTAGAGGTATAATCGCCTCTCCTCTAGCGCCTATAGCCTTATAGCGCTCTAGGTTAGGTATATGTGGAATACCAGGCTCTAGCTCGTCAAATAGCGCCTGGAAAGGAGTGGTTTCCTTATTAGTTATAGCTGTACTATTAACTAATTCCACTATAGCCTCTAGTATAAAGCACTACAAATACTGGGGTAAAGCGCTACTAAGAATAGTATACCTTATACGGTCTAGTATAACTCGAACTGATCGTTCTACTAAGCCGTTCTGCTCGTGGATATAGTAGGCAGAAGTGCTAAATTTAATACCCCTTTTAGCTAACCAAGTAGTTAATAAATCAGTTATTTCAGTACCTCCGTCAAAGTGGAATTTAGTAGGATATCTACCAAATCCATTCCTTAGGCCCCTAAAAAAGCCCTTAATAGCGTTAGCTACTATAGGGCCTGATTTATTAGGTAGGTTAAAAACCCACCTATACCTACTTTTACGGTCAACTAGAAGTAAGACTATAGGGTTTCTATTATAAGGCCTAGGCCTAATTTTAACAGTATCGCCCTCTATTAAGTCTAGGACCCTAGGTAGGTCAGGTATTAAAGCCTTACTAACCCTTCTTACTGCTTTACCTCGATTACAGCTAGAGCAGTGAAAATCAGCTTCCTTTATTTTATCAAAATTAGGCAGCCCTTTAGTAATACTAGAGGTCTTTTTCAAAAGACGTAGGCCTATATGGCCTAGCCTAACATGCCACAATTTAGCTAAATTAAGTAGATTATAGTAATCTCGCTGACCTATATTAGGCTCCTTTAAAGTAGGGCTAGATATAGCCTTTTCTACTTTATTCACCTCTATAACTGGCTCTCTTAGCACACGGGGCAGGTCTCCAGTGCTAGTTAAGGGCTCAGGCTCCCTAGTCTTACGGGGACTTTGATAGGGGGCCTGGGCAGTGGCTAAGGGCTCTACAGGCCTACAGGGCCTTTTCCCCCTTAAAGAAGGTCCTACACCTTCTAAAGTAGTACCCTTAGCCGGAGAATTCCTTAGCTTATAGCGCTTATTAGGCTCTATAGCTTCGGATACTATAGCATCCTCTATAATAGGTCTATAGTCTTCCTTTCTAATAGAATTAGAAGGAATTTCCACCACTATCTTATTACGCTACGGCTCTATACTTTTAGTAGTATTATAACTAGTAAGGCCTAAGGAAAAGCAAAATTTGCATGTAATATAGGCTTAGAGCTGCCTTTAACGTCAAGAAAAAATCCTGATTTTTAAAACTCTAGTATAGCTATACAGCGTCTATCACCCCTATAAAGGGTTTCCTTTATAAGGCAACCTCCCGAATCATAGTGCCTTACCCTGCTAATAATATTTATATTAATATTAGGTAGGTATAAAACGTTATCTAATACTAATTTAGTATAGGTAGGGGGGGCCTTTCTAGATAATACTTCTAGTATAATAGAGCCTATACCAGCCGGGCTTACAGGGCTATTTCCAGTGTTAATAGGGCGTAACTGGCCTGTGTTAGGCGTAAAGGTAGTAAACCGCTCTTTACTATTACTAATATGGTCCGTAGATCCCGTATTGTATAGCCAACTATTATAAAGAGCGGGGTCTCTAGGGCGTCTTCTAGGCTTATTATCTTTATATTTTGCCTTGTTAAAAGAGGTTTTTAGGCCTTTTCCTTTAAAGTCCTTACGCTTCTTATACCCTTTTAACGCTAATAGCTGTGCTAATTGGGTATTAGAATCGCTAGAAGAACTAGAATTGGAACTAGAGTCGGATTCCTCTTCTTCTTCTATAGCTAGGTTATAAGACCCTAGCATAAAGGAGGCCTGTTCGGCACTTTTAGCACTATAATTCTGCCCTTTAATATTATAACTAGCCTTCTTCTTACCCTTTTTCTTATTTTTACCCTTCTTACTAGGGTTAGAATTTGAATTAGGGGTTGAATTAGAGCTATTAGCTATATAAGCTGCTCTATACGCCTCTGTAGCCGGGTTCCTAGATTCTTCTAGAATATTAGCCATTAGATATTCTATATTAAGGCTAGAGGCTGTAAGGCCTAGCATTCTAGCCTGCCTTATAGAGCTCTTTCAGCGTGATACCCAGCTAGGAAACTTAGATTCTAGAGCCTTAAAATACTAATTTAGTATTAAAGAGGGATCTATATCTATTTTAGCCATGGTAAGCTTAGCAAGATAGCCGTTAAATTCAGCGTTAAAAGCTAATAAGCCTTTTCTATAGGTACTAAAAGTAAGGGCATGGAATTCGTTATAGACGTCCTCCTTTTTAGACTCTATAGGTCGGCTATACTGCCTAACAAGCAGCTTAAAGGCCTTAGAAGGTATATGAATCCACGATATAGCAGCCCTAGGGCTACTAGATAAGCTATCGCGTAGAAGTATTAAAAGAACAGCTTGATCAGAGTCGCTATAAGTGTTAGATATTGAAACAGAGCAGCAGACCTACAAGAAAGTAGGAGCAGCTATCTAAAGGTGGTAGGCAGCTGTATATCGAACAGCTGTCTAGATAAGAGGATAAGAGGTATGTGCATAACAAGGCTATAGTCTCTCTAATTAGGGGAGACTAAGGTAGACAGGTGTAATAGAACCAAGTAAATGGGCCAAAGTAGCCTAAAGGTAAAAAGTAGATGGAATATCTAAATAGGTAAAATGTGACTGTATAACTGTAATAATTAGGATGGATTAATGATTGTCTCTCTCTGAATATAGGAAGGAAAGCCAGCTTCTTATACTATTATCCTTCTTATACTGCCAATTCGCAATCTTATTATTAGCCTAGAATAAGATAAGGGGCGGAAAAGAAAGACCAGCCTTATCTACCTACTCTACTATATAACAGAAGAGAAAGTAGACATAAGCCTTCTCTGAATAGAGGGAGAAGAAGAAGAAAAATAAGCAGCGGCTAGTCGTGTACTAGCTATGCCGATCTATACCTCCCTATAGCTCCTGCGAAAGCCAGAAGGCAGTAGGAGATATAAACCCCTAAAACAAATACTAGATAACATTAACAATGTAGGGTACCTCTGTCTAGAGCAAGGATAATCGGGAAATACAGATTATATATATAACAAGGTATACTAAGATTGTACTAGGTTTATACAGGATTAAGGTCAAGGGAGCCAACTATAGCTATTAATACTCTAAGCAAGAAAAGCAAGAAAAAGAAGGTACTAAACTACAAACCTACTTAACCAACCTATCTACTATTACCTAATTATAGCTGATCAGTCCGTCTTAGCCTAACCTCTATAGCCTTAGGGGTATAGCGGTAACAATTCCGGCATAGTGATATTTATCCCTATATAAAGCTTTCTACTAGCCTTATCCGTCTTATCGTCCTTCTAGTACTATAGAGCAGGCGTATTGTCTGGCTTAAGATCCCTTATAAGCGTTAATCGAGTAACCCTCCTAGTAAGCGAAAGTACAGTAGGCTAAGGAGTGATATTCCGCCTAGTATACTGCGATTGCAGCGTAGTAACGCTCTTCTTGGTTAACTTAGGCTGCTTAGGCATAGTAGGCTATACGGCAGCCTTCTTAACGGACTTTGGCTTCTCTAGTATAATAAGGCAGGGAAGATCCTTTTTGATAGACCTTTGCTTGCTAGAAGCAGAGGAATAGGGAATAGTCTTCTAAATAGATACTGTCTACTTAGGAATAGCTTGGCATATAGGCGTCTACTACTATAGTATAGGAGTAGTTTGCTATAGTACTAGTGCCTTTAGTAAAGAAGGACTTTAACAAGATTGTTAGATAGATAGTTCGGCTATCTATACTACTAAATTTCTAGGAATCAACTTAAGTAAACCTAAGGAAGTACTCCTTATTCCCTAAATATAGATAGGGGCGTTATTATCTATTATTGCATTTGCTAGAGCTAGGGTACTAAATGCTAGGGTAGTAAAACTCTAAGTCCGGACAATCTATAATATACTTATAGGTAAAAGCTCGTTAATAGAGACCCGCTGCCGATAAAGCATAGATTCAGCGCCCTAGATCCTGGCCTTACTCTAAATACTTTAGCGATCCCTAATATCTAAGTATGCTATAAGCAAGCCGAAATCGATCCCTACTTTGCCATTGCATCTTAGCCGAACTAGGGCTCTATCTTCTACTATAGAATAGGCGTTAAATCGTTCTTATCTTTAATAACCTAGTTATAGAAGAAGGATCGGGCTGCCTTAGTAACAGCGTACCTATAGGAAAAGTCGTCCTTAATGTTAAAGCAGAATTTCAACCGGCAAATATATATTAGGTTAAAGACGCTAGCTCTAGATATAAGCAGGTAGGGGATAATCATATCTACCTATATTATTATTATTTCGTTATCTATATCGTTAGCTTTGTTAGAAAGGCCTAAATCCTAAACCTTATAGATCTGCTTAAGCTGATTATAGATAGTAAGAACCTAATAGTTCCTATAGATATATATAACTATAAGCTAAAAGCACTTCCTAAGGGCCTTATAGCGGATGTTCCCCTTAGTAGTGTAGAGGACTAGGCTTGTTAGATAGTTGCCTTTCTTGTTAAGAGTCGGAGCTATTAAGTATAGCGTAATAAAAACGTATCTCTTAAACGTATATAGGGTCTATCTAAGCATACTGTTAATATAGTTATCGGTTATCTAGGCTTGTTCTAGCTATATCCTATATATATTATATAGGATAGCTAAAACTGAACGGAGATCTTGACCTAGGACCTTCTCTCCTATGATTATAGCAACTTAACTAGCTATTCTAGAGAAGTAACGGTTAAAATCCTCCTTATTAACAGTTATCTTGTTAAAGAAGTCCGGCTGGCTATCCCTTATAATATGCTACTCTAGGTAAAAAGCAATCTTACCTACCGGCTTAAAGTAGTTACTACTAAGCAGAGTATGGCAGTTAGTAACGTTGTTGATATCTTTGGCAGCGCTGTACTTATTAGTCTCTTTTCTAAGTACTTCGAAATCTTTAAAAGTTAAACAGGAGTATATATAGCCAGGCCTGTTAAAGCGCTTCATTAAGGACTTGACCAAATTAAACATAGGCGGCTTGGTTTAAGGGATATCACCTAAAGAAATCGAAATTACGTTATCCTTACCTTTTATAGATAAGTACTCAAACTTGCTTAGGGTACCCTATAACTTTTACAGGGAAGACTAGGGTTTATATAGTATCGATCGCAGCTTGTATAGGGAGAACTGCACCTTATATAGCAAAGAGCGAAGCTTATAAGGCAATGACTATAGTCTTTACAGCGTTAATAGAAGAATTGTTAGGGCGCTTACTAGTATAAGCTTGTCCTTATTCTTACTATATACTAGCCTACTAACTATATAGTAACGCTGCTCCTTTTAGAGAACTTCCTTTAAATCCAAGTTCGTCTAGGGCAGAGCCTACTTGCCAGATCCCTTCTTCAAAGGCATCTTAATCTTATATAATTATAGAGAGAAGGTAGAAACAATAAGTAAGATCGCTTAAAGGAAGTCGGGGTTAGAGCTGGAATTTTTCTACTAAGAGTACTAAGAAAAAGATCTTAGAAGAGGTAAAGGTCTAAAAAGGTTGTACTAGAGAAGTGAGGGAAAGAAAAATCTAAAGGGTAGAAGGGGGGGCAAGTCCTGATATATAGTAAGTCCTTTCGGGGGGGGAAGGCATATGAAAATTCTTTCCTACTATTAAGCAAGCTGTTTGCTCCTTTATCGGCACTTAGGGCTTCTATCTAATTCTTTTTATTGGCAAATAGCCTCTAAAAGTCAGTATAGTGTAATTAGGTTTACTTAGTTTTTATTAACCTCTTCTAATTAGAATCGGGACTAGTATAGGTGGCTTCCTTAGGTATAAAGACCTGCCTTTCTTCCTCTCTTTCTCCTATAAAAACTTTTCTAATCTTAATAAACCGACTTTATTCTCTTTTAGGACTTGACTTTCTAACTTAATCTTATCTATATAGGGATATCTTCTAACGCTCTTGTTAAGAAAGCTCCTATAAGCTAGATAGTATGTCTGATTCGTCTTAAGGCATTCTAGGTACCTAAAACTTAGGTAACCACTTTCCCTACCAATCCTAGAAGATTCTATATCTTCCTAAAGCAGGTAATCTAGAAGGTAGTTGATAATACAAAGTTCTATAACTTTGTCAATTGTATACAGTACCTACTGCTAAACCTAGCTATAATTAGATATAGTATATTTCAAATCTAGGTTTTTAAAGAGGAACCGGCTAATACTTATCAATAGTATACATCTCTAGGTCTAGAACCTAGTCTACTCGACTATCTGTCTCTAACTAAGCTAGTAGAAAGTAGTTAGGATCCTACTATTGTTAGTTTCGACTACTCTTTCTCTATGGTTAGATGTCGATCTCCTATTGCTATTAAGTATTTTAGGTTAGACTTCTTAGGTAAGTATATCTAAGAAATTTATAGTAACCAACTATACTAGGTCCAAGGTCTTTTTGTCTAAGAGTTCGGATATCGGTATATTCAAGCTTATATCCAGATGTCTGATTAGGGCTAATATAGTAGGTAGCAACATAGTAAACTATAAGGAATATAACAAAACCTAATTTCGGTTGAGTTTGTCTAACCGGCGTAATACTAGTAGTCCTTGTCTAAATATATCTTAGCTATTTATCTACTATATCTTAGTTCTAGAAGTCGACTATAGTGCTTATAGGAACTGCGTTTTCCAGGATAAGAAGTACTTATAGGTATATATCGACTCTTCCTATAATAAATGGCTACTTTAGGCATCTAAGTAGGCTAAGAAGACAATAGCTCTATACTAGTTCAATCTAGGCAACTTTCGCACTAAGGACATAATTATTAACCGATAGAATAAGAAAACCGTTTATAAGGTATAGCAATTACAGGTCAAGCGGAAGTCGGTTAAACTAGTAGTTAACATATACTATACCGAGTAATCAGAAGGGTAAGCTAGGTAGCAGTCTAGAAAGTAGGTTAGGGTAGGTGTTAAGGGTTGTTAGGGTAGTCGGTTAGCTAAGTAATAGGATCTATCAACGCTAAATATGCTCCTCCCCTTAACTAGACGTATAAGCTATAAATGGAGCTTCTACTTCCTAAGAAGAAAAGAGCCGAAATAAAACGAAACGAAACAGTATAAAACAAAATCTTAGACCTATAACTAGGCAAAGCAGACGATATAAACACTTAAATCGAGAGAATACTATACGGCATAGCATATACCCCCCCCCTTGCCGGCACGTATATCCCGTATAGCAAAGAGCTAGGGAAAAAGAAAAGAATAAACTACTCCTATAAACAGGGGAAAAGGCGTAAGAAAAAGGTAAGTACCTAAAAGAACTTATACTACCTTCCCTTTAACGAAAACCTAGCCTAAGTTAAATAGGCCGAAAACTTAGTACAAATTAAGTTGCCTAGGAAGCACCTTTAAAAGCCGCTTTTCTTCCCTATATTAACAGTCCTCCCCCTCTAACTAGATTACCAAGCCTATTAGGATCCTTAACACCTAGCCTAATAATATCGTCCTTACTAAACCGTTCTAGCTAGGAATCGTCCCCTGGTTATAGCCTACTTGGATTATAAACAAACACGCTGTCTAATCGGAAGAACTTCTTTACTATAGTTAGTAGGAAAGTCTACTTAAGCTCGATCCTATCTAAGGTCTCTAGCCGGTAAGCCTTCTTAGGACTCTTCTATAAGACTCGAAAAAGGCCCTTCTACTAGAAGGATAGCTTGCACTAGCAACTTATGTCAATCTGCCTAACCTTGTTATAAATAAGGACCAAATTTCCAGGGTGGATTTCCAACTAATCTAGGTATAACTTCCTAGATAACATGCGATTTCTCGCCTTAGTAGCGTTCTTATAGGCCTTGGATACCTTATCCTACAGCTCTATCTAGGCAAGCTCTATATCTATAATAGATTTAACTTGCTTTGTAAATAGATCTAAAGTAGCTTTTGTATTAGCTAGCTTTCTAGGTTAATAAACCCTAGCCTAGACTTGTTCCTATCTGATTAGACGCTAGGAAGGGATATCAAGCTTAATCTTAGTAACTAGGTCTTGACTAAAAAGCGTAAAGTAAGGCAAGACACTAAAAGAGGAATAAATTAAGGTACGATTAACCTAAAGAACAAAACGCAGGGACTTTTTCCAATCTATCCTTGTTATTTCTACGATTATAGCAAGCATAGTTGCAATTAGCAGGTAACCTACCTTGTTAATACTATTAGCTCTCAAGTTATAGGATAAGCTGACAATTCGCTTAACCCTAATAGTTTTTAAAGATGCTTTAATTATACCCTTAAACTTAGAGCCTCTATTAATAACTACGATTAAGGGAAAACTATATCTTAAAAATATATATTAAAGTATAAAAGTCCAAACTAAAGCCGAATTGACTTTACCAAGGATAGCAGCCTCTATATAGCTAGTAAGGTTATCTCTTACTTTAATTATAGTATTACGCTTGCCCTTGAAAAACTGGATGTTGAAGTAGACCTTAAGAAACAGGGTTAAAGAAGGTGTAGTAAACTGGGCTTCTTCCTTATACTAGGATAGGCGAATCTTCTGACAAACCTTATAGTAACAGTACTAGTTAATAAGATCTAAGTAGATTATCGGCTACTAGTATAGTTAGGTAATCTAGTAGTAAGAAGTGTCCTGTCTATAGTGTCCTATTTTATTATAGCAAGTTAACCAGATGCACTATTGTTTTTCACTATCTATGATTATAAGGTAGGGGTAATTACCCTTATAAGTAGGACATAGAAACAGCATCCTATTATAGACTAAAAACTTAAGGGCTTGACGCTTAAAGTTAACCCTATTGCTACGGCGAACCAGGTAATCTGGTATTTAAAGCGTGATTAGATAGGCAGTATACTCCTAGTACTCTTTAGGCTAATTGCCCTTAAGCGTATCCTTCTTAAAAGTTAAAGTGAAAATCCAAGTGTTAATAAAGTTATCTATGTCCTCTTTATAGGCTTTTTCTTTAATATTAGCTTAAGTCGAGGGTTGCCTACTTAGGGTGTTTGTAGTAGCGTTTTTCGATCCTAGAATATGCTGAATCTTAAAATCAAAAAGTTAAATCTAGGCTATCTAGCGTATTATAAGGGCGCCAGGTATATTACTAGCTAAGCCGTTTATCTGGTAGACTAAGACTTAAGCGTCTATCTTGATTATAAACCTTATACTATAAAGGTACCGCCGAAACTGCTTTAAACTATAAAGAAGACCCTAGAGCTTGTACTTAGTTACATTGTAGTACTGCTTGGCTAGAGATTAGATACCAGACTTAAATCGACAAGGGTACTGTTTACTGTCTAGGCCCTCTTGTTCCAGGACTACTCCCTATCTATCTAAAAAGGTATTAACTATAAGGTAGATTTTGCTATAGCGGTTGTCTCTATAGGTAAGTAGTATAAGGTAGAGCGCAGAGGTAATAAGGAAACCGAGATAAGTAAAGGTATGCTAGTGATTTAGCGTCTATACCTATATTGTATTCTTCTTTGCTAGATTAAAGAGTAGGCGGGTAATATAGCCGAAATAGGGGACCTAAATACGGTAGAAACCAGTAATACCAAGAAAAGAGTAGACTTTAGAAAGAGACTTCGGGGTTGATCATTTACGAATCTTCTAGATCTTAGCGTTGTTAGGTAAGCGGCTATCTGGCGTATACTTATAGCTAATAACAACAGCCTCTAAGACTAGGAACTAGGACTTAACCACGGCGATATAGGCTCTTGCCAGCTTAGCGTTAAGCAAAACTTAGTTATAGTTCTAGACCTGTTCTGCTATAAATCATTGTATTCTAGGTATAATTAGGGCATTATTATATTATATCTTTAGTCCTTTTATGCTAATATTATCCAGGAAAGCTTGGCAAATCTAGGGTATTAAGTCGTAGAAGATCCTATATATCGCATGTATAAACTAGGTAACTGAATTTGTACTGCCTTATAGAAGTGTAGTTAGGTGTAGTAGACCGATCGGACTGGTAAATGTTGTAAGATCCCGACTTTTCTTGTCTAGTATAATGTTGTTATAACTGGAAAACAGATCAAGCATAGATATGATTATATAGCCAGAAAAGTCCTCTGAGAATTCCTCTATATTCGGTAGGATAAAGGCGTCCTAAATAGTAACGGTATTATATCGCTAAGTATTATTAATCAGGCGGTACTTACTATTCTTCTTCCAAATAAGGAACTAGTTGTTTTGGTAGGCTTTATAGGCGTCTTCTAGGATCCTTTTAGCCTTCTGCTTCTTTAGGATGTTTATATACGCCAGAATTATCGCTTTCCCTATAGGTATATATTTGGCTTACTAGGCAGAGTAAGGGATGGTCTTAATATACTAAGGCGGAATAATTGATAGATTGATATAGCTAAGGTCCTTAAATTCCTATATAAGGGCTTGTTCCCTGTTAAAGAGCATATAGGCGAACAAGTCGAATTCGTCCTTAGAGAGCTAGAGAGCTAGGTCTATATTGTCCTTTAAGCCCTTTAACCGATCAGGCATAAGTCGAGAACCGTAAGGTAAATCCGAAAATTATAGAAAAATCTATCGATTATACTTATGCCTAGGAGTTGCCTTTTCTTTAGCCAGCAACAACTTAGCAGGATTCTAGTCGACGATTCCTTCTAGTACTAACCTATTAGACGGGACATTGTCGATAGGGTAAACCTTCTTTCTAGTAGGCTTATATATAGTGAAAGATTGAAGGACAGAGGGTTTTTCGGACTAAATAGAGGAAGGAGAAGAACTAGGAGCTGTCCCTAAAGGAAAGAAAGAATTAGAAGGAAAACTCAGAATACCAATAACCTGCTCCAAACCCCTTCTACCTAAATGCCAAACGCTAGACTCCTGCTTAAAGGAAGCATATAAAATATTAGCAATAGTTTTATTATTAAGCCGATCTCTTAGGACCTTATTATCGTCTTCTAAAGTAAGTACCTAGTTAGGGACTTTGTTAGCCTTATTTACCTATCCCTATAAAGTGAACAGGCTGTCCTAGTAGCTAGTAGACGGGGATTTGACAGCGTCCCTCCCCTATATAGAGGAATCCTGTTCGACAGTGTAAAGGGCTCTGGCGACATCCGAAGGGGCAAGGCGAGCAATAAATTCCTGGTCTTAGAAAGTCATCTGGACTATATTAGGACTGCCAAGACTGTAAATCACCTTATAGTCCTTCTAGAAAGGCATCCCTAATAGAATATTGTCACGTAAAGAGCAGGTGATGGATGTGAAGAAGTGAATGTGCCTGTTCTTCTTCTTACTACAGGACCTGCTACTCCTTATATAGGCGTCTCTGAGCCTAACAAGCAGCTTGTTAGGATGTCTAAGTATAGAGAGCCCTAGTCCCAGATAGGTTACTCTATAACCGTTACTATATTCCGTCATATACCCCCTTAGATTCGCCATCCTATAGGGAGTCTGACCTATAGAATGTAGGATTATAGTAACTATAACTCCTATACCCCCTTAAGTATATCGAGACAGTAATATGCTTAAGCCTAGTATAGGCACCTAGTAAACACCTTGCCTGCAAAAACTTCGCCAGGTTGATAACACTCTTGCTAGTCTGCTTGCTATTACTACCTTCTCTTTCCTATTTGTAAGTTATAGGACTAGTTTTCATCCTAAGTAGCCTTATCTACTGCCCTCTTGCTGGCTATATAGGCAGCCTTCTTTCTAAAAGAAGGCAAGCGTACTTGATTGTCAACCTTACCGCTGTAAGTCACTATAGCGACGGTAAGGTCAACCTGCTCTTTCCTCTTTTCTCTAGAGCTTACTATAGGCCTACTCTTTTCAGGTATAAGAAGAGTATAGAGAATTCCTCTTAGCCCTATTCCTTTTCTCTTCCTTATAACTACCTTTTTAAGGTAAAGTTTTCTTATAAGCCTGCCCCTATTCTTACCTAGCTCTCTTTTTCCTATTACTATACCTAAGCAAAGAGTAGTAAGTCTTCCTAATCATTACTATTACTAACTATAGCGTCCTATAGCTAGATAATAGTATTCCCCTAAAGCTGAGATCGCGGGTGTCCCTATAAAAACAGCTTTAGGATCTGACTTTAAACCTTACTTAGCTCTGTTCTAGCTGTTATTAGCTCGCTGATAATGCTAGCAGCTATATTATATCCTTAGATGTCGAGAGAGTTAGTAACGACGCGCTATTAAGCCCTATCCTAGCGCCTATACCGGAAACTCCTGCTCCTAAAATACCAGGCTACTCTAAGAAGATTATAGGCCAGACTTCCGGTCAAGCAAAGACGCCTCGATCCGAAAAATCCGGCCCTCTAGGCCCTCTTTATCTACTATCTTATAAGCCCTATATCCAGTCGCTACTAAAGGGATATACTATAGGAGAATGCTTTTCTTAGTATAACGTTACTAGTAGCTGCTATTACTACTGTCTTCTAACATAGACTGCGTCTTACTACTATTGTCCTATATAAGTCCGTCTAGGCCTAACAATTTTACTATAAAGCTAACTATATATATTATAGGTCGGTTAAGGCCGAGAAGACTGCCTAGGTCCTTCAGGACTTAAAAAAGAAAAATATAAAGGCCGGCAGAATACGTCCGTCCGTTTTAAAATTTAATACTTAGACTAACAGTTATATTTAGGAGGTAATAGCGGGCAAGGCTGCTACTGTTTCGAAAATGTTATATACTATCCTTGACCTATTGTCCGGATTATTGCTATATAGGCTAATACCTATATTACCTGCTCTACCTACTCCTTTATATCCGCCCTAGGCGTTCTATAAGGAGCTGAAATTTAAAGATCCGCCTTATAAGTGAAAAGCGTCTTGTGAATTGTCTCTACCCCTATACCTATCCCCGTTCCTGTCCGCCGGACTAGGACGTATGTTTTCGCCTTTCTGTTAGTCGATCAAGTCTCTAGCTGATAATCCTTTTATATAAGCAGCATTCCCGAGTATAAGTAGTACTGAGTTTACTTAGTGCCTTAGATAAGGAATTGGTAGATATATTAGGGCTCTTCTGCAGTCGATGCTACGTTATCTTAATAAGAATTGTATAGACGTATTAGCTATATTGCAGGTACTAGCTAAGATTGATCGGGCTATTAGTATATTAGAGAAGGCTATTAAGCGCTATAGCACCCTATAATAGGCTTCTTTTATAAGTTTTATAGCGGACTAGATAGTTGTCTGCCAGTAATTGAATTTCCCTCTCTTTGATTATTAGCCATGATCCGTAATACGTCCCTTAGATTTAGCATAGCCCGGAAGTGCTCGAACTTTGCCCTTAACAAATTTTTTATTAGGCTGTCGGCTAGTATATTAGCTATCTTAATGTAGAATACTGTAAAGCTACCCATACTATACTCTTGTTTAAGCTATATATTCTGAATATTAATATGATAGAGCGCTGTTGCTATACGCTCCCCTTTATTAACTACTAGCCTAATAGTCTAAGTATTATTGCAGGAAATCCGCTATAGAACTGACAGTTTAACTGTTAGGTCCTTAAGGAATCTTTTTATCCCTATAGCCTCCTTTATAGCTAGGGAGAGACTATAAAGCTCTGCTTCTATCGTCAATGTAGTAACTATAGCTTAACGAGACACATTCTACTAGACAAGTCCCCTAAACATTATAATTGTATAACCTTAAGACGATTGTTATAAGTCTAAGTTATCTGTAAAAAAGGCGTTACTGGCAATATAAAGTATATAGGCCTAACTAAAGTAGCTACTATATATAATCCTAAGAAACCTTATATAATATAGATACTAGATCGTCTATCTAGCAGCCTTGATATGTCAGGCTAACAGGTTTGTTAAGAAGCAGGAAAGATACGATATAGCAAAGGCTATATCTAGACAGACCATAATTACCGTATATAGTATTATCCCTACTAGTTCTTGTATAAGCTTTACCTCCTTTTTAGTAGCCTAGCCCTTATTCTTGCTAAGTCCGACTATTAGGAGTGGTATAGGGGGGATAATAGCAGATCTATCTAGCCTATACTTCTTAGCTACCTTCTTAATATATATATCGTGAACTAGCATAATCGTACAGTTAACTCTGTCCCTTACAATCCGAATACCAAGAAACTATTCCGCCTTAGGCTGAATTTTTGCTTTATATTTGCCTAGTAGTTTCGCCTTTAGGTCTATAGTATAGTCCTAATACTAACGATAATAGAGAAGTATTACATTATCCATATAGAATATTAAGAAGATACGTCTATCTATATTATAAAATAGACATAGCTCCTCCTTAGACTTCTAAAGTCTAAGATTTTTAAGAAAGCCTGAGAATTCGAGATACTAGAGGAGAGGAGAGTCTTAAAGCCTATATAGAGCCCTATTAACCTAAGCAAGAAGTCCTAGCTCCTTAAACCCTTCTAGAAGATTACAGATTACTAGGCCCTGGCTAAACGACTCCTAGAGTACGTTATAGAAGGCGTTTATAACGTCCTATAAGTCGATCTCTAGATCAAAACGCACTGCTAGGGCTATACTTTCTCTAAGGGACTTAGTAGCTAATGTTGCTATATAAGTTAACTTAACTGACTCTAGATATTAAAGATCTCTTTAAACGCAAATCCTTACCTTTAGCCTAATAACTATCCTGTCCGGATTAAGCTTATACTTTAGTACCTATTTAAGCAAGAGAGGCTATATCCTGTACTAATCCTTTGGAATTTTCTTATAGGTCTATAGCTTTTACAGCTAATCAATCTTAGCCTAAGCTATAGACTTCTATATCTTCTTAAAAGGCGACTTTATAGCTTTACTCTAAGTCCTAGGCTCCAGCAGTATTTCTAATTTATGCTATTTCCCTAGGACAAACTCTTTCTTATCCTAAGGGCCCTTTAGCAAGTCCTTTTTCTACAACTCTCACTTCTGTTTTCGCTCTATTAGGTATTTCTAATATCGAACAGCGCCTGCTACTATAGTATATACTATTTTAAACTCTCTCTTATAGCTAGCTGCTAGCTAATTAGGAAAGTAGTCAGCCATAAAAACGAGTAGTAGCGATAATACTACTGTTCTTTCTATATCTAGAATACTAAAGATATTCTTAAGTACAGCATTATGCTAACGAAGGTTATATCAGCCTAGCTCTGCTGTAAATACCTGATTCCTACTACTATAGGGCCAACCTTATCTTCGAGGGGCTAGGTTGCCTAGTACTTACGTATCACTAGTATATACCCCCGAGATCCCGGCTTTAGAGTCTAGTTCTCTGACTAACGGTCTATCTGTTATCTTATCGTCGGTATACTGGCAGGTTATAATACCTACCCTAGCTTTAAATCCTTCTAACAGTCTATAGTAATACACCTTACCTTTAGACTATATTCCTCCTCTAGTTATACTCTAGAGAGAGTCTACTCTGTTACTACGGCTATCGATCCTAGTATAATCTGGATTTAGTATTCCGGGCTTAGGTATTTGCTCTAGGGTAAATAGTCTGGTTATAATATTAGTATATACCTTGTCCTAGCTAGTAACAGCATCTAACTAACGCTTTTCTAGCTCTATAGCTAAGAGCTTTTCCTTATTCTCTTTAGTAGCTATTAGCCTAATAGGACCTGTAAGATCTAGATTCTATATCGTCTTAAGGATGGTATCAAACTTATATTCCTCTGCCGGCTTATCCAGCTAGTCTACTAGTTCTTTTAAGATAGGGATAGCCTAAGCCTTAGATTCTACCTTCCTTCCTGCATAGAAAACTGTCTTATTAAACTAAACATTCTAGGTGGTAATTACCCTATTAAGCTCTAGGACCTATATCCTATACAACATAGTAGCGATATAACCTACGAGATAGCCAATATAAGCTTAAGGTCGAATCTTATAAAGTCTCTAAAGTATATCCTTCTCTCTATCCTTCTTAAGAGGATAACCGGCGTATCTATATGCATAAAGGCCACTAAGCTAAGGCCTTAGATCAATTATAGCTTTACAGATAACAGCCGGGTTGTAAAAGCGAAAATAGTTCTAAAACTATAATAGAAGCTTCTTGTTTAGGGATCTCGGATCATCTCTAAGCCTAGGAGACAAGTTGTAAAGATATACTGTAGCCTTTATAGTCTTAGGCTATAGATCCTTAGAAAGATATACCCCTAACTATATTACTATTAACTTATTAACAATAGTCTTCCTATTTCTTTCGACAAGTCCTATCGGGCTATATATATATAATAGTAGGATTTCCAAGCTAATTCCTTTATAATCCGCCTATTTCTTATACTCGGTTTTTCCTTAAGAAGATATAACTAATGTCTTACTGTTATAGTAGAAGAAATAAACAGATAACCTATACTATCGCCTAGTCTAGGCGTTAAACCTCTTAAAGACCTAAAGAAGGTTTTCTTATCTTTTACCTCTTATCTAGAAGGCCTATACCTTCCTACTAAACTTATCTACTATAAAGAGAATCCTATTATAGCCTATATATCCCTAGGAGAATTCGAAAAGATCCTAGGCAATCCTATAAAACAGTCTAGCGGATTTTCCGCTTAACTCCCTCCTAGACACTACTTTTATTATATATAACTAAGCATATACTAAGCACTTAAGCTATAGTATCCTAGTCAGATTGCCGTTGTTAGGCCATAATAAATTCACACCCTAAGTATAGTTTACTAACAATTATAGTGCCTTAGGACCTAGGTATCCTATCCTTAAGTGCCATAGTTCTTTAAGATCTATATAAGCCCTATATAGCTTATATATCCTTTTCCATCTTCTCTGTTTTACTTATTTCCGAGCTATTATTATCACAATGCTGTTATTACTTGTTAAGAGGGGTTTTAAGACTATATAGGAGGCAAGTAGCTTATATTCAAGTACTATTAAGTTAAACTTTTCCTATAGCATTATAAGAACAACCGAGCTTACTATATCTCTAACTCTTAGGGTGTTGTTAGCCCCTAACAGCCAGATTCCCTTTCGGTATAGGAGCATAGCCGACATAATATTAGTATGAAATCCCTCTATAACAGCTATATTTTAAAGAATTAAGTCTACTGTCTTATTACCTTTATTATCCTAAAAAATCTTTCTTAGAGTCCGGCATCCTATTCTAGAAATAGGTAACGTGATTGAGCCTACCCCTATAACAGCGTTAGGGGTAGATAGCTTAAATGTCCTATAGTTAAGTAGATCTTTACAGTTAACTATATAAACTACTATATAGTTATCTAGAAAGGTACTATCCGAAAGAGGATAACAAGTAGGGTTCTAAGTGCTAAATACCCTATAGACTATACCTAGGGTAACGGTAAATAAGGTAGGGTCGAAGAGAGGTATATTAGAAAAATTCTAACTCTGATTTTCAAGTTAAGGTAATAACTAAGAACTCCTAAAAACTTTATCCGGCTAACAATCCTATCCTTAAGTACTAAAGGACTTTAGAACCTACAGCTTCTTTATATCCGGCCCTTTGCCCTTTAACTATCCTTTTAATTCTAGGGTTATACAAAGGTCGGCCTACTAGGGATCCTAATAGATAAGATTTTAAATAGATTGTTACTCTTTTATAGATAAAGTAATTCTTTATCTTATAGATCCTTTATACAATAGCTTAACTCTTCTATAATCTTTAGGTTTCTAGAGGTAGATATAAGGAAGAGGCAGATAAAGGCATTGGTAGCCCCTATTTTGGGATCCTTAACGATTTCCACCCTAACTACCCTAGGCGTACCGTCCTTAAGGCTATCTTTAGCCTCTTTCTTAATTAGAGCGTAGAGCAGGTAGTAGGTTTTCATTGTTAGAAAGTTAAGCAAAGGTAGAGTATACTCTAGCCGGATTTCCATAGGCTTATTACTACTAAAATTCCGTTATAAGGCTAAGAAGGGTCCTATTAATAATCTTTAGTATAAGTAGACTTGCTTAGCTAGTTACTTCAGCTAGAACGATCTATTAGAGCTAACTGTTAGCCTATTATAGAGTTAGCCTTACCACTAGGGCTTAAAGAACTCTTCTAATAGTAGTAATGCCTATAATAGCCGGAATCCTCTTGATTAGTATAACCTAGTAAAATTTCTGCCAGTCCTTATACTAGCGGATTAGCCTAGTTCGGCTATTCTTAGCCTATCTAAGTACCGCTTTATATTAAGATTCGATCTAGACTTTCTCTACTAAGTCTGACAGAGTATTGTCTTTCTTTAGAGCTTATATAAAAGGCTGAAGATTCCGGTACTATTCTAACCCTTATCTCTACTTTAATAACTAATATAACCGAATAGCTATCTCTTTAACATTATAATCTATAGACTAAAGAATCTAGTTTAGAAACTTTAGGTAATTTGCCTCCTTTAGCTTAGTAGTAGCCCTTTTAGACTATTATATTAGAAGGTAAGTCCTATACGCTTTTTCTAAGTTATATAGGGTAATAAGGGTCGGCTAAACTAGTAGGAGAGGTACTAAAGCTATATCCTAAGTCAATATACTAAGAAGTTGAATTTTCTCTTAATAATATACGATAGCCTTGTTGTACTAGGCTACCTACTTAGAATTAGCTTAATAAGCCTATTCTTCCTATCCTAGGTCAAGAATTTCTACGTCTACTAGAGTAGATGTTAAGTCTGGATTAATATCTTCCTAAATTCCAAGGGCTAACACTAGCGTCTATACGTCAAGATGCTAGGCTATCTATATTAACAGGCCTTTTAGGATAACAGACATTGAATATACTGAATTTAGGGTTATTAACATCTTAAGCAGGGAGTTAAAAGGAGGATAATAGAATAGTAATAATAATAGGAAGGCTTAATATATATTATACGTAGTTAGTCAAGTTAATAATACTAGTGCTAGGCTTATAACTGTCATATAAAGAGCAGGTAATAGATATAAAGAAGTAAATATACCTGTTCTTCTTCTTACTACGGGACTTGCTACTCCTTATATAGGCGCCTCTAAGCCTGACAAGCAGCTTATCAGGATGTCTAAGCATAGAGAGCCCCAGTCCCAGATGGGTCACTCCATGACCGTCACCATGTTCCGTCACAAATATTATAAGCCTTGTTAGACCTATTATTAGATAAGACATAGCAGTAGACTAGGGCCCTATAACCTTAGATATAGAGAGGTACTAGGACTTTCCTTTAGAGAGATTACGAATTGCCCTATAAACTATAGGACTATATCTTGGTTTTTATAATTATAAGGTTAAGGTGGTTTATAACCTTAAGAGAGATAAGGCTGTACTCTAATCTACTGTCTAGAAGTGCGTATAGCTATAGGCCACTGTCGTAAAGGGCTGTTAGGAAAATCTAGGGTAAAGAATAGAACTTAGTTACTCCCTGAATAAGGGAAGCTCTATTGGTCCGTGTTATTAGATTGCTATTAACAATACTACTGGAAACTGTATTTTTCGCTATAACGATAGAGTTAATACTTAAGGTGCTAAAGTCTTATAATAATCTGATTATATAATAGCCGTCCCCTATATCTAGGAACTAGGCTATCTAAGACTCCCCTATAGGTTTAACCAGAGAAATGATATTCGTCTTTACCGTCTCTTATTGCTTAGATAGGCAACCTTATAGACGTCTAAACGGAGCTAGGCTAGCCTGACCTGATACTAGGGCTAAAGCAGAAGTAGAGAGAGTGTTGTCCGAGCTAAAACTATCTAGTATAGCTGTTTTCTTAACGATTCTAACACCTTTAGAGACCTGCTTATATATAATCTTAGAAAGCAGGCTCTAGCCTTCTATTAGGTTAAGGGCTTCCTTGTTCGAAAGACTATATTTTCCATTAAGCATTTTCTAGAGTATTTCTTAGTGAATATTAGTAGCTTTAATTTCATAAGAAGGTTCTTCTCTTGCCTATACAGATAGGCCACTAGCGGTAGGGGTCTCTACCTAATTAGACAGAGAAGTATAGGAGGGACCTACCCTCGGTAGCTTATCGTCGTTGCTTTCTAGTTACGGCTGCTTCCGACTTTAAAAAGCTATACTTAAAGCTTTAGCTGCAGCTAGCTACGTTCCCTTATTACTAAACACGTCGTTCGCTTTTGCAATTGTATTCTATAGTATAAGTAAAATATTAATAGTACCATTATTGTAAAGACTATTGTAAAGCTTAAAGCCTATCTAAGCAGAGAGTAAATCCTATAAGAAGCGAGCTACGGCCTCTAGGGGTTTCGAAAAGAAAACGTCTAGCTCCTAGCACTAAACTATATTAAGAAAATCCGAAACCCAACTAGGGACCTCTATTATACAAGCTATAGAGTTAGCTTCCTTATTATTAATCTCCCCTTTAAATAGACCTTAAAGACTTAGATCCCGATCTAAGACCTTTATAGGGTTAACTACCTATAACAGGAAAGATATAACACTAGGTGCTAGAGGCAGTAAGTAATAAACTCCGGTTTGTACTATTAGGGCTGCAAATGTGTTCTCCCCTTATATAGAAGAGCTATAAGTAGGAGAGGACAAAGAAGATGCAATAGGCCTAATACTGTAAGAAGTAACATTGAGAAGCTGGCTTTTCCTCCCTTCTTCCGTTAAAAGAAAACGTATCTTAACTTGCTCTTCCTCTAGCTAGGCATAAGTGTAGTTCGGCATAGAGAGAGAGTTGAAAAAGGGTTCAAAAGCCTTGTTATACTTAGTCTTATAATTACACTTCTATTAGAGATAAGTAGGGCGGAACTTAGTATTATAAACCTTATAAAGCGCTTGAATAAGGTAGAAAAGGGCGCCTTCCTTATAGGCCTTTATTACTAGGACTAGGTTGATCTAGTATAGGTCGTAAAGTAGGTCTTTTCTACGGATTTTCTAACTAAGGTAAGCGTTTGCCCTAAATATATACCTAAGCCCAAGTTCGTTGTCAGCCTCTATTAGATTATACAAGCTAATATAGTACTATTGACTATACTAGTAGCAATAGATCCTTTTAAGAGCCTTATACCTTCGATCGGTATTAGAGCGAAAAGGCCTGCTAGTATAACTGTTAACTTTGTCTAGCTCTATATTCTAAAGCAAAGTATACGCTATAAGCAGAGGAAGATCGACTTGTTTATCTAGACAGAGATAGTAGTATTAGGGTTTATAATACCCTTTCCGTTTAGCTACGTCTTATTCCTCTTTTAGGTATACTACCTGATTTATATTAGTTATAAAGCTCGGTAAGTTGTTTAGTTTATCTCTTAGACGTATAACCGATTTTACTATAAGGTCTATCTCGTTTAGCGAGATTCTAAGCAAGGCTATCTGATTATATAGGTCTTAAATAGCTCTTTCAGTCACCTTATTACCTTACTTCTATAAAAGGTTAGTAGTATAAAGCTTTATTACTGTCTTCTAGGTATTAGTAAGTTGATTAAACCATATTTCCTTAACTATTAGCGGCTTTAGGATGATCTTAACCGATTCCTAACTAGTACTTCCTTGATTAGAGAATAAGACCTGGTTCTTGCTTGCTTAAGCGGACTTAGTCAACTTAGGTAAGAAGTTTCAAGAAGAGACAGAAAAAGGCTTTTTAACTTTAGCCAAAAGGAGATTAGTCTCCCTACTGTTATTATCGCTCTTATCTAAATAGATATCTTAGCTTAGTAGTTCGATCTAAGTTAGCACTCCTTAGTAGATAAATCCTTTAAATAAAACCACCAATACTAGGGTTTAGAAGTTATCCTAGGTAGCTTTGTACAAGTCCTGTATAAATATAGTACCTCTAAGGCAGTATCCTTGAATAAGTAAGTATTAGTAATCCTTAGGTAACTTTTCCTAAAAGCGTTAAGGGGTATCTTTCTAAATAGGGGCCAACTTAGCAGCTAGTATCTAGGTAATTATAGCGTTAAGTTCTTCTATAGCCTGTTTAATCTATATAGCTAAGACATTTAAGATAGTATACTTATAGAAGCGGTTAAGCTGCTTAACAGGGTCCTTCAACGCCTTAGGGTTAAAAGCCTTCCAATGCTTAAGCATTATCCTATAGAGTTCTTACTATGTTGTTACTCCCTTATCCTTGATTATAGAGGCAACTTTACAATGTTAGTTAGAATCGTACTACCTTTTCTACTAGGTAAACTTCTTGATATTAGTCGCTATACTATAGTCCTTACAAGCGTTGTCGAAAGCTTATAAGTAATCCGTAATATTAGCGCTATAGAATTGTCTACCAAGCCCTTTAGACTAAATAGATAGGAAGCTGACACTCTATATAGGATTTAACCAATAAAGAGCGTTGGTTAATATTCTAACTATAGTACCTAACTAGTCCTGGTTACTAGCGTCTATTTCCGACATATTACTAGAGAGTAGTAGTAGGAAAGATTCTACTTAAGGAGGAACTAGGGGAAAGAGGTTATAAAAGGAAAAAGGGGGTCTAGCTTCTTAAAGCTGGTTTCTAGTAGAGTCTGTCGTCTAATTAGACAAGTCTTATAATCCTGCTACTAAAGGAGTAGAGTTGCCCGTAAGTCTACGAAGTTAACGGATTTCTCTCCTTAAAAGGATATACTCTAGGAAATCCTATTGGATAAGGCTTTTACTAATAAATAACTAAGTAAAGGGTTGACGTATAATTATACTAGGTAGTAAAATGTCGATACTTAGTCTAGCCGAATATACTATAGACTTAAAGTCTTTAGGAGAAGTTAGGAAAGCACTAAGGAGTACGTCGATAGGTAATAGACACGAAGTATAGTTATCGTTCTTCTAATTAGACAAGCCTTAGTTTTATTGATATAAGGAGCTACTAGTAGCTTCTATTAATTTATCGATGGACTTTGTCTAAGGGGGAATTTAAAAGGGATTAGATTGTAGGATAGAGGAGAGATATAAAGCAAGAGAGGAAGGATATAGTCCACTACTATAGTATAATTACAGTAACATTATACCTACCCTACCTTTATAAAACATTACTTATACCTAGTTCCTACCTAGTATAAACTCCTTCTCCCTCTATTGTAAAATTAAACGTATCTAACTCTTTAAAAAGCTTATATTAAACAGATCTATAGCTTAGTCTGTCTCCTTGCTATAAACTTGATTAGTTGAGCCCTATACTATATACTCTTACTATATAGAAAGCAAGCGATACTCGTTTCGCCAGTTTAAACATATACTACTAAAATACCTTAGACATACTTAGTTACGTTCCTCCCTTGTTTAAAGGATAAAGAAGGCAGTCCTAAAAACATAACTAAAGGCCTAGTACTAGAGCTATCCTAACTTAACTTTCCTATTACCTCTACCCCTCGTTATATACCCTAGGTATAGTAATCTTACAAATCGTCGTCGCTATATAGGGGTGCCACTCCTAGATAGATACCGAGATAACGCCTTTATCTAGATTAAGACTAACTAGCTAATACTAGCTAGTCAACCTAAGAAGCTAGAACGAAAAGGACTCTGCAATATCTATAACCCTAGTACGCATAGAGGTAGCGAAGTAATACTAGATAGTAAGCCAAGCCTAATCGTTCGTTAATATAGCCTAACCTAAGATAACTCCTCTTGTTTCAACTAAGGGTTTATAATACTAAAATAAGTCAGGATAGCTAGCTACTTGTCTAGATAGAGAAGGAAATCAAGGATAAGACTACGTTCCTAAGTTATAAGTAAGGTCTATATATCTAGCCCTAGTATCGAAATCTTCCTTAGATATAGGAAATCTCTTTACTAGGCTCTGATCCTTATATAGTTGCTAATACTGGAAATATCGAACAAGGGAAAGGAACTAAAGATAAGAGTCGTATAAGTTATATCTAAAGGAGACTCTTATAGCTGATATACCTAATAGAACCAGAGAGGGGGGGTTTAAGTACTTCCCTACCCCCCTTTTGTTCGATATAAGGTATATCTACTAGAATGCTCAGACAACTGAGTTTCTAGGATAGCTAAGATTATACTTATTTTAAGCTCAACCGATATATCGGGTCTCGAATTGTCATATAACCTATAACTGATATAACTGTTATGCTAAGTAAGATTATTGTTATCTGATTAGAGGTTAGAGGCCTAGAAACACCGGTCTGAGTTATTAGAGTAGAAAAGTCGAAATAGTCGTCCTGTTAATACTATACTATAGAGTTATCTAGCCGACGGTCTATAGGTTGTCCTTATTAATAGCAAGACAACCCTAATATAAGTAAGGCCTACTTATAAGTATCGGAGCCCTTACTTAGTTCATTCCTGGCTAAGCCCCTATATAAAACAGAGTAGTAGACCTATAAGAAAGTAGAAGCAGCTGTCTAAAGGTAGTAAGCAGCTGTATATCGAACAGCTGTCTAGATAAGAGGATAAGAGGTATATGTATAATAAGGCTATAGTCTCTCTAATCAGGGGAGACTAAGGTAGACAGGTATAATAGAACCAAGTAAATAGGCTAAAGTAGCCTAAAGGCAAAAGGTAGATGGAATATCTAAATAGGTAAAATGTAACTGTATAACTGTAATAATTAGGATAGATTGATGATTGTCTTTCTCTGAATATAGGAAGAAAAGCCAGCTTCTTATACTATTGTCCTCCTTATACTGCCAATTCGCAATCTTGTTGTTAGCCTGGAATAAGATAAGGGGCGGAAAAGAAAGACCGGCCTTGTCCACCTACTCTACTGTATAACAGAAGAGAAAGTGGACACAAGCCTCCTCTGAACAGAGGGAGAAGAAGAAGAAAAACAAGCGGCGGCTAGTCGTGCACTAGCTACGCCGATCCAATATATCAGGGTTTTCTAAAAAATTAGATATCCCTAACGCTCTTAGCACTATACTTAAAGCCTGAATCCACTGTTTAAAATTGCTTTCCCCGCTAAGCTTACTATCGTCCGGTATAGTATAGGCCTTTTTAGAAAGCTCCTTTACTATACTACTAGTAATAGTATCCTTAAAGCCTTCCTTAGACCCTGTATCTATAGGGGGGTCTAAATTACTAGTAGCTGAATTAACAGCCGGCCATAGATGGGGCTCTTTCCTAGGGGGATGTGGAGGAGAATCTAAATCTATAGTACTGCTAAAAGGATTAAATCTAGGACTATAGCTAGTCTTTCCAGTAGCAGTAGCATTGCTACTATTAGTTAGAGAAGCTAAAGTAGAAGATATATTCTTTATAGCGCTAACGCTATCCTTAACAGAGGCTTTTAGGGTATTTAGACTTAAAAGTAGTGTTTTTATATCACTAGATTAGCTAGCTATAACTCGCTTATCAGATTTTATATGCTGTTTTAGGACTTCTATAACCTCGCTAAAGTCTTCGCTATCTTCCTTATCTTCTAATAGGGTTCGTATAGGTGGTGGAGGCCTAGAAGATTGCCCTGGATCAGCTGGGTTACTAGCCCTTTTAGGCGCTATACCCTTCCCTTTAGCTTGATCCGCCATTGTAAATAGGCTACTATTTACTTTATAGTGCTAGCTAAAGCACTTAATTAGCTTCCAGTTCACTAAAGCTAATTAGCTAGCTCACTAATTATAGTAGTGATTTTCTAGGCTAGTCTTAGCGCTTAGTAGGTTTATAGCGCTGCCTACTTACTACTTAGTAGGGCTTTCTAGTAGAAATTCTAAACTAGGCTCCAAGGGCTAGAGACTTCGACGTAGGGACTTAACTACCGCCTATAGATATATCTATAGAAAGGGCTCTATAGTAGGGAAATATAGGTCTTTAGCGCTAGAAATTCTAAAACGCTAGCCTTTCTACTTCCAGCTATAAGTAGAAAGGTCTTTTAGTATAGGTAAGTATACTAGCCTAAGTGTATAAGAACCCCAAATGCTTGTTAATACTATAGGACTTAGATTTCTTAGCGATTTCTCCTTCTAGATTTTCAGGCTTTTTAAGACCCACGAGAAAGTAGGAGCAGCTGTCTGAAGGTGGTAGGCAGCTGTATATCGAACAGCCGTCTAGACAAGAGGATAAGAGGTATGTGCATAATAAGGCTATAGTCTCCCTGATTAGGGGAGACTAAGGTGGATAAGTGCAATGGAACTAAGTAAATGGGCCAAAGTAGCCTAGAGGCTAAAAAGTAGATAGAATATCTAAATAGGTAAAATATAACTATATAACTATAATAATTAGGATGGATTATTCTTCTCTCTGAATATAGGAAGGAACGCTAGCTTTTTATACTATTATCCTTCTTATACTGCTAATTCGCAATCTTGTTATTAGCCTAGAATAAGATAAGGGGTGGAAAAGAAAGACCAGCCTTGTCCACCTACTCTACTGCATAACAGAAGAGAAAGTAGACATAGGTCTCCTCTAAATAAAGGAAGAAGAAGAAGAAAAATAAGCGGCGGCTAGTTATGCACTAGCTACGCCGATCTATACCTCCCTATAGCTCCTGCGAAAGGTAGAAGGCAGCGGGAGATATAAACCCCTAAAACAAATACCGGACAACATTGACAATATAGGGCACCTCTATCTAGAGTAAGGATGATCAGGAAATACAGATTATATATATAATAAGGTATACTAAGATTACACTAGGTTTATACAGGATTAAGGTTAAGGGAGCTAACTATAGCTAGTAATACTTTAAGCAAGAAAAGCAAGAAATAAAAGAAGGTATTAAACTATAAACCTACTTAACTAACCTATCTACTACTACCTAATTATAGCTGATTAGTCTGTTCTAGCCTAACCTTTATAGCCTTAGGGGTATAGCGGTAATAATTCCGGTATAGTGACATTTATTCCTGTATAAAGCTCTCTACTAGCCTTATCCGTCTTATTGTCCTTCCTATACTACAGAGTAGGTATATTATCTAGCTTAAGATCCTTTATAAGCGTTAATCGAGTAACCCTCTTAGTAAGCGAAAGTGCAGTAGGCTAAGGAGTGATATTTCGCCTAATACGCTGCGATTGCAGTATAGCGATGCTCTTCTTAGTTAACTTAGGCTGCTTAGGTGTAATAGGCTATATAGCAGCCTTCTTAACGGACTTTGGCTTCTCTGGCGTAATAGGGTGGGGAAGATCCTTTTTAACAGACCTTTGCTTGCTAGAAGTAGAGGGACATAGAACAGTCTTCTAAATAGATACTATCTGCTTAGGGATAGCTTGGTATATAGGTATCTACTGCTATAGCGTAGGAGTAGTTTACTATAGTACTAGTGCCTTTAGCAAAGAAGGGCTTTAACAGGATTGTTAGATAGATAGTTCGGCTGTTTATACTATTAAATTTCTAGGAATCGACTTAAGTAAACCTAAAGAAGTACTCCTTATTCCCTAAATATATATAGGGGTATTATTATCTATTATTATATCTGCTAGAGCTAGGGTACTGAATACTAGGGTAGCGAAACTCTAAGTCTAGATAATCTATAATATGCTTATAGGTAGAAGCTCGTTAATAGAGACCTAACTACTAATAGGGCGTAGATTTAGCGCCCTAGATCCTAGCCTTACTCCGAATACTTTAGCAATCCTTAATATCTAAGTATACTGTAAGTAAGCCGAAATCGATCCCTACTTCTATATTACGTCTTGGCCAAACCAAGGCTCTATCTTCTACTATAGAACAGGCGTTAAATTGTTCTTATCCTTAATAACCTGGTTATAAAAGAAGGATCGGACTACCTTGGTAATAGCGTACCTATAGGAAAAGTCGTCCTTAATGTTAAAGCAGAATTTCGACCGGCGAATATACATTACGTTAAAGACACTAGCTCTAGATATAAGTAGGTAGGGGATAATCATATCTACCTATATTATTATCATTTTATCGTCTATATTGTTAGCTTTATTAGAAAGGCCTGAATCCTAAACCTTATAGATCTGCTTAAGCTAATTATAGATAGCAAGAACCTAATAGTTCCTGCAGATATGTATAACTATAAGCTAAAAGCGCTTTCTAAGGGCCTTACAATAGATATTCCCCTTAGTAGGGTAGAGGACTAGGCTTGTTAGATAGTTGCCCTTCTTATCGAAAGTTAGAGCTGTTAAGTATAGTATAATAAAAACGTATCTCTTAAACGTATATAGGGTCCATCTAAGTATACTATTAATATAGTTATTAGTTATCTAGGCTTATTATAGCTATATCCTATATATATCGTATAGGATGGCTAAAACTAATCGGAGATCTCGACCTAGGACCTTCTCTCTAGTAATTATAGCAACTTAACCAGCTATCCTAAGGAAGTAACGGTTAAAATCCTCCTTATTAACAGTTATCTTATTAAAGAAGTCCGGCTAGCTATCCCTTATAACATGCTACTCTAGGTAAAAAGCAATCTTACCTACTAGTTTAAAGTAGTTACTACTAAGTAGAGCATAGCGGTTAGTAATGTTATTAATATCCTTAGTAGTACTATACTTGTCGGTCTCCTTTCTAAGTACTTCAAAATCTTTAAAAGTTAAATAGGAGTATATATAGCCAGGCCTATTAAAGCGCTTTATTAAGGACTTAACTAGATTAGATATAGGCGGTTTAGTTTAAGGGATATTACCTAAGGAAATCGAAATTACATTATCCTTACCTTTTATAGACAAGTACTTCAATTTGCTTAAGGTACCCTATAACTTTTGCAGAGAAGACTAGGGTTTATATAGAGTCGATTATAGCTTATATAGAAAGAACTATACCTTATATAGTAAAGAGCAAAGCTTATAAGGCAACAACTATAGTCTTTATAGCGTTAATAGGAGAATTGTTAGGGCGCTTACTAGTATAAGCTTGTCCTTATCCTTACTATATACCGGCCTACTAACTATATAGTAATACTGCTCTTCTTAGAGAACCTCTTTTAAATCCGAGTTTGTCTAGGGCAGAGCCTGCTTACTAGATCCCTTCTTTAGAGGTATCTTAATCTTGTATTATTATAGAGAGAAGGTAGAAATAATAAGTAAGATTGCTTAAAGGAAGTTAGGATTAGGGCTAGTATTTTTCTGCTAAGAGTACTAAGAAAAAGATCTTAGAAAAGGTAAAGGTCTAAGAAGGTTATACTAAAGAAGTTAGAGAGAGAAAAATCTAAAGGGTAGGAAGGGGGCAGGTCCTGATATAGGGCGAGTCCTTTTAGGGGGAGGAAGGTATATGAAAATTCTTTCCTACTATTAAGCAAGCTGTTTACTCCTTTATCGGCATTTAGGGCTTCTATCCGATTCTTTTTGTTGGCAAATAGCCCTTGAAAGTCAGTATAGTATAATTAGGTTTGCTTAGTTTTTGTTAACCTCTTCTAATCAGAATCGGGACTAGCATAGGTAGCTTCTTTAGGTATAAAGACCTGCCTTTCTTCCTTTCTTTCTCTTATAAAAACTTTTCTAACCTTAATAAACTAACTTTATTTTTTTTTAGGACTTAACCTTCTAACTTAATCTTATCTATATAGGGATGTCTTCTAACGCTCTTATTAAGAAAGCTCCTATAAGCTAGATAGTATATCTGATTTATCTTAAAGTATTCTAGGTACCTGAAACTTAGGTAACTACTTTCCCTACTAATCTTAGAAGATTCTATATCTTCCTAAAGTAGGTAATCCAGAAGGTAGTCGATAATACAAAGTTCTATAACTTTGTTAATCATATATAGTACCTACTGCTAAACCTAGCTATAATCGGATATAGTATATTTCAGATCTGGGTTTTTAAAGAGGAACTGGCTAATACGTATTAACGGTATATATCTTTGGGTCTAGAACCTAGTCTGCTTAACTATCTATCTCCGACTTAGCTAGCAGAAAGTAGTTAGGATCCTACTATTGTCCGTTTTAACTATTCTTTCTCTATAGTTAGACGTTAATCCTTTATTACTATTAAGTATTTTAGGTTAGACTTCCTAGGTAAGTATATCTAAGAAATTTATAGTAACTGACTATACTAGGTCTAAGGTCTTTTTATCCAAGAGTTCGGATATTAGTATATTTAAGCTTATATCTAGATGTCTAATTAGAGCTAATATAGTAGGTAGTAATATGGTAAACTATAAGGAATATAACGAAACCTAATTTCGGTTAAGTTCGCCTAACCGGTGTAATACTAGTAGTCCTTGTCTAAATATAGCTTAGCTATTTATCTGCTGTATCTTGGTTCTAGAAGTTGACTATAGTACTTATAGGAACTGCGTTTTCTAGGATAAGAAGTACTTATAGGCATATATCGACTCTTCCTACGATAAATGGCCACTTTAGGCGTCTAAATAGGCCGAGAAGGCAATAGCTCTATACTAGTTCGATCTGGGCAACTTTCGTGCTAAGGATATAATTGTTAACCGATAGGATAAGGAAACCGTTTATAAGATATAGCAATTATAGGTCGAGCGGAAGTTAGTCAATCTAGTGGTTAATATATACTATACTAAGTAATTAGAAGGGCAAGCTAAGTAGCGGTCTAGAAAATAGGTTAGGGTAGGTGTTAAGGGTTGTTAGGGTAGTTAGTTAGCTAAATAATAGGATCCGTCAACGCTAAACATACTCCTCCCTTTAACTAGATATATAAGCTATAAATAGAGCTTCTACTTCCTAAGAAGAAAAGAGCTAAAACAAAACGAAACGAAACAGCCTGAAATAAAATCTTAGACCTATAACCAGGTAAAGCAGACAATATAAACACTTAAATCAAGGGAACACTATATAGTATAGTATATACCCCCCCCTTGCCGATATATACATACTTGCCTAGCAAAGAGCCAGGGAAAAAGAAAAGAACAAACTACTCTTATAAATAGGGGAAAAGGCGTAAGAAGAAGGTAAGTATATAAAAGAACTTATACTACCTCCCCTTTAACGAAAACCTAGTCTAAGTCAAACAGGCTGAAAATTTAGTGTAAATTAAGTCGCCCGGGAAGTACCTTTAAGACCTGCTTTTCTTCCTTATATTAACAGTCCTCCTCCTCTAACTAGATTACCAAGCCTATTAGGATCCTTAATACCTAGCCTAATAATATTGTCCTTACTAAACTGTTCTGGCCAGGAATCGTCCCCTAGTTACAGTCCATTTGGATTACAAACAAATATACTGTCTAATCAGAAGAACTTCTTTACTATAGTTAGCAGGAAAGTCCGCTTAAGCTTAATCCTATCTAAGGTCTCTAGCTAGTAAGCCTTCTTAGGACTCTTTTATAAGACTTAAAAAGGGCCTTTCTACTAGAAGGATAGCTTATACTAGCAACTTATATCGATCTACCTAACCTTATTATAAATAAGGACCAAATTACTAGGGTGGATTTCCAACTAATCTAGACGTAACTTCCTAGATAACGTGCGATTTCTCGCCTTAGCAGCGCTTTTATAGGCCTTAGATACCTTATCCTATAGTTCTGTCTAGGCGAGCTCTATATCTATAATAGACTTAACTCGCTTTATAAACAGATCTAAAGTAGCCTTTATATTAGCTAGTCTTTTAGGTTAATAAACCCTAGCCTAGACTTGCTCCTATCTGATTAGACGCTAGGAAGGGATATTAAGCTTAATCTTAGTAACTAGGTCTTAACTAAAAAGCGTAAAGTAAAGTAAGATACTAAGAGAGGAATAAATCGAGGTATAGTTAACCTAGAGAACAAAGTATAGGGACTTCTTCTAATCTATCCTTATTATCTCTACGATTATAATAAGCATAGTTGTAATTAGTAGGTAACCTGCCTTGTTAATACTATTATCTCTTAAGTTATAGGATAAGCTAGTAATTCGCTTAACTCTAATGGTTTTTAGGGATACTTTAACTATACCTTTAAACTTAGAACCGCCGTTAACAACTGTGATTAGAGGAAAACCGTATCTTAAAAACATATGCTAAAGTATAAAAGTCTAAACTAAAGCCGAATTAACTTTGCTAAGGATAGCAGCTTCTATATAGCCAGTAAGATTATCTCTTACCTCGATTATAGTATTACACTTGCCCTTAAAAAACTAGATGTCGAAGTAGACCTTAAGAAACAGGGTTAAAGAAGGTATAGTAAACTAGGCTTCTTTCTTATACTAGGACAGGCGAATCTTCTAACAAACCTTATAGTAATAGTACTAGTTAATAAGATCTAAGTAGATTATTAGCTACTAGTATAGTTAGGCGATCTAGTAGTAGGAAGTATCCCTTCTATAGTGTCCCATTTTGTTATAGCAAGTTGACCAGATACGCTATTATTTTTTACTATCTATAATCACAAGGTAGAGGCAATCACCCTTATAAGTAGGGCGTAGAAACAGCATCCTATTACAGACTAAAAACTTAAGGGCTCGACGCTTAAAGTTAACCCTATTGCTATAGCAAACCAGGTAATCCGGCATTCAAAGTGTAATTAGATAGGTAGTATACTCCTAATACTCTTTAGGCTAATCGCCCTTAAGTATATCCTTCTTAAGAGTTAAGGTGAAAATCTAAGTATTAACAAAGTTATCTATATCTTCTTTATAGGCCTTCTTTTTGATATCAGCTTAAGTTAAGGGTTACCTACTTAGGGCGTCTATAGTAGCGTTTTTCGATCCTAGAATATACCGAATCTTAAAATCAAAAAGTTAAATCCAGGCTATTTAGCGTATTATAAAGGCGTCAGGTATATTACTGGCCAAGCCGTTTATCTAGTAGACTAAGACTTAAGCGTCTGTCTTAATTATAAACCTTATGCTATAAAGGTACCGTCGAAACCGCTTTAAACCGTAAAGAAGACCCTAAAGCTCGCGCTTAGTCGCATTATAGCGCTACTTAGCTAGAGACCAGATACTAGACTTAAATTAACAAGAGTGCCGTTTACCGTCTAGGCCCTCTTATTCTAGGACTGCTTTCTATCCGTCTAGAGAGGCGTTAACTATAAGGTAGATTTTACTATAGTAGTTATCTCTATAGGTAAGTAGTATAAGACAGGGTATAGAGGTAACAAGGAAACCGAGATAAGTAAAGGCATGCTAGTGATTTAGTGTCTATACCTATATCGCATTCTTCTTTACTAGATTAAAGAGCAGGCGGGTAATATAGCTAAAATAAGGGACCTAAATACAGTAGAAACCAGCAATACTAAGAAAAGAGCGGACTTTAGAAAGAGACTTTAGGGTTAACCATTTATAAATCTTCCGGATCTTAGCATTGTCAGGCAAGCGGCTATCTGGCGTATACTTATAGCTAATAACAATAGCCTCTAAGACTAGGAACTAGGACTTAACCGCAGCGATATAGGCTCCTACTAGCTTAGCGTTAAGCAAAACTTAGTTATAGTTTTAGACCTATTCTACTATAAATCGTCGAATTCCAGGTATAATTAGGGTATTATTGTATTAAGTCTTTGGTCCTTTTATACCAATATTATCCAGGAAAGCTTGGCAAATCTAGGGCATTAAGTTATAGAAGATCCTATATATCGTATATATAAACTAGGCAACTAAATTTGTACTGCCTTATAGAAGTGTAGTTAGGCATAGTAGACCGATCGGACTAGCAAACGTTGTAAGATCCTGACTCTTCTTATCTAGTATAATGTTATTATAACTAGAGAACAGATTAAATATAGACATAATTATATAGCTAGAAAAGTCCTCTAAGAATTCCTCTATATTTAGTAGGATAAAGGCATCCTGAATAGTAACAGTATTATATTGCTAAGTATTGTTAATCAGGTAGTACTTACTATTCTTCTTCCGAATAAGGAACTAGTTGTTTCAGTAGGCTCTATAGGTATCTTCTAGGATCCCCTTAGCCTTCCGCTTCTTTAGGATATCCATATACGCCGGAATCATCGCCTTCCCTATAGGCATATATTTAGCTTACTAGGCAGAGTAAGGAACGGTTTTAATATATTAAGGCGGAATAATTAACAGATCGATACGGCTAAGGTCCTTGAATTCCTATATAAGGGCTTGTTCCCTATTAGAGAGTATATAGGTAAATAAGTCGAATTCGTCCTTAGAGAGCTAGAGAGCTAGGTCTATATTATCCTTTAAGCCCTTTAACTAATAAGGTATAAGTCAAGAACTGCAAGGTAAATCCGAAAATCGTAGAAAAACCTATCGATTATACTTATGCCTAGAAGTTGCCTTTTCTTTAGCCAGTAATAACTTAGCAGGCTTCTAGTTAATGATTCCTTCCAGTATCGACCTATTAGATAGGACATTATCGATAGGGTAAACCTTCTTTCCAGCAGGCTTATATATAGTAAAAGATTAAAGGATAAAGGGTTTTTCGGACTAAATAGAGGAAGGAGATAGACTAGAAGCTATCCCTATAGGAAAGAAAGAATCGGAAGAAACTATTCTTATATAAGAAAAACTCTAAATACCAATAACCTGCTCTAAACCCCTTCTACCTAAACGCTAAACGCTAGACTCCTGCTTAAAGGAAGTATATTAAATATTAGCAACAGTTTTATCGTTAAGCCGATCTCCTAGGACCTTATTATTATCTTCCAAAGTAAGTGCCTAGTTAGGGACTTTGTTAGCCTTATTTATCTATCCCTATAAAGTAAATAGGCTATCCTAGTAGCTAGTAGATAGGGATTTGACAGTATCCCCCCCCTATATAGAGGAATCCTATTCAATAGTATAAAGGGCTCTAGCGATATCCAAAGGGGCAAGGCAAGTAATAAATTCCTAGTCTTAGAAAGTCATCTATACTATATCAGGACTACCAAGACTATAAATTACCTTATAGTCCTTCTAGAAAGGCATCCCTAATAGGATATTATAAGCCTTATTAGACTTATCATTAGAAGAGACGTAGCAGTAGACTAGGGCCCTATAACCTTAAATATAGAGAGGTACTAGGACCTCCCTTTAAAGAGATTACAAATCGCCCTATAAACTATAGGACTATATCTCGGTTTTTGTAATTATAAGGTTAAGGTGGTTTATAACCTTAAGGGAGATAAGGCTGTACTCCGATCTGCTGTCTAGAAGTATGCATAGCTATAGGCGACTATTATAAAGGGCTGTTAGAAAAATCCAGGGTAAAGAATGGAACTTAGTTACTCCCTAAATAAGGGAAGCTCTATTAGCCTATATTAGATTGCTATTAACAATACTGCTAGAAACCGCATTTTTCGCTATAACGATAGAGTTAATATTTAGGGCGCTAAAGTCTTATAGCAACCTAATTATACAATAGCCGTCCCCTATGTCTAGGAACCAGGCTATCTAAGACTCCCCTATAGGCTTAAACAGAGAAATAATATTTGTCTTTACTATCTCTTATTACTTAGATAGGCAACCTTATAGACGTTTAAACAGAGCTAGGCCTACCTAACCTAACGCTAAAGCTAAAGTAGAAGTAGAGAGGGTATTGTCTAAGCTAGAGCTATCTAGTATAGCTGTTTCTTTAACAATCCTAATACCTTTAGAGACCTACTTATATATAATCTTAGAAAGTAGGCTCTAGCTTTCTATTAGGTTAAGGGCCTTCTTATTTAAAAGACTATATTTCCTATTAAGCATTTTCTAGAGTATTCCTCGGCGAATATCAGTAGCTTTAATTTTATAAGAAGGTTCTTCTCTTGCCTATATAGATGGGCTACCAGTAGTAGAGGTCTCTACCTAATCAGACTAAAGAGTATAGAAGAGACCTACCCTTAGTAGCTTATCGTTATCGCTTTCTAGTTATAGCTACTTCCGACTTTGAAAAGCCGTACTTAAAGCTTTAGCTACAGCTAGCCGCGTTACTTCGTTACTAAACATATCGTTTGCTTTCGCAATTATATTCTATAATATAAGTAAAATATCGATAGTACTATTACTATAAAGACTACTATAAAGCTTAGAGCCTATCTAAGTAGAGAGTAAATCCTATAAGAAGCAAGCTGTATCCTCTAGGGACTTTAAAAAGAAAACGTCTAGCTCTTAGTGCTAAACCATATTAAAAAAATCCAAAACCTAACCAGAGACCTCCATTGTATAAGCTATAGAGTTAGCTTCCTTATCTTTAACCTCCCTTATAAATAGACCTTAAAGACTTAGATCTAGATTAGAGACCTCTATAGGGTCGACTACCTATAATAGGAAAGATATAATACTAGGTACTGGAGGCAGTAAGTAATAGACTCTGGTTTGTACTATTAGGGCTATAAATATGTTCTCCCCTTATATAGAAGAGCTATAAGTAGGAGATAACAAAGAAGACGTAATAGGCCTAATACTGTAAGAAGTGATATCGAGAAGCCGGCTTTTCCTTCCTTCTTCTGTTAGAAGAAAATGCATTTTAACTTGCTCTTCCTCTAGCTAGGTATAAGTATAGCTCGGTATAGAGAGAGAGTCGAAAAAGGGTTTAAAAGCCTTATTATACTTAGTCTTGTAATTACACTTCTATCGGAGATAAGCAGGGCAGAACTTAGTATTATATACCTTGTAAAGCGCTCGAACAAGGTAGAAAAGGGCACCTTCCTTATAGGCTTTTATTACTAGGACTAGGTTAATCTGGTATAGGTTGTAAGGTAGGTCTTCTCTATGGATTTTCTAACTAAGGTAAGTGTTTACCCTAAATATATACCTAAGCCTAAGTTTATTGTTAGCCTTTATTAGATTATAAGAGCTGATATAGTACTATTAACTATACTAGTAGTAATAGATCCCTTTAAAAGCCTTATACCTTTAATCGGTGTTAGAGCGAAAAGGCCTACTGGTATAACTATTGACTTTACCCGGCTCTATATTCTAAAGCGAAGTATATGCTATAAGCAGAGGAAGATTGACTTGTTTATCTAGATAGGGGTAGTAGTATTAGGGTTTATAATACCCTTTCCGTTTAGCTATGTCTTGTTCCTCTTTTAGGTACACTACCTGATTAACGTTAGTTGTAAAGCTCGGTAAGTTGTTTAGCTTATCTCTTAGATATATAATCGATTTTACTATAGGGTCTATCTCGTTTAGCGAGATTCTAAGAGAGGCTATCTGATTATATAGGTCTTAAACAGCTCTTTTAGTTACCTTATTACCTTACTTCTATAAAAGGTTAGTAGTATAAAGCTTTATTACTATCTTCTAGGTATTAGTAAGTTAATTAAACTATATTTCCTTAACTGTTAGCGGTTTTAGGATAATCTTAACTGATTCCTAGCTAGTACTCCCTTAATTAGAGAATAAGACCTGGTTCTTACTTGCTTAAGCGGACTTAGTTAACTTAGGCAAGAAGTTTTAAGAGGAGATAGAAGAAAAAGGCTTTTTGACTTTAGCTAAAAGGAGATTAGTCTCTCTACTATTATTATTATTCTTATCTAAACAGATATCTTAGCTTAGTAGTTCGATCTAAGTTAGTACTTCTTAATAGATAAATCCTTTAAATAAAACCGCTGATACTAGGGTTTAGAAGTCGTTCTAGATAGCTTTATATAAGTCCTATATAGGTATAGCGCCTCTAAGACAGTATCCTTGAATAAGTAAGTATTAGCAATCCTTAGGTAACTTTTCCTAAAAGCGTTAAAGGGCATCTTTCTAAATAGGGGCTAACTTAGTAGCTAGTATCCGGGTAATTATAGCGTTAAGGTTTTTTATAGCCTATTTAATCTATATAGCTAAGATGTTTAAGATAATATACTTATAGAAGTGGTTAAGCTACTTAACCGGGTCCTTTACTACCTTAGGGTCAAAAGCCTTCTAATGCTCGAGCATTATCCTATAGAGTTCTTGCTATATTGTTACTCCCTTATCCTTAATTATAGAGGTAACCTTACGATGTTGGTTAGAATTATACTACCTCTTCTACTAGGTAAACTTCTTGATATTAGTTGCTATACTATAGTCCTTATAAGCGTCGTCGAAAGCTTATAAGTAATCTGTAATATTAGCACTATAGAATTGTCTACTAAGCCTTTTAAACTAAATAGATAGAAAGCTGATATTCCATATAGGATTTGACTGATAAAGAGCGTCGGTTAATATTCTAACTATAGTACTTAATTAGTCCTGGTTACTAGCGTCTATTTCTAATATACTGCTAGAGAGTAGTAGTAGGAAAGATTCTGCTTAAGGAGGAACTAGGGGAGAGAGGTTATAAAAGGAAAAAGAGGGTCTAGCTTCTTAAAGCTAGTTTCCAATAGAGTCTATCGTCTAATTAGACAAGTCTTATAATCCTGCTACTAAAGGAGTAGAGTTGTCTATAAGTCTGTAAAGTTGATGGATTTCTCTCTTTAAAAGGATATACTCTAGAAAATCCTATTAGATAAGGCTTTTACTAATAAATAACTAAGTAGAGGGTTAATATATAATTATATTAGGTAGTAAAATGTTGATACTTAGTCCAGCCGAATATACTATAGACTTATAGTCTCTAGGAGAAGTTAGGAAAGTACTAAGAAGTACGTCAATAGGTAATAGATATAAAGTATAGTTATCGTTCTTCTAATTAGACAAGCCTTAGTTTTATTAATATAAGGAGCTACTAGTAGCTTCTATTAATTTATCGATAAACTTTATCTAGGGGGGAATTTAGAAGGGATTAGATTGTAGGATAGAGGAGAAATATAGGGCAAAAGAGGAAGGATATAGTCCACTACTGTAGTATAATTACAGTAATATTATACCTACCCTACCTTTATAAAATATTACTTATACCTGGTTCCTACCTAGTATAAACTCCTTCTCCCTTTGTTGTAAAATCAAATATATCTAACTCTTTAAAAAGCTTATATCAAATAGATCTATAGCTTAGTCTATCTCCTTGCTATAGACTTGATCAGTCAAGCCCTATACTGTATACTCCTACTATATAGGAAGTAAGTAATACTTGTTTTGCTAGTTTAAATATATACTACTAAGATACCTTAGATATACTTAGTTATGTTCCTCCCCTGTCTAAAGGACAAAGGAGGCAGTCCTAAAAACATAACTAAAGGCCTAGTACTAGAGCTATCCTAACTTAACTTTCCTATTACCCCTACCCCTTGTTATATACCCTAGGTATAGTAATCTTGCGAATTATCGTTGCTATATAGGGGTACTACTTCTAGGTAGGTACTAAGATAACGCCTTTATCTAGATTAAGACTAACTAGCTAATACCAGCTAGTCGACCTAAAAAGCTAGAATAAAAAGAACTTTATAATATCTATAACCCTAGTATGTATAGAGGTAGCAAAGTAACATTAGATAGTAAGCTAAGCCTAATCGTTCGTTGATATAGCCTAACCTAAGATAACTCCTCTTGTTTTAACTAAGGGTTTGTAATGCTAAAACGAGTTAGGACAGCTAGCCACTTATCTAGACAGAGGAGGAAATCAAGGATAAGGCTATATTCCTAAGTTACAAGTAAGGTCTATATATCTAGCCCTAATATCGAAATCTTCCTTAGATATAGGAAATCTCTTTACCAAGCTCTAATCCTTATATAGTTGCTAATGCTAGAAATGTCAAATAAAGGAAAGGAACCGAAGATAAGAGTTATATAAGTTATATCTAAAGGAGACTCTTATAGCTAATATACCTAATAGAACAAGAGAGGAGGGGTTTAAGTACTTTTCTACCCCCTTTTGTTTAATATAAGGTATGTCTACTAGAATACTTAGATAACTGAGTTTCTAGGATAGCTAAGATTGTACTTATCTTAAGCTTAACCAATATATCAGGTCTTAAATTGTTATATAACCTGCAACTGATATAACTGTTATGCTAAGTAAGATTGTCGTTATCTAATTAGAGGTCAGAGGTCTAGAAACACCAGTCTAAGTCGTTAAAGCAGAAAATTCGAAATAGTTGTCCTATTAATACTATACTGTAGAGTCGTCTAGCTAATAGTCTATAGGTCGTCCTTATTAATAGTAAAACAACCTTAATATAAGTAAGGCCTACTTATAAGTGTTAGAGCCCTTACTTAGTTTATTCCTAGCTAAGCCCCTATATAAAACAGAGCAGTAGACCTACAAGAAAGTAGGAGCAGCTATCTAAAGGTAATAGGCAGCTGTATATCGAACAGCTATCTAGATAAGAGGATAAGAGGTATATACATAATAAGGCTATAGTCTCCCTAATCAGGGGAGACCAAGGTAGACAAGTGCAATAGAACCAAGTAAATAGGCTAAAGTAGCCTAGAGGCTAAAAAGTAGATAGAATATCTAAATAGGTAAAATATAACTATATAACTGTAATAATTGGGATAGATTGTTCTTCTCTTTAAATATAGAAAGGAACGCTAGCTTCTTGTACTATTGTCCTCCTTATACTACCAATTCGCAATCTTATTGTTAGCCTGGAATAAGATAAGGGGCGGAAAAGAAAGACCAGCCTTGTCCACCCACTCTACTACATGACAGAAGAGAAAGTAGACACGGGTCTCCTATAAACAGAGGGAGAAGAAGAAGAAAAACAAGCGGCGGCTAGTCGTGCACTAGCTACGCCGATCCAATACTAAAAGACCTTTCTAATTATAGCTGGAAGTAGAAAGGCTAGCGTTTTAGAATTTCTAGCGCTAAAGACCTATATTTCCCTACTATAGAGCCCTTTCTATAGATATATCTATAGGCGGTAGTTAAGTCCCTACGTCGAAGTCTCTAGCCCTTAGAGCCTAGTCTAGAATTTCTACTAGAAAGCCCTACTAAGTAGTAAGTAGGCAGCGCTATAAACCTACTAAGCGCTAAGACTAGCCGAGAAAATCACTACTATAATTAGTAAGCTAGCTAATTAGCTTTAGTAAACTAGAAGCTAATTAAGTGCTTTTACTAGCACTATAAGTAAATAGTAGCCTATTTACAATGGCGGATCAAGCTAAAGGGAAGGGTATAACCCCTAAAAGGCCTAGTAACCCAGCTGATTCAGGGCAATCTTCTAGGCCTCTACTACCTATACGAACCCTATTAGAAGATGAGGAAGATGGCGAAGACTATAGCGAGGTTATAGAAGTCCTAAAATAGTATATAAAATCTTATAAGCGAGTTATAGCTAGCCAATCTAGTGATATAAAAACACTACTTTTAAGTCTAAATACCCTAAAAGCCTCTGTCAAGGATAGCGTTAGCGCTATAAAGAATATAACTTCTTGTCGATTCGCTCTTACTGCAGTGAAAGGCTTCCGGTAGATAGTAAGGAACAAGAACAGCAAGACAGAGAAAGAGCAAAATAACAAGTACGATTCCTATAGTGATGATTAATGATCTGTTCCTTTTCCCTCTCTTTCTCGCTCTTCTAGATATAGGGCGTTGTAACCCTGTATCCTGACTAGGGTTATGCCTAGCGCTAGTATAGGGGTTATGCCCTATATCTAGCCATTCCCTTACCATGACCAACCTATACTAGCTATGATAGCCCGCTAGCAATCGATACTGGCTCTCTTTTCTTTTTAGTTATGGTCCGTCCTTATAGGATATTCTTACCTACAGTCTGCTACTTAACGCGCTTTATCTATATGAGATAGGGCGCGTATCGCATTTTACAATCAATTCTTAATATGCCCTATTCCTGTAAGACAAGTCGCACATCGCGTCCTACAAGTACTATATAAAGCGCATATTGCGCTTTACCTGCAGCAATATGTCCGCGTCGCCCGTTACCGTGCTAATCCCACTATACGACTACCTTCTATCTCCTTTTTCCTTTTCTTCCTCGGTTATAGCCTGTCTATCCCTTAACTAATCAATAATGCCCTTTTCTGCCAGCATTGTCTTCTTGTTATTGCACATTCCTAGACCGCCTGCTATAGAATAAATAGAACAACAGGCCAGCCTGTACTTCCAATATAGTCCTTCTTTTTCAAGTCTTATTAATAAAAATGTATACGTATATAGCCTTCTTGCCCTGCTGCCGCTGCTGCTACGCTTCGTCGTTTTACTAACCTACTTATAGCTAACGTAGACTCCTTTTCTAACTTAGATAACTCGGTATATAATATCCTAGGTAAGTACTTTATTGTTGTCCGCTATACCAGCTTTATTATCCGCTATATATACGTCGTATCCTACGTATTATTAGTATAGGCGCGTCTTGTTTATTAATATCCTAGTATAATATAGGCATACCCGCCGTACCCCCGGCCCTGGCGCCTATGCCGGCCAAGCTGGCCAAGATCATGCTGGCTATACGTCGTACGGCCGCCTATAAGGCTAAGCAGCGCGAGTCGGCTAAGGCCTGCGCTACAGCGGGTAGAGCAGCGGCCGCTAAGCGCCGTAAGAAGCGCAAGAAGGCTGCGGCTAATGCCCAGGCCTATAAGCTGGCTAAGAAGGAGGACCTACGGCGCTCTAAGCGCACTACTAGCGGTAACGCCGGCAGATATACTACTAATTCTAGCCTTATAGCTAATAAGGACGATAATAATACCTATAATAGGGCGTATGTCCCCCCTACCAACATAGAAGAGGAGGAGGAGGAGGAGGAGAAGGACAGCAGTAACAACGACAATGGCGTTAACAGCAGTACCAGCGATAGTGCTGATAAAGGCGAGGGTAGCGGTACGTACGAGCGCGGCAAGGGCGCTTTGTACTGTAAAGGTAAGTTTTAAAGTACAGCTGTGCTTTGGAATATAGCTGACATTTTTGTAATTTCTAGATATACTGCCATATAAGCGATAGCGCGTTGCGTCCTACCCCTATAGCCCCCCCGGCGCGCCCTACGCCGATATATACGTTTACTATGTCCAGGTAGTAACAGCCGGTAAAGGCTAGGGTCCTAATAATATATAGCGTTAGGACTAGTATTACTAGGATTGTATTAGGGTTATTAGCAGCTATTGTTAGTCCTGCTTAGCTAGCGGCAATTACAAGCCGCTATAAACGCTTTATCTTATATAAATGAAACCATAGTCGCGCTCTAATTTGCCTATATAGCTCCGCGTTAGTACGTCCTATTATAGCGTACTATCTTAAAGTCCTTATAGCTTTCGAGCCTACCTCTGCTATAAGCCCTCCCCTCTATCTTCTTAGTAATATACTAACTTATTAAAGGCTACTAAAAAGTAGTAGTATAGGGACTAGCGGGAGTGGCGGTCCGCTGTCCGCTACGTTCTTACGCTGCCTAGCAGCAGTAAGGAGGAGGCGGACTTGGCGGGGATAGGGAAGGAGGCCTTGTAAAAGGCCTATATATAGGCGTCGGCCCGTACAGCCAAAGCACTTTTATTGTTAGCGGTATAGAGGGAGGAGAAGGAGAAAAATATAAAAATATAAAAAAATATAAAAGTATATCGCACTTTGTCTTATAGTCCTACTACACTTATTGCGTTTTGTTCTTTTGTTTTATAGTACATCTGCGCCTTGTCCTCCCTCCTCTTCCGCGGCGTATTAGCATATAGCATGTCCCGCCCTCGCTATCTTTCTTTTGTCGGCGCACTGCGGTCGCTATATAGCAATCATCGCCGCATTACCCAACCCTCTATATATATCTTAGCTACATTATTATCAACCAGTACTATAAGTGCCTGGTTAGGTAGTCTTTTCGTTATAGCGTCCGTTAGGTTATCCTCCCTATTGATCCACCTAACTTCCTAAATCTCCCTATTCTTATAGCTCTGCTATAAAGCTATAATATCGATTATAAAGCGCTTTTCGATAGTACTGCTAAGCTTAACAAGGCACTTGTATAGACTAAAAGAGTCTGTACAAAGAATAATCAGAAGGTTAGCCCTTAGGCTAAGGTAGGCAAAAATCATAGAAATAGTCTGCTGGACTACAAAACCGATATTAAAGCCGGCTACTATCCTATAGATCTCGCTAGCTAGTATGCTTCTCGTTACCCTCTTGCACTTCGTCAAGGACCAGTGGACTATATTTCCGTAAATTCGAAAAGCAGCCTCTTCTAGCATATTATCTTTGTTAGCTAGTAGTATAACGTAGCTAATCTAAGAAGTCAGGTCCGCGTTATTAGTAAAGGACCCGTTAACGAAGATAAAGAGCTTAGCTATAGCAAGATCTAAAGGGTGATAAACCAGGCCTTTTTCTACGTTATCTATCTGCTATTAGATCCAGGTATTAAGGTGCTTATAGTCCTCTAGCTAGGGCTACTAGGCTTAGACAGCTACAGCTAAGTTAAAAGCTGCCTCTAGTTGGCAGATAGAGGCCAAATAAGCCCCCTAAGCACGTTACTCAACGTATTGCTAAGCAGGCGTTACCCCCTTTATATCAACGAGGGACAGGCGTTTACCCTACCCTTTTTGCCGTATCGAAAGGTTGCTATTAGAGAGGTAAAGCCGGCAGCCGTTAAAATCCACCTCTAGCCTATCTACTACCTTAGTAGCCAGCTTTGACTTAAAGCCAGCTTTTTCTAGCTCTTCCTCTTCTAACTAGGAAAAGGAATTATCCCTAATAATAAGGGTATTGTCGGTTTGCAAGCTAACAAGCCTAAATCCCTTTCCTAGCATAGCAGTAGAAATCAGAAGACAAGGATCAAAAGAAGAAGACTAAAAACCAAGGCAATTTATATGCTACCGCATATAGGTAGCAAACTAGTAAAGCCCTGCCTCTGCTATACCGTATAGCGGGCGGTTTACCCGTAAAACAGCACTAGTAGGATATTTACCCTAAAGCTCTTTAGACAGACAAAGCAATATTTTACAGTTTAGGGCTGTCTCGGACTGCATATATACCTATATAATATCTCGTAACTATAGGTATAGCCCAAAATTGTAAAGAAGAGAAGGGTAAAGGGCAAGTAAAATCCACTAGGTATACTGTTAGATAGTCGGTGACTAGGTAAGAAGACTATTCTTTCCCAGATTACTATACCCCTAGGCTACTAGCCTTGATTTTTCATATAGGCTAGAAGTCTTGTCCTTTACCTCTCGTACTATCCTTAACTTAAATACCTTAACGCTATAGAGGTCCTTCGGTTCTTAGATCACCTTAATAACGCCGTTTTCAAGGAGGGCGTCAATCTTGGCCTTATCCAAGGCCTTAAACGGCTTACCCGGCGTAGTAATCTTACCTTAGTACCGCAATTCTAGGGCTAGGGCATAGTCCTTCCTCTCCTTCTTAGAAAGGAAGAGTCCTATAGGGACTTAACTTACAAGGTCCCTACCCAATACAAAGGCACGGCTGCGGTCTAAAATAGTAAATCGCAACGCAAGTTATAGCTTATCCGATATACCGGAGTTATAGGTCGTCCGTCTAAGTCGTAGTATGTCGTTCGTTAGCGTAGGCTACGTCTTATCCTTAGGTTTCGCAGTGCAAGTTGCGCTATATCTAGGCAGTATATCGGGTTATAGGTCCGTAATCTCCGGTAAAACCTAGGCCCCTCTTTCTCTCCTAGGCTAGCCCCGCCTCTTTGGCAGTATAGGGTTAGGGTAGACGAACTTTTCCGCTATATCTGGATCTTCCAGGTCTTTAGTATCCCCCTCCTCCTATAGCCCCCTTTATAGCCCCCTCTATAGCTCCCGGCAGTACGGTTTTACAACTATACTCTTGAAGTCCGTAGTGCTGTTAACTATATCCACAGTTATAGAAGTCTCTAACACCGCTAACACCTTATATAGCCCGGTCTACCTGTTATTTTCACGGTAGACCAAGACCTCCTAGCTGATACCTAGCATACTAGGTAGTACTACCTTGGTATTAGGGCTGTTTCAGCGGCTAAGAGCCTCTCTAATAGCCCGCTTACCTTGCTACCTCTTAAGCTTAGCCATTGCTTTTTCGATGGCTTTAGCCCTTGTAACTTGATCTGAACTTGGTAGCGAATTTCCAGTTAGCCGGGGAAAAGCACTAAAGACCAGCAGGGTAGGGATTAAACCGCTAGGCCCTGCTATATTATTAACAGCGGAGACCACGGCTTATAAGCTAGCCGTTTTCAACATAGTAGTGCCAGCCTTTTCCTATATAATCTCGTATACCCGGCGTAATAGGGCGTAGTAGCGCTCCACCTTCCCTACTAAGTTATAAGCCTTAACCAGGACATCTACTACTGTAATACCGGCTAATTTCGCCTCTACCTGGAATTCCTTAGCTACGAAATTAGTTCCCTAGTCGTAACGAAGGATATCCGGCAGCCTAAGATACGTATCTATCTAGCACTCCTTTAACCGTTCCTAAGTCTCTTTTGCCGTTATATCCTTTAGAAAACAGGCTGCTTAAAAGGAGGTGGCTATATCGACTATATAGAGGACTTTCCAGCTATCGAGATCCAGGATATCTACTACTACCTTATAGTTAAAGTGGATATCGTCCCTAAACATGAATTTAAAACGCCTAGGTACCGGCCCCTTAACCTAGCAGAAGTAGCAGAACTTATTAATAAGCTCTAACGCGCTATGTTCCACTTAATAGTCGGCGCAGCTAAGGAGCTTATACAGCTTTTCTACTAACAGGTAGCCGTAACGTCGATAAATTCGCCGTAGCTAGGTTTCCGTAAGTTCCGTTAAGCGCGGTTACGCTTTGTCCTGCATAAACATAGCATATACCGCGCCGTTAAGTACTGGGATCCATAGGTAGCCCTATCTTCGGATAATCAGGATCCGCTGCTTACCCTTAACCACGATATCTGTCGTGTTATCTAAGTATACCCTAAGCCGATCTATATCTTAAAGGTAAAGAAGAAAAGGGGTAGGTATATCTAGAATATAGAAAGTTGCCTTCCTAGCAGTAGTATCTACTGTAACTATGCCGATAGATTCCTTTACTTTACCTAGGCTAAAGGTAATACTAGCCTCTCTAGCCCTTGCCCTATCGATACAGATACCAGGCACTTAGCGTTGTAGGGCTAGCACTTAACGTATACCGGCAGTCGAAAAATTAGCGGCACCTATATCCGGCATAATCCCCTGGAATACCGTTTCGGAATACTTGTCGAGCATAAATTGCACAGAAGAGAGTACAGCACGCGGTATATCTTTAGGTTCCCTACTATAGCAAGGTTCTTCCCTATATAATCTATATAGGAAAGCCTTGTTAGTAAAGAAAGCTGCTGCTATATCGTTTCCGGCAGAGTCTTCTATAGTATGATCCTCTAGGCTATAGTCGTTAAAATCGTCCTCCGCTATACTCCCCTTAAACTTAAAGCCCTTATAGTCGACTAGAAACGACTAATATCTCTTCTTCCCTTTATTAGGGTTAATTTACCAGCTTTTTAGCTAGTTAAGTCGATTCTTCTTCTACTCCTCTTCTAAGTACTTAGTAGAGTAGCACCTATCCTTCTTGCAAATCCAGCAGCATTAAGACCTTCTAGGGGTAGACCTTAACTGTAACTTCTTAGAGAAATACCACTGGTTTGTTAGATACTGCTGGCTTTCTATTTCCTCTACTTCCAGCGTGCCCTATAGTATAGCCGCTAGCTCCTTAAATCCTTTGATCGGCTTATACAAAGCTAACTTCAGTTCAGGCACTCTACGGCATGCCCTTACTATATTCGAAGTAAGGATTTCCTCGCTACGGTAAATAGGCCCTAAAGCCCGCTGAATTACCGGCAGCTTATCGAGCAGTAGCTAGAGGACTTCTTTGTTGCTTTTTCCAGGGTTTTCTTGTTGCATGCTTCTAAAAGTGATAGAGCTCTATATTGTTACCAGGTTCTGCTTTTTAGCGTCTGTCTCGAAATGCTCACTTAGTTTAGCATAAACCAAGTAGAAAGGAAGAAGGCGGTTAAGGTAGTTAACCTGGTAATCTCTAGCCCTACTAGAGAGGATATAGGGAAAAACCAGGTATAAAGCGGCGTAGTCGATCTGGAACATTATATACTGGTAAAGGAAAATCTTGACTTTGTCGTCCAGTATCTCCGTTTCTGCCCTATTATAGCAGTTACTGCTATTCCACGCTTTTCCGAAGTCCACATATAGCTTTCGATTAATATAGGGGTTGTTATCCCTCTGGGTTGGCCTTAAGGGAATTTCCAGGTATTCTGGACTTCCTATTTCGACTCTAGTAACCTCTAGTAGGTTAGCTAGAACAGAAGGCTAGTTATGCCTTCTTTATTGCTGCTGCTAAGGGTAGTACTGCTAGTAGTACTACTATAGTTAGTATTGCTAATAAGGGTAGTATTGCTAAGGTTGTAGGTTAAAGCCTAGTAGTCCTAGAATAAACCCCGGTTACCCTAGGTTAAATCTATTTCTATATCTAGGCCTAGTTCTATTCCCATACTTAGGTCCTCCCCTATATCCTCTATTTCCTCCTAGTCCTTATACTAAGCTCCCTAGCTTAGGCCCTAAATTTAGTAGTTCAGATAGTAAAGGGAAGCTCGGTACTAATGGCGGTAGAGGCACATCTTCGCCTAAGGCAGGTAAGAAAACTTATAATGGTAGAGGTACTGTTGTTAGCCGGAGAGGTAAGGAGGCGGCTAACAGGACTGGCTAATAGGTAGGTTTACCGATAAGGCTCTTATTATTAGTAAACCTAGCTAGTTTAGCGTCTTAGTAGCTTCTTATCGGGCTTATAGTAAAACCGCTAGCTCTAAGCAGTTCTGCTAACTCTGTTTTAATGATTATAGAAGCCTTCTAAAAGTCCCTGTTAGTCTACCTGTTAAAGCTGTTAATCACCCTTATTTATAGCCTTTCTCCCTTTATTTTCAACCTCTGGCATTCTACCACTTCTATTAACATATAGGTATTGATAATCCTCTTGTCTTTGTAGCCTAGTTCGATATAGTCCGGGGTTTTAAAGAAGGTTACTATGTCTAGCAGGTAGGCTTTGCTAGGTAGTAGCTACTAGGGCAGCTTGTCGAGCATCTTGTCTTTAGCTATCGGTACGTATGTCTATATCGTAGTATCGGCTATTTCGAATTACATTTCGCGTTCTATCTTTAAGTTTCAAGCTACGGTTATAGTATTGAATTATCGTTTGTTATATCCGCTAAAAAATGTCGGATAAGTAAAGTTGTTTTTCGAAAGTATATCTATGTTTTGTCTCTTTGTTTTAGGGTACGTTCGTAGGTTAGATATACTTAATAAAGAGATCTGTCTTTTATTATAGCTAGCCTAGCTCTTCCTCTTTATAGGTATACTTCTGGTATAGTTGTTAATCTAGCTGCTCTGCTCCTACCGTCTGTTAAAACGATAGAAACTAATCAGTGTTGATTCGCTCTTACTATAGTAAAAGGCTTCTGGTAGATAGTAAGGAACAAGAACAGCAAGACAGAGAAAGAGCAAAATAACAAGTACAATTCCTATAGTAATAATTGATAATCTGTTCTTTTTCCCTCTCTTTCTCGCTCTCCTAGATATAGGGCGTTATAACCCCGTATCCTGACTAGGGTTGTGCCTAGCGCTAGCATAGGGGTTATGCCCCACATCTAGCCATTCCCTTACCGTAACCAACCCATACCAGCTACGATAGCCCGCTAGCAATCGACACTTCTACTTTAGCTTCTCTAACTAATAGTAGTAATGCTGCTACTACTGGAAAGACTAGCTATAGTCCTAGATTTAATCCTTTTAGCGGTACTATAGATTTAGATTCTCCTCTACGTCCCCCTAGGAAAGAGCCCTATCTAGGGCTAGCTGTTAATTTAGCTACTAGTAATTTAGACCCCCCTATAGATATAGGGTTTAAGGAAGGCTTTAAGGATACTATTACTAGTAGTATAATAAAGGAGCTTTCCAAAAAGGCCTATACTATACCGGACGATAGTAAGCTTAGCAGGGAAAGCAATTTTGAACAGTGGATTTAGGCTTTAAGTATAGTACTAAGAGTGTTAGAGATATCTAATCTTTTAGAAACCCTGATATATCTAACACTTATAGCGACTCTAATCAAGCTGTTCTTTTAATACTTCTACGTAATAGCTTATCTAGTAGCCCTAGGGCTACTATATCGTGGATTTATATACCTTCTAAGGCCTTTAAGCTGCTTATTAGGCAGTATAGCCGACCTATAGAGTCTAAAGAGGAGGACGTCTATAACGAATTCCATGCCCTTACCTTTAGTACCTATAGAAAAGGCTTATTAGCTTTTAACGCTGAATTTAACGGCTATCTTGCTAAGCTTACTATGGCTAAAATAGATATAGATTCCTCTTTAATACTAAATCAGTATTTTGAGGCTCTAGAATCTAAGTTTCCTAGCTGGGTATCACGCCAAAAGAGCCCTATAAGACAGGCTAGAATACTAGGCCTTATAGCCTCTAGCCTTAATATAGAATATCTAATAGCTAATATTTTAGAAGAATCTAGGAACCCGGCTACAGAGGCGTATAGAGCAGCTTACATAGCTAATAGCTCTAATTCAACCCCTAATTCAAATTCTAACCCTAGTAAGAAGGGTAAAAATAAGAAAAAGGGTAAGAAGAAGGCTAGTTATAATGTTAAAGGGCAGAATTATAGTACTAAAAGTGCTAAACAAGCCTCCTTTATACTAGGGTTGTTAAACGTACAAAATAAGCTATAGCGCTCTAACGGTTATAGCTTAGGCAAAACGGATTTCAGTTCTCGAACTACTAGATATATAGCTATATTCTGAGGGTGGACCCACTTTTGTGGATACCGCTGACTAAGCTATATACTCCACTATATAGCCTAGAAATAGCTTTAAAAGGCTTTTCTATTTTTAGATTTATGCCCCACTTTTGTGGAGACAGCCTCCTTAGGCTGTATAAGCGCTAGAAATAGCCTTAAAAGGCTCTTCTACTAGGTCACCTACCTACCCTGTACCTACCCTGCACCGCAGGAGCGAAAACAGAACTTACAGGAAAAGTCGTACGGCTTACCCTGCAGCTTAGGTGGCCGTGAGTCGATTATTTAAAATCGCCAGCTTATTTGGTTTTTCGGGAAGGCGCCATGCACCTACTAAGGCGCTCCTGCCGTGTGGAGGGCAGGAACGGTACCGGAGGGTATATATAGGAAAGGAAATTGCGAAGCCTTACCTACTTGGACTAGAAATCAAATTACTACGTTACCTACAACTATAAGCCTTATAGGCCTATAAGACCCACTGAAAGCCGTGATATATAAGCTTAAAGCCCCTATAATATAGCGCTATAGCCTATAACTATACCGTTATATAAGGACTTTTATAGAGGGAATACAGTAAAGGGCCCTACTTTACTATATTAGCATATACCTAGGAAGTGCTATTTAGGCCATATCAACGCTGTTGCTGCCCCTACGTACCCTATACGACTACTACTAGTAGGCTATAGTGGTTATAGATCCTTATATAGGATTACCCATTCCAATAGGTTATAAGCCCGGATAGCCTGTGGGATAGTTATCGTTGGAGTCCAATTTCAAAGCGCTACCTCTGCCTATATATATAGGGCTATTTAAGCCTCTTATAGCTGAAAATATAGTACTATATTAGCCCTAAAAAGCTATATATTACATCTTATTGAAGGCTATTTAAGGACTAAAAAGCCTGAAAATCTAGAAGGATAAATCGCTGAGAAATCTAAGTCCTATAGTATTGACGAGCATTTGGGGCTCTTATACGCTTAGGCTAGTATACTTACCTATACTAAAAGACCTTTCTACTTATAGCTGGAAGTAGAAAGGCTAGCGTTTTAGAATTTCTAGCGCTAAAGACCTATATTTCCCTACTATAGAGCCCTTTCTATAGATATATCTATAGGCGGTAGTTAAGTCCCTACGTCGAAGTCTCTAGTCCCTATCTTAGAGCCTAGTTTAGAATTTCTACTAGAAAGCCCTACTAAGTAGCAAGTAGGTAGCGCTATAAACCTACTAAGCGCTAAGACTAGCCTAGAAAATTACTACTATAATTAGTAAGCTAGCTAATTAGCTTTAGTGAACTGGAAGCTAATTAAGTGCTTTAGCTAGTACTATAAAGTAAATAGTAGCCTATTTACAATGGCGGATCAAGCTAAAGGGAAGGGTATAGCCCCTAAAAGGGCTAGTAACCCAGCTGATCCAGGGCAATCTTCTAGGCCTCTACCACCTATACGAACCCTATTAGAAGATGAGGAAGATGGCGAAGACTATAGCGAGGTTATAGAATTCCTAAAACAGAATATAAAATCTCATGACCGAGTTATAGCTAGCCAATCTAGTGATATAAAAACACTACTTTTAAGTCTAAATACCCTGAAAGCCTCTGTTGAGGATAGCGTTAGCGCTATAAAGAATATATCTTCTACTTTAGCTTCTCTAACTAATAGTAGCAATGCTGCTGCTACTGGAAAGACTAGCTATAGTCCTAGATTTGATCCTTTTAGCGGTACTATGGATTTAGATTCTCCTCTATGTCCCCCTAGGAAAGAGCCCCATCTAGGGCCGGCTGTAGATAATACAGCTACTAGTAATTTAGACCCCCCTATAGATATAGGGTCTAAGGAAGGCTTTAAGGATACTATTACTAGTAGTATAGTAAAGGAGCTTTCTAAAAAGGCCTATACTATACCGGACGATAGTAAGCTTAGCGGGGAAAGCAATTTTAAACAGTGGATTCAGGCTTTAAGTATAGTGCTAAGAGCGTTAGGGATATCTAATTTTTTAGAAAACCCTGATATATCTAACACTTATAGCGACTCTGATCAAGCTGTTCTTTTAATGCTCCTACGTGATAGCTTATCTAGTGGCCCTAGGGCTGCTATATCGTGGATTTATATACCTTCTAAGGCCTTTAAGCTGCTTATTAGGCAGTATAGCCGACCTATAGAGTCTAAAAAGGAGGACGTCTATAACGAATTCCACGCCCTTACCTTTAGTACCTATAAAAAAGGCTTATCAGCTTTTAACGCTGAATTTAACGGCTATCTTGCTAAGCTTACCATGGCTAAAATAGATATAGATCCCTCTTTAATACTAAATCAGTATTTTAAGGCTCTAGAATCTAAGTTTCCTAGCTGGGTATCACGCCAAAAGAGCTCTATAAGACAGGCTAGAATGCTAGGCCTTACAGCCTCTAGCCTTAATATAGAATATCTAATGGCTGATATTCTAGAAGAATCTAGGAACCCGGCTACAGAGGCGTATAGAGCAGCTCACGTAGCTAATAGCTCTAATTCAACCCCTAATTCAAATTCTAACCCTAGTAAGAAGGGTAAAAATAAGAAAAAGGGTAAGAAGAAGGCTAGTTATAATGTTGAAGGGCAGAATTATAGTGCTAAAAGTGCTGAACAAGCCTCCTTTATGCTAGGGTCCTATAACCTAGCTGTAGAAGAAGAAGAAGAGGAATCCGACTCTAGTTCCAATTCTAATTCTTCTAGCGATTCTGATACCCAATTAGCACAGCTATTAGCGTTAAAAGGGTATAAGAAGCGTAAGGACTTTAAAGGAAAAGGCCTAAAAACCTCTTCTAATAACAAGGCAAAATATAAAGATAATAAGCCTAGAAGACGCCCTAGAGACCCCGCTCTTTATAATAGTTGGCTATACGATACGGGATCTACGGACCATATCAGTAATAGTAAAGAGCGGTTTACTACCTTTACGCCTAACACAGGCTAGTTACGCCCTATTAACACTGGAAATGGCCCTGTAAGCCCGGCTGGTATAGGCTCTATTACACTAGAAGTATTATCTAGAAAGGCCCCCCCTACCTATACTAAATTAGTATTAGATAACGTTTTATACCTACCTAATATTGATATAAATATTGTTAGCGGGGTTAGGCACTATGATTCGGGAGGTTGCCTTATAAAGGAAACCCTTTACGGGGGTGATAGACGCTGTATAGCTGTACTAGACTTTAAAAAATCAGGATTTTTTCTTGACGTTAAAGGCAGCTCTAAGCCTATATTACATGCAAATTTTGCTTTTCCTTTAGGCCTTACTAGTTATAATACTACTAAAAGTATAGAGCCGCAGCGTAATAAGATAGTGGTGGAAATTCCTTCTAATTCTATTAGAAAGGAAGACTATAGACCTATTATAGAGGATGCTATAGTATCCGAAGCTATAGAGCCTAATAAGCGCTATAAGCTAAGGAATTCTCCGGCTAAGGGTACTACTTTAGAAGGTGTAGGACCTTCTTTAAGGGGGAAAAGGCCCCGTAGGCCTGTAGAGCCCTTAGCCACTGCCCAGGCCCCCTATCAAAGTCCCCGTGAGACTAGGGAGCCTGAGCCCTTAACTGGCACTGGAGACCTGCCCCGTGTGCTAAGAGAGCCAGTTATAGAGGGGAATAAAGTAGTAGAAAAGGCTATATCTAGCCCTACTTTAAAGGAGCCTAATATAGGTCAGCGAGATTACTATAATCTACTTAATTTAGCTAAATTGTGGCACGTTAGGCTAGGCCATATAGGCCTACG